>JAYESA010000001.1:8141831-8741831 GCA_036927795.1 Iris macrosiphon | reverse complement strand
GGGCATGACATGGTTTTAGTAGTGGCCCATACAGGTCTTCTTCTTCTTTTTCGCTTGTGGTATGGCAACATGCCTAGCGAGCCTGCAATATGATAAAAATTATTATATTTTATCCACTTTTTGATTCGCTTTTGAACTTCCTTCATATTGCTTCTAAATATCTGCATCCTCTTTGTTGTCCTCGTACTCTTTTAATGAAATCCATCTCTTGCAGCAAGATGAATTTGCGCAGTGGACGAGGAGCACCCCGTGCCGCAATGCCAGATAACACCACTCAAGGAGAGGAGGTACCCCAAGAGCAATAACCGCTACAGACCCCGCAGATACATTGGCACGAGACATCGCAGGGCGATCCTACGCCGCAGCCTGAGGGACACATCCCAGACAATCCCCACGCAACACTATGAGGGCCAGACTTCAGGAGCTACACCGATGCCGCAGACTGAGAGGCCGACATCAGAGGAGACGCCTACCGCACAGCCAGAAATTCCACTACCACCTCCTCCATCTTATCCACCCCAGATGCCACATCCAGATGGACAACCACAGATGCTTCAGTTCTTTCAGACGATGATGCAAGAACAGTGGCATCAGACAGAGACATTGAGACATAGTTTGATGTCACTACCACATTCTGAAAACAGGGGTATTTTTGACTTTTTATAATATTTAATATTATGGTAGTTACAATTAAGTAATTGCATGATAGTATTTTTATTATTTAAATAATTATATGATGTGTAATTAAATATAGTATTATATATAGTGTTCATTTATTTTGAGCTAGCAGACTTGACCTAGAAGCCAGAAGATGAACACTGTCCGAATTAGGGAATTCTGTATTTAATTATTTTATCTAGAATTTATTTATTAGAGATTGTAATTAATTATCGTATTTTAATTAATTATTGCGCATTGCCTTTGCTTCGATATTTGGAGCGCTATCCTGACTTTTATCTTCCAACAAATTTCACAATCTTGCCCTAGACATGCCCGCCTTCCATTCTGCTATTTTTGTAACTCATGATTATGCTCTTTGTGCATTATTTCTAGCCGCACAAAAATTGTCGCGGACGTTATTTAATAAATTCCTATTTTTGTATCGTTGTGCATTCCAATCGAAATTGGAGGCAATCTTGACCTATTTTTCGTGTGGCCCAAATTAGGGTAATATCCTGTTCTGAGTCTACTTCATTATTGGTATTGATGACCTGACCTGATTTTGGCCCCATGTACTCCTAATTAATTTTAGAACACAACTTGCATTTATTTCTAATTAAATTGAGGATATTATTTTAACCGATTCTGAAAATCCCAATTTAATTCCAGCGCCCTGCTATTTGAGCCCACACCAAACTTACAGCGCCCCTTGACCCTACAAAATACCGGACACCGAATCGTCCGCCAAATTTTCGTCATTTTATGCGTCTGTACAAATACCCAAATTTAAGGGGGCTAATTTGCAAATTTGCATTTTTGGTGTCAACACCCATTTGTTTAAACCAATGAGGGAGCCCTATTATAATTTTAATTAGCCTCTCACCCTCATCCCCACATGAATTATTTTCTCCATGACCAATCTGGACCCCTCATTTGAAGGGGGTCAATCACCACATTTGATTTCACCCACACTCTCCCCTATTTAATGTCATGTCACATCAACCCTAATCCCTAGAAAACCTAGGTAACCCCACCCTCCCCAAGCCTCTACAACCGCAGTCCTCATTCTAATTTTTCTTCCTTTCTTCTTCTCCTTCTTCCTTTCTTCTTCTTTTTCCTTTCTTCTTCTTCTTCTTCTTCTTCTTCTTCTTCTCCTTCTTCTTTTACTTGTTTTTTTTGAATTCAAAAGGGAAGAAGGGGGGATACTGTTCACCCCCCCCGCATCTACTGTTCCCGGCCAAGCCCATCTCCGGCGGCCATCAGTCCGGCGGCCCCCGACTATTCTCTGTGTCCCCGGCCGGCGCTGCCTCGACGCGTCTGGCGGCCCGCTGGCTGCAGCATCCCCGCTGCTCAGCCCTGTCAGCCATCCCCTCCGGCCCGACGGCCAACCCCCTCACCCCTGCACTCCGACAAAGCCCTCCGGCGCCGGCGCTCCATTACTCCCAATTTCCCGAGCTCCCCTCTACGTGCATCAACTCTGGCACAGCCGAGTTCCCCTTCCCGATCTTCTCTTCGACCCATCTACTCTCAGTCAACCACCACCCTCGTCGATCCCGACGAGATCCTTCCCCTCCCTGAAATCCTCGGTCCTCTTCACCTCACAACCATCATCAGCATCTCCCCTCGCGGCATTCCCTCCGGCGAGCAGAAACCTCACCACCTCCCATTCCTCCCTGCACTTCCCAAGCTTCCCACTGTAACTCCCCGACTCCGGTGCAGCCCCGCCTGCTGCCTCCACAGCAGCGCCCCGCAGCCCTTGCTGCCTACTCCGGCCAGACTACCACCACCACCACCAATAGAGACTCCGGCCATCTGACCGAGTACCGACCCCGCAGCCCGATCCTCCAGCGGCCTCCGGCCGGCAAGCCAGCCCTCCCCACTGTAAGCAATTCTCCCTCTCTCCCTCTTCCTTCTTGGGTTATATATATATATATATATATGTATGTATATATTTATATACATACGTATATACGTATATGTATATAAATAGTATTATTTAATTAATGCTTTAAATACGTGAATATGCATAGTATATAAATACATTAGTAATGTATATTTTTAATATATGTACATGTATATTATTTATAAATAAAATGTTAAACATGTATAAGCATAGTATATATATATATATACTTTAGTATATGTATGTATATATATATATATAAATGATATATGAAATGTTTTATTAGTATATATATGTATAAAAGTATTTTGGTGTATAGTATGTGTATTTCATATATGTATGTATTTTGGTATAAAAATATATAATGTTTGGTATATGTATATATATTTTGTATATATATATACTTAGTATATTTTCAAATGTGTACAATGAGTAAATGTATATATATATATATATATATATATATATATATATATATATATATATATATATATATATTTTGTACATACATTTAATATATATTTCCAATATATATATATGATTGGTATATATAAATACGTGTTCTACTATATGTATTATTGGTATACTTAATATTTTTTTCAATATATAAAATTGATATATGTATATGTTTATTGTATATACACCTAGTATATTTTAAATTGATAAACATGGTAAACATACATTGTTTAACTATATATATATATATATTATACATGAAATTAAAGGATATATATATATATATATATATATATATACATATATATATATATATATATATGGTAGGTATTAATGTTGGTTAAATATGTAATGTATTTTAGATGTCTGTCTGCTAGATGACCCTAGTTGACCAGTAGCCTACCTGGCATAGCCCCTGAGTTAGTTTTGGTGTGTGTTAGTATAGATTCTGATGAAAATATTGTATTGTTATTATATGTCTTTAGGACTGTTGGTTCACCCAGGGGATACTCTGGAACATGACACCAGTAATTACCAGCTAAGGGCTCAAGGCAAGTACATTCTCTGATAATTTCCAATTCCTTGATAATTTCTATAAGTTCAATAACCATAAAATGTTACATCTGAATCTTTGACACTGTGTTACACGGACTAGTATAGCTTGGATCTGCAGTCATGAGATGTTACATTGATTATCGTATTGACATTGTACACGACGTGTATATTAGACATCGTACATGATAGATTGGACTTGCTCGTGTATCGTGACGTGTCATGGTTGGATCCACATTACTAGTTGGGGGGCGAAGAAGTAGTTAGTAAGAAATGTGATCATAACCTCTTATTGTAGTGTAGAACAATATAAGTGTTAATTATGCTCTTCATCCATGATTAGCCAGGCCCTGTAGCTATCGTACATGTTCCCAAGCCGATCACATTTTGAAACTACTATTTCAAACACTTAGAATAGATTACAGTTTCCTATTTTAAATCATATACTATATCACCCGTATATGATGCTGTTCCTTGTTTTTTTCATTTACATACATGCACTGACTATATCATATTGACTATTGCTTGTCTCTTTACATTGCCTGTCTCTTTTTAATTGCCATTGCATTTATTTCACTGTCTTCTCAGTAGCTAGCATCACATGTTTATTGCTTTATAGTCCTTATCAATTTAATGGAACTATTATTTGAGATTGTACTTTGCTCCTTCCTGACTGGAAATATTTTTCCAGACTATGCCTTAGAGGATCGGTAGCCAACACTTTATAGACCATATGGTGAGTAGCTGCACTTGGGCTTGATAGTTAGTTGTGATTCCGGAAGGTCTAGCCGGAATCACCAATCTTCTAGTTAGTTCTTTCAGTAGACTTTTTGGTACCGGATTTATCTCCGGCATGATTTATGATGACTTGGATATTGTTGAGTTTGATTATTACTTTAGACTTGTGTTGTATTTAATTTTGTTCGCTATCTTATCGTGCTGTAATCCTGTGATTGAGTATGTGATCATTTTATTTGTGTCATCCGTGCCTCCTTATGGAGATTGGATGCTTGTGTGAGACTGGCTAGATAGTATCAAGACCTTGACAGCGTTCTACCGCCGATGCTGCGGCGTAGGCTGGACGTGCCCGCGTACTCGTGCCCCAATTTTGGGTGCGGGTCGTGACACGTTTTTAGTGGTGGCCCATGCCGGTCAGACTTTGCGAGTTGTGCGATGTCGTAGTAGTATGGCATCCTTGTTATACTACTGCGTGCCTGCGATAGAATCTAGGACATAGGATACTAGGACGAGAGCGAATACTCAATCACAATTTCTTGAGAGATTCCTGGGATGACCCCTGAGAATCTTGTTATAATTTCCAATTTAAAATCATTCCCTTGTTTCGTCCATTCTCACTTGTTGATTGTTGATCAGGTATTAAATTAGGATTTTGGTTCTATTGTAGGGTTTGATTTCATATCAAGATAAATTTGCAAACTGATTTATGGTATTATCTGATGACGCATGTCGATGAGGACAGTAAAAATGATTAACACTAGGGCTATTGGACTACTAGATATGGATTTAAATTATAATTTGAAGATTGAAAATAAATTGTAAATTTTTGAATTTTTAGAAGTTGAGATGTTATTAAAGATTTATTTTGAGGAATTCAGATTCGATTCAATGAACCTAGACAAGTCTGTAAGGATTTTTTTGATTAAGTTTTTTTTCACTTCATTATTTAGATAATTGACTTTGAGGGAGGTATATGCATTATACTTTAAATTTTTTGAGGAGTTAGTTTCGAGGACTTTATTTGGAGGATAAAATCTTATAGTGAGAGAGATATATTAGTATATAGTAGATGAGGTGCATATGTAAGGATATGTTGGCTTGAGCATGATTGAGATTTTACTGCCAACTGGCTTAGGTATTCATTTAGAATTGTATTAGGGAGAGCAGTACTTCGTATGGTATGTTGCAATTGATATGCACTTGAGTGACAAGGATAACTAGTATCAGCGATTGCAGTAGGTAAGGAAGCTAGCAGTGAGTGTGCTTGTGATAGAACTGTGGTACCTAGGGGATAGATGTATCAGACCATGGATGTATCTTTGACCTGTGCAATCACAACTAGGATTTTTCTTTCAATCTATTTATCTTGAATATTGCTTCTTTAGAACTGTACTGTCATTCCTTGATGATATCGCATTTTTGCCTTAATTGATTCTTTGGGATCTGTCTTCAGGATATCGCCGCAGACACGGTCTATGAGAGCGGGAAAATCAGCTTTAGAGGGGTCTGCCACCTCTCCACCTGAGGGACAGACAGCCGTAGTTCCCCCTACATCTCCGGTGCATGTAGGAGTGTCTGCACTTTTCGGGGATCCTCCTTCCCCACCTGCTCAGAGGAGTGCCGCAGTTGTGACGGACAACCTTCCTCCTCCACCGACTCCGATTCCCGGAGGTTCGCCCATTGACGGGACGCAGATGTTTACCTTGATCCAGGGCATGGTAGATGCCCAGAGAGTGACGGCAGATGCTCAGCGAGTTCAAGCTGAGGCTCAGAGAGTGCAAGCAGAAGCGCACCAGGCACAAACCAAGCTGATGAGAGAAAATATGGAGAATGCTCATCAAGTGACTCTCCAAGCTTTGGAGAGAGTAGCACAGTACCAGCAGTTTCCTGGCCAGCAGCAGAGATCAGGCACCATAGTGGATTTCAAAAGGATGATGCCTCGAGAGTTCAAAGGCACCGAAGGGATACTCTACGCTGACGACTGGCTAGAGGATATAGAGAGGAGCCTGCGATTGACCCAGATTCCGGAGAACTTACAGATAGAAGCCGCTGGCAGTCAGTTGTTCGATATCGCACTCACGTGGTATCGCACGGAGCCGAGAATTACTGCACAAGGAATTACTTGGGAGAGCTTCAAGGAACTCTTCAAGGAGAAGTTCTTTCCCGACGTGGCATTGGGAACCTTGGAAAGTCAGTTTCATGACTTGGTTCAAGGAAACATGTCGGTCGACGAGTACGCTGCAGAATTCTGTAGATTGAGCCGTTTTGCATCTTCCATGATTCGAGACCCAGGAGATCGAGCTCGAAAATTTAGAAAAGAGCTGACGAGAGAGATTAGGTCGTGCACTTCTGGTCGTCGTACCGCTACCTTTGAGGCTATCTTGATTGATGACCAGATTGCAGAAGAGGATCTGGATCTCAGGCCTAAGAGGAGTCACAATACTTTTGGAGATACGAATGGTAGTACAGGACCAGCCAAGCATCCCCGTATTCAGCACCAACAGCAGTACCAAGTACCATTTCATATTCAGCAATAACCATGGACATTTCAGCATCCACCGTAGTACCTAGCACCAGTTCCTATCCAGCAACATCCATGGGCGTATCAGTATCAACAATAGTACCAGGCACCAGTCTGTGTTCAGCAGAATCAGCAACAGCCTCCGAGAGAGACACAGCAGACTTGTCATTTCTGTAAGAAGCCAGGTCACCTTTGGGGGAGCTGTAGAATGAGGCTAGGACTTTGTTTGCACTGCGGTGCTGCAGGACATCGAGTAAAGGATTGTCTTCTAGCCCCTTATCTCCCCGGCCAGCGCGCAGCTTCAGATTATAGAGATCCAGTTAGGCTACCTGTGGAACCGTATATTGCTCAGCACCCGCGAAGGGAACCACCCCAGCAGGGCGGGGCATTTGCGATGACGGTCGAGGAGACCGATACTGCAGGTAATGTGTTAGCAGGTTCTATTCTTTCCTTCCTTCTGTTCCTATCTATTTGATTGATTGACTGATACCTTAGTACCGTAGCTTGCATGCATAATTTTCTTGTTGTAATGTAGTTATTAGCACACCCTGATACAGAGACTGCAACACCATGACAAAAGACACCATGACCATACATATTTCCCTTAGATTGCATATTGTATGATTATAGGAAAGATTTTTCTTAGACCATGATTATCGGGGTTTGACCACGACAAAGATTCATGAAGGGGTTATGACTTGACAAGAGAGACAAGATGATTAAAATTCGAGGATAAGCATCGATTTAAATAGAGGGTTAAGAAATTAACATGGCATAATTGGTGGTTTATTAATTCCAGGAAGATTATGATGTGATTAAATTGGTTATTAAAATTTGGAAATTTTAGGAGATTATCCTTATATTTAATTGATTGCAAGTTATGAATTTTAGAATTTTATATTTGGATGTTGCATTTGGGGAATCCTCAAGTATCGTATTGTTGAGTATTTTGAGGAAGAGAAAATCGAGAAATAAAATTTGATGGATAAATGTTTAAATTCAAACTTGTGGGACGAGATTTTATTTTATAATTGTGCATTGATAAAAATCAAATTTGAGGAGTGGATATTAAATTCCGAGTATTGAATTGTTAACTAAAAATTTTGGGGAAATTTTGGATAAAATGGACTTTGATTTTTATTTCAAGGATTTTTCAGGAATGCAATAACTTCAGAATTTTTGAAAATTGTGAAAAGACCTTGTGGATTATTAACTGATTTCGTGGTTGATGAATTTAAAATTTGAGGAAAATAATAATGTGTATGATTTAACGCTACTTTGAGGATTTTGAATTTCGAGGACGAAATTCTTTTAAGGAGGGTAGACTTGTCACTACCACATTCTGAAAACAGGGATATTTTTAACTTTTTATAATATTTAATATTATGGTAGTTACAATTAAGTAATTGCATGATAGTATTTTTATTATTTAAATAATTATGTGATGTGTAATTAAATATAGTATTATATACAGTGTTCATTTATTTTGAGCTAGCAGACTTGACCTAGAAGCCAGTAGATGAGCACCTGTCCGAATTAGGGAATTCTGTATTTAATTATTTTATCTAGAATTTATTTATTGGAGATTGTAATTAATTACCGTATTTTAATTAATTATTGCGCATTGCCTTTGCTTCGATATTTGGAGCGCTATCCTGACTTTTGTCTTCCAACAAATTTCATAATCTTGCCCTAGACATGCCCGACTTCCATTCTGCTATTTTTGCAACTCATGATTATGCTCTTTGTGCATTATTTCTAGTCGCACAAAAATCGTCGCGGACGTTATTTAATAAATTCCTATTTTTGTATCGTTGTGCGTTCCAATCGAAATTGGAGGCAATCTTGACCTATTTTTCGTACGGCCCAAATTAGGGTAATATCCTGTTCTGAGTCTACTTCATTATTGGTATTGATGACCTGACCTGATTTTGGCCCCATGTACTCCTAATTAATTTTAGAACACAACTTGCATTTATTTCTAATTAAATTGAGGATACTCTTTTAACCGATTCTGAAAATCCCAATTTAATTCCAACGCCCTGCTATTTGAGCCCACACCAAACTTACAGCGCCCCTTGACCCTACAAAATACCGGACACCGAATCGTCCACCAAATTTTTGTCATTTTAGGCGTCTGTGCAAATACCCAAATTTAAGGGGGCTAATTTGCAAATTTGCATTTTTGGTGTCAACACCCATTTGTTTAAACCAATGAGGGAGCCCTATTATAATTTTAATTAGCCTCTCACCCTCATCCCCACATGAATTATTTTCTCCATGACCAATCTGGACCCCTCATTTGAAGGGGGTCAATCACCACCTTTGATTTCACCCACACTCTCCCCTATTTAATGTCATGTCACATCAACCCTAATCCCTAGAAAACCTAGGTTAGCCCACCCTCCTCAAGCCTCCACAACCGTAGCCCTCATTCTAATTTTTCTTCCTTTCTTCTTCTCCTTCTTCCTTTCTTCTTCTCTTTCCTTTCTTCTTCTTCTTCTTCTTCTTCTCCTTCTTCTTTTACTTGTTTTTTTTGAATTCAAAAGGGAAGAAGGGGGGGGACACTGTTCACCCCCCACGCATCTACTGTTCCCGGCCAAGCCCATCTCCGGCGGCCATCAGTCCGGCGGCCCCCGACCATTCTCTGTGTCCCCGGCCGGCGCTGCCTCGACGCGTCCGGCGGCCCGCTGGCTGCAGCATCCCCGCTGCTCAGCCTTGTCAGCCATCCCCTCCGGCCCGGCGGCCAACCCCCTCTCCCCTGCACTCCGACGAAGCCCTCCGGCGCCGGAGCTCCATTACTCCCAATTTCCAGAGCTCCCCTCTACGTGCATCAACTCCGGCACAGCCGAGTTCCCCTTCCCGATCTCCTCTCCGACCCATCTACTCTCAGTCAACCACCACCCTCGTCGATCCCGACGAGATCCTTCCCCTCCCTGAAATCCTCGGTCCTCTTCACCTCACCACCATCATCAGCATCTTCCCTCGCGGCATTCCCTCCGGCGAGCAGAAACCTCACCACCTCTCATTCCTCCCTGCACTTCCCGAGCTTCCCACTGTAACTCCCCGACTCTGGTGCAGCCCCGCCTGCTGCCTCCACAGCAGCGCCCCACAGCCCTTGCTGCCTACTCCGGCCAGACTACCACCACCACCACCAACAGAGACTCCGGCCATCCGGCCGAGTACCGACCCCGCAGCCCGATCCTCCAGCGGCCTCCGGCCGGTAAGCCAGCCCTCCCCACTGTAAGCAATTCTCCCTCTCTCCCTCTTCCTTCTTTGGTTATATATATAGATATATATATATATATATGTATGTATATATTTATATACATACGTATATACGTATATGTATATAAATAGTATTATTTAATTAATGCTTTAAATACGTGAATATGCATAGTATATAAATACATTAGTAATGTATATTTTTAATATATGTACATGTATATTATTTATAAATAAAATGTTAAACATGTATAAGCATAGTATATATATATATATACTTTAGTATATGTATGTATATATATATATATAAATGATATATAAAATGTTTTATTAGTATATATATATGTATAAATGTATTTTGGTGTATAGTATGTGTATTTCATATATGTATGTATTTTTGGTATAAAAATATATAATGTTTGGTATATGTATATATATTTTGTATATATATATACTTAGTATATTTTCAAATGTGTACAATGAGTAAATGTATATATATATTTTATACATACATTTAATATATATTTCCAATATATATATATGATTGGTATATATAAATACGTTTTCTACTATATGTATTATTGGTATACTTAATATTTTTTTTAATATATAAAATTGATATATGTATATGTTTATTGTATATACACCTAGTATATTTTTAATTGATAAACATGGTAAACATACATTGTTTAACTATATATATATATTATACATGAAATTAAAGGATATATATATATATATATATATGGTAGGTATTAATGTTGGTTAAATATGTAATGTGTTTTAGATGTCTGTCTGCTAGATGACCCTAGTTGACCAGTAGCCTACCTGGCATAGCCCCTGAGTTAGTTTTGTTGTGTGTTAGTATAGATTCTAATGCAAATATTGTATTATTATTATATGTCTTTAGGACTGTTGGTTCACCCAGGGGATACTCTGGAACAGGACACCAGTAATTACTAGCTAAGGGCTCAAGGCAAGTACATTCTCTGATAATTTCCAATTTCTTGATAATTTCTATAAGTTCAATAACCATGAAATGTTACATCTGAATCATTGACATTGTGTTACACGGACTAGTATAGCTTGGATCTGCAGTCATGAGATGTTACATTGATTATCGTATTGATATTGTACACGACATGTATATTAGACATCGTACATGATAGATTGGACTTGCTCGTGTATCGTGACGTGTCATGGTTGGATCCACATTACTAGTTGGGGGCGGGGAAGTAGTTAGTAAGAAATATGATCATAACCTCTTATTGTAGTGTAGAACAATGTAAGTGTTAATCATGCTCTTCATCCATGATTAGCCAGTCCCTGTAGCTATCGTACATGTTCCCAAGCCGATCACATTTTGAAACTACTATTTCAAACACTTAAAATAGATTACAGTTCCCTATTTTAAATCATATACTATATCACCCGTATATGATGCTGTTCCTTGTTCTTTTCATTTTCATACATGCACTGACTATATCATATTGTCTATTGCCTGTCTCTTTACATTGCCTGTCTCTTTTTAATTGCCATTGCATTTATTTTACTGTCTTCTCAGTAGCTAGCATCACATGTTTATTGCTTTATAGTCCTTATCAATTTAATGGAACTGTTATTTGAGATTGTACTTTGCTCCTTCCTGACTGGAAACATTTTTCCAGACTATGCCTTAGAGGATCGGTAGCCAACACTTTATGGACCATATGGTGAGTAGCTGCACTTGGGCTTGATAGTTAGTTGTGATTCCGGGAGGTCTAGCCGGAATCACCAATCTTCTAGTTAGTTCTTTCAGTAGACTTTTTGGTACCAGATTTGTCTCCGGCATGATTTATGATGACTTGGATATTATTGAGTTTGATTATTACTTTAGACTTGTGTTGTATTTAATTTTGTTCGCTATCTTATCGTGCTGTAATCCTGTGATTGAGTATGTGATCATTTTATTTGTGTCATCCGTGCCTCCTTATGGAGATTGGATGCTTGTGTGAGACTGGCTAGATAGTATCAAGACCTTGACAGCGTTCTACCGCCGATGCTGCGGCGTAGGCTGGACGAGCCCGCGTACTCGTGCCCCAATTCCGGGCGCGGGTCGTAACATTTGATGGTAGTACTAGAGAGGACACCTGTCCCAGTACCAGTACCAGCACCTCCACTAGCCCAGACAGGTGGCACTGTTAGATGGTTCCGACAGATGGGACCAGATACTTTCTCGGGCAATGAGATTGTAGAACAAATTTTCGACTGGGTCACCAATACGGAGATGCTATTAGAGGCTTCACAACTGCACCCCAACCTTTGGATGACCGCAGTGAGGGCCCAGCTAAAAGGCAACGCCCATCATTGGTGGGATTCTATTGAGCGCAGTGTAGGGAAGAACCAGACTTGGGAACAGTTCCTAGAATATTTTAATGCAAAGTATTTCCCAGCTACAGTCAGGAATGCCCTGTACTCCCAGTTCCTACATCTAGAACAGGAAAATATGACTGTTGACGCCTATGACGTGGAGTTCAGCCGCCTTAGCAGATTTAGTGCAGTTCTGATACCCATCGATCTTGAGAAAGCCCAGAGGTTTCATTACGGCCTCAATCTCGAGCTACAGAAGTATACCACTACACAGGCGAGGATTTCTTATGAAGAGGTTCTTGCAGAGGCGAGAGTCCAGGAGGCCAAAGTCAGAGGAGCTAGATGTACCAGCATGACTGTACCAGCCAGAGCACAGCCAGGAGTAGGAGAACCGATCCGTCGTCCAAGAGCACAGACACTACAGAGGGCAACGCCATATCCACACCAGGAGCTCCCGACTTGTCACCATTGTGGCAGAAGGGACACGTCATTAAGGATTATCGGAAGAAGTTAGGATTATGCATGATATACGGGTCCAATCAGCACCTTATCAGAGATTGCCCGCAGCACAGAGAAGCAGCACTACAGACAGGCCAGAGGCCAGCATCACCAGTCTAGAGGATACTACCCCCACCAGGAGGCCAGCGTCCACCAGCCCCCGGAGGATTTCAGAGGGGACCACCCTTGGCCCCACAACAGGCACAGTTTGAGCGAGCTCGTCAGCAGACCGGAGGACAGAGGCAGGTACAAGCCTTTGCATTAGCAGCTACCGAAGAAGAAACAGAAGGAGAAGCTATCACAGGTACCATTTTAGTTGCATAATTACCTGCAACTGCATTGTTTGATTCTGGAGCTACATTGTCATTTATATCTAGTAGATTTGTAGCAATGCATAGAGTAGCAACTTCTCCCTTACATAAGAGTTGGAAGATTCTTACCGGAGGAGGTATCGTGCCGGTTACCAGCATTATCAGAACGTGCTCAGTAGTTGTATATGGTAGAGAGATGAGAGCGCGATTCTTGGTATTACCCATGCCGTACTTGGATGTTGTGTTAGGCATGGACTGGCTTGTAACGCCCTGCTCCGCGCCGGCGTTATGTATCAAGGTGAGTTGGCAGAACTTCGTTCTCTGATTCTTGCACGCCTTAATAATAACCTGAGTTTTTGCTTGCAATGTTTTCTTAAGAGAATGATAGAACCTGCCTTGCATGTTAATGAACAAACTCACCTAGCTTGTCTTTGAAACAATGCCTGCTTAACGAGAGTCCTGAATCGCCTGCTTAGAGTGCATGAATATGTTCACTATCGTCTATGCTTCGAGAGAACCATACTGTGCCTGAACGTGTTCAAGTGATAAGTCGGATTGCCCCGCAACAATGAGTGTATTCTGATGGTTCGTCTCGTCTGCATACTAGAGTTTATTTGATAGTGTTCCATGCATTCGCACGCGGTCGGATAATGGCTATTGGTGGAGAGCTGAACTGCATGTGTCACGGCTGCTACCATGATAGTGCAAAGCAACCATGAGTCACAGCTGCCTCTAGCATCAGATAAAGAGTCATTGGTATGCTGTTCCACCAGCTGCCGATCCTGAATACTCGGGGACCGCCCTGCATATAGCTAAGTCATTGTGTTAGCTTGGATAGTGACTGCCCCTAAGAATGTGCATCGTGTGTCTAGCTATGCATCAGACCCTCGAGTCGCACGAGACACGCTACGCACACCCTGAAACATGAACGGTTTGCTTGCTTGCATATTCAATATGAAACTCTGTTTCCAAACATGTTTCTAAACAAGTAAATCGACTCTGCTAGAACTGCATAAAACGAACCTAGGTAAAACTAGAAAGATCACTAGTAATGTAATATTTTATAACATGATTACTTAGTGTCTGTTTGAGTGAATGCTTATTTCTGTTCAGTTGATTTATCTCACCAGTACTTGTATAAAGTGCTGACCCACCAACAGTTTACTTGTTCGCAGGTACTGGATCGTCCGAGGGAGCGATAGGCGTGCCACAGTCCCGAAGACCCGGAATCCTGGTTTCGATTGTTGCCCCGAGAATGCTATCGTATAAGGGGGCATAATGTATGGAACGAACGTGTGCCTTTGCTAAAGGAAACCCAAGTTGCCTCGATTGTCCCAAACACTCAGTTGGCTAATGCATTGTATTGCAACAAGTCCCTTTCCGCTGCTTACTCGATTGATGCGATAATAGCCAACTATCAACTTAAACGATTGGCCTTGCACGGGCGTAACCCCAGGCCCGTGCGGCATCACGTCCCCCGAAAGCTCGAACGGGCCATTCGCTTGGCTCCGTTTCTCCCTCGCACCCGCGGGACGGGCACGGTGATTCGCATCCGGCGCGCTGAGGCACGGTGATACGTGTCCGGTTCGTTAATTCCCGGCCGCACGGGGCGGGGCAGGGCGGAGCGGCGGCCCGGGCGGGTCCGGGGCGTGACAGAATGGTATCAGAGCGGAATCGATTCTCTGGCCCAAACCATTGCTATGACTCTGAGATAATATCGATATGGTTTTGCAAAGAGCGTTCCATACAATAAGTCCATATATATTCTCAAAGTGCAAAATATTTCCTGAACTTGAATTGCTTGATTGTTTCGATTGAGTACGGCGAGGGACGGCACTATCGCTACTCGGGATATCGAGAAGTTTATCCTTGAAGTTTCGAGGACGAAACTTTTTGTTGGTTGGTAAGTATGTAACGCCCTGCTCCGCGCCGGCGTTATGTATCAAGGTGAGTGGGCAGAACTTCGTTCTCTGATTCTTGCACGCCTTAATAATAACCTGAGTTTTTGCTTGCAATGTTTTCTTAAGAGAATGATAGAACCTGTCTTGCATGTTAATGAACGAACTCACCTAGCTTGTCTTTGAAACAATGCCTGCTTAACGAGAATCCTGAATCGCCTGCTTAGAGTGCATAAATATATTCACTATCGTCTATGCTTCGAGAGAACCATACTGTGCCTGAACGTGTTCAAGTGATAAGTCGGATTGCCCCACAATAATGAGTGTATTCTGATGGTTCGTCTCGTCTGCATACTAGAGTTTATTTGATAGTGTTCCATGCATTCGCACGCGGTCGGACAATGGCTATTGGTGGAGAGCTGAACTGCATGTGTCACGGCTGCTACCATGATAGTGCAAAGCAACCATGAGTCACAGCTGCCTCTAGCATCAGATAAAGAGTCATTGGTATGCTGTTCCACCAGCTGCCGATCCTGAATACTCGGGGACCGCCCTGCATATAGCTAAGTCATTGTGTTGGCTTGGATAGTGACTGCCCCTAAGAATGTGCATCGTGTGTCTAGCTATGCATCAGACCCTCGAGTCGCACGAGACACGCTACGCACACCCTGAAACATGAACGGTTTGCTTGCTTGCATATTCAATATGAAACTCTGTTTCCAAACATGTTTTTAAACAAGTAAATCGACTCTGCTAGAACTGCATGAAACGAACCTAGGTAAAACTAGAAAGATCACTAGTAATGTAATGTTTTATAACATGATTACTTAGTGCCTGTTTGAGTGAATGCTTGTTTCTGTTCAGTTGATTTATCTCACCAGTACTTGTATAAAGTGCTGACCCACCAACAGTTTACTTGTTCGCAGGTACTGGATCGTCCGAGGGAGCGATAGGCGTGCCACAGTCCCGAAGACCCGGAATCCTGGTTTCGATTGTTGCCCCGAGAATGCTATCGTATAAGGGGGCATAATGTATGGAACGAACGTGTGCCTTTGCTAAAGGAAACCCAAGTTGCCTCGATTGTCCCGAACACTCAGTTGGCTAATGCATTGCATTGCAACAAGTCCCTTTCTGCTGCTTACTCGATTGATGCGATGATAGCCAACTATCAACTTAAATGATTGGCCTTGCACGGGCGCAACCCCAGGCCCGTGCGGCATCACGTCCCCCGAAAGCTCGAACGGGCCATTCGCTTGGCTCCCTTCCTTCCTCGCATCCGCGGGACGGGCGCGGTGATTCGCGTCCGGCGCGCCGAGGCACGGTGATACGTGTCCGGTTCGTTAATTCCCGGCCGCACGGGGCGGGGCAGGGCAGAGCGGCGGCCCGGGCGGGTCCGGGGCGTGACATGGCTAAGCCAGTATAATACAGTACTGAACTGCCGGAAGGGTACCGTCACCTTTAGACCGCCAGATCAGCCGAAGTTCGAGTACATGCGAGGAACCGTCGAGCAAGGAGTAAGACAGATGGCAGGAACTTGCATGGCTATGGAGATTGCACCCCCACCAATAGTTGAAGAATTTGAAGATGTATTCCCCGAAGAACTGCCAGGCTTACCGCCAGATAGAGACGTGGAGTTCACCATCGAGCTAGTACCCGGAGCAGCACCGGTATGTTCTAATGTATACCGATTGGCGAAGAAAGAGTTAGATGAGCTGAAGCTACAATTAGAGGAGTTGTAGAGCAAGGGATTTATCCGTCCTAGTGCATCACCTTGGGGAGCACCAGTGTTGTTCGTACCCAAGAAGGATAGAACAGTACGTATGTGCATTGATTACAGAGCCCTTAATGCTTTGACTATCAAGAACAAGTACCCCCTACCACGGATCGATGATTTATTTGACCAGTTGATAGAGCAGTAGTATTTACCAAGATTGACTTGAGATCGGGTTATCATCAAGTGAAGGTGCGAAGAGAGGACATTCAGAAGACAACATTCAGGACTCGTTATGGTCATTACGAGTTTTTAGTAATGCCATTTGGACTGACGAATGCGCCAGCTGTATTTATGAACTTGATGAACAGAGTATTCCACCAATACTTAGACCAGTTTGTGGTAGTCTTCATCGATGACATCTTGGTGTATTCGAAGAGCCATAAGGAGCACGAAGAACACTTGAGACTAGTGTTAGAGACGCTGAGGAGAGAGAGGCTTTATGCCAAGCTAAGCAAATATGAGTTTCTCCTAGATCGTATCACTTTCCTTGGACACGTTATCTCAGGAGATGGCATCTTAGTAGATCCGGCGAAGATTTTATCAGTAGAGAGATGGCCAACCCCTACCAATGTCTCAAAAGTGGAGAGTTTTCTAGGACTTGCCGGATATTACCGGATGTTCATAGAGAACTTTGCGAAGATCGCAGAGCCAATGACCCGCTTGACCCGTAAGGAGCAGGAGTTCACCTGGACAGAGGAGTGTCAGAAGGCATTCGATGAGTTAAAGAAGCGTTTGACTACAACACCTATCTTGACCATACCTTCTGGACCCGAAGGATTCGTGATCTATAGCGATGCATCCGGGAAAGGATTAGGATGTGTCTTGATGCAGCACGGAAAGGTTGTAGCTTATGCTTCTAGACAGTTGCGGACACATGAGAAGAACTATCCCACCCACGACTTGGAGCTTGCAGTAATAATCTTTGCCTTAAAGCTTTGGAGGCACTATCTATATGGAGAGAGAGTGGAGATATTTACAGATCATAAGAGCCTAAAGTACGTCTACACCTAGAAGGATCTTAATCAGAGGCAGAGACGTTGGCTCGAGGTGATGACAGACTTCGAGATCGAGCTACAGTACCACCCGGGAAAGGCCAACGTAGTAGCTAACGCGTTGAGCAGAAGACCCATGGCATTCTTTATGACCACCCAACAACACCTGTTGAGAGAGCTAGAGCAGATGGGTATAGAGGTCATTATGTCCGGAATAGATGGACAGTTGTCGAGCTCCCAGTTGTAATCGACATTAGTGGAGAGAATCAAGGCTGCCTTGCTGACAAACGCCAGATTTTAGAGGCTTAGACAGAGGACAGAGGCTGGAATGCAGACATGACTGAGAATACATGAAGATAGGACTTTGAGATGCAGAGATCGTCTCTACGTTTCAAATGGAGAACTTCGTCAAGAGTTAATGGCAGAGGCACATAGTTCAACCAATTCTATTCATCCAGGAGGCACGAAGATGTACAGAGACTTGAGACAGTACTACTGGTGGCACGGAATGAAGAGGGAGATAGCACGTTTTGTGGCCAAGTACCTGGTGTGTCAGCAAGTCAAGGCTGAGCATCAAAGATATGCAGGATTGCTTCAACCGCTTCCTATACCGGAGTAAAAATGGGAGCATATCACTATGGACTTCGTTACGGGCTTCCCGCAGAGTCCTAGTGGGCGCAATACAGTATGGGTAATTATGGATAGACTCACAAAGTTTGCGCACTTTTTACCCTTCGGAGTTGGACAATCAACGGAGACCTTAGCAGATATGTACATGAGAGAGGTGGTGTGCCTATATGGAGTGCCAGTTAGCATCGTGTCTGACAGGGATACGAGGTTTACTTCTTACTTTTGGAGGAGTATGCAAGAGAGCCTTGGTACTCGCCTAAAGTTTAGCACAACATATCACCTACAGATAGATGGCCAGTCGGAGCGCACCATTAAGACGCTAGAAGACATGTTGAGAGCGTGCATGCTTGACTTTGGATAATCATGGAAGGACCACTTGCATCTGGTTGAGTTTTCCTACAACAACAGCTATCAAGCGAGCATCCAGATGGCTCCCTATGAAGCGTTGTATGGAAGGAAATGTCGTTCTCCAGTATGCTAGAGTGATATAGGCGAGCGACAGATTCTCGGACCAGAGTTGGTTGTTCGTACGATAGAAAAGGTGAAGAAGATCCAAGGGCACCTTCGAGCAGCACAAGACCGACAGAAGCATTGGACGAATGCGCATCGTCGACCCTTAGAGTTTCAGGTTGGAGATAATATATTCTTAATGATCTCGCCTACTCGAGGGACTATCAGATTCGAAGGAAGAGGGAAGCTGAGTCCGAGGTACATCGGACCATTCGACATATTAGAATGCGTCGGAGAGGTTGCTTACAGATTAGCATTACCACAGACATTGGAAGGAGTTCATGACGTCTTCTATGTATCTCAACTGAGGAGGTACATACCGGATCCTAGTCACGTGCTTGACCACTCAGAGATCACAGTTGGCCCGAGTCTATCATACCAAGAGGAGCCCGTCGAGATTCTGGACAGGAGTGAGAAAGTATTGCGAGGGCAGACCATCCCCCTAGTTCGTATCGCATGGAGGCATCATGCACCAGGCGAGTCGACCTTGGAACGCGAGGAGGACATTAGATAATGTTATCCCCAACTCTTCGAAGGACTAGGTACGTTCCAGTATTTTCTTTAGTCTTTAGTTCTTACCCATGCGTGTGTTTAAATTTCGAGGACGAAATCCTCTAAAGAGGGTAGATTGTAAACCCCCTCGTCAAAAGTAGGATTTATTTGAGTATTTTAATTTGAGATCAACCGCACCCCAAATTCCAATTACCCAAATTAGGGTATCAGTCTACACCAAGCCGTTATGCCACGACTCCCGTGTACCACTCAAAAATATCTAGTTCCCTATGTTTTCAATACATTAGGAATTACCTAGTTAAGTTTGTAATTTAATTTCAATTAAGGCTAATTTCACCTCAAGCAACACTTAGACCAGCCTACCTTAATGAGCCCAGATAGGCCCAAGCCGAGGCTAGCCCACAACTTCCACACACATGTATATATATATATATATATATATATATATATATATATATATGAAACCTCTCGCTTAAAACCCTAAGAAAACTATCACAACCCCCTCTCCAAACCCTAGCCGACCCACACCTAAACAACCCTCCCTGTCGGCCGGATCCCCCAACCCGACCACCTCCCAGCCGACCGCTCCCGCCGCCGCCGCCCCTGACCGACTGCTCCCGCCGCTGCTGCCTAACCCGACTGCTTCCCCCCGACCGGCTGCTGCCTAGCCGACTGCTTCCCCCCCGACCGGCTGCTGCCTATCCGACTGCTTCCCCCCGACCGGCTGCTTCCCCCCGACCCACTGCTGCCCAGCCCGACTGCTCCCCCGACCGGCTGTCGCCTAGCCGACTGCTTCCCCCCGACCGACTGCTGCCCGACCCCGACTGTCCCACCAGCCGTGAGGCATCCCTTCCACGCTGCCGGAGACATCCTCGTCGAAGGAGCAGACGCCCCACGTCCTATCGAACAGGTACTCGTCCTCCAGCAGTTCCTTTCTTGTGTTCCAACCATCTCACCACGTATCGTGTCCATGAATGATTGTTAGGTTTATGTGTCATGAATCATAGTTGAAACACAACCTTTCTAACCCTAATTAAAATGATGATGGCTTAATGATTAACCAGAATAAAATTTGTTAATAAACAGAAATTCCTTAACCGATACCTGTCATAAAGGACTTAGTTAATTTAAACGTCTGGTCGTAAACCACGTGCACTAAATATAGAAACCAAAGACAGATGTTCGCATAAAACATAAATCGTGGATAACCGTAACTGGATGATTATTGTCCTGAGGCACCTGTTAAGCGAAGACAACACCCGTGTACACCCTAGCTAAGTGAGCACGTGATGCTGCACTCGAGCAACAGAGAACTTGCGACAAGTATTCAAGATTAGCATCTTAACAGTACGTAGATAAGGCGTAGTATCTGATGCCTGTATTATTATGTTATATTATTGTCTAGGGTCTTTGGATCAGCCAGGAGACGCTACCGGTACAGGTTTTTGGCATTCATCTCTCAAAGACACGGGCAAGATACCTTACCATATTTACTGTCTAATATAAATAATGCAAATATTGTATTATATGCTTGTTGTTTGCTTTATACAACTGTGCGCGTCAGAGATTGTCTTGGGTGCATTCGACGGGTACGTCGAAGATTAGTATACATCGACTTAGTCATTAGCAGACTCACCTCATTGGATGATACCCTGTTATTTTTCAAGACCTGACACTTTTATACGTATTTATAGTGATAAATCTCATATTGGGATGCGTGTTCGCATGATCGACTAGCTATCGCCGCGTGTGACGTGCATCATGGTTAGCAAGCAATATAGGACTATTTCAGTTTAGAGACTTGACATTTAGTGAAGGGATATGCGTGTCAATTATTTGACGGGTATATCTACATTGGGAGGGGAGGACGACTGGTAGGCATATGGGACACCCCACTCTTTTACACTGATACCGCACTCGACGGAGTGATACGGACGTATTTATATATTACTGATACCACGTTCTGTAGAGTGTGGGACGTTACTTGATGACATTACAGATACCACGCTCTATAGAATATTGGACGTTACTGTATTCCTGTGCCCGTGTTATAGGGGACATGTGTGGCATATACTAGCCGGTTGTCACGACTGGTGAATTACGTCAGCATATGTTGAGCCTACACCTTCTTATATACTCACAGTTGTTCTCACATTGCATTCACTTAGATTGGCTAGCACACCCTTTATTGCATTTATTTTATTCAGTATTCATATATAGCTTGTCTCTTTGTATCTTGTTACATCCCTCTGAGGACGTAGTTCCCTTCCAGATTTAGACGAGGGTTTTTACCCCACCGTATACGGCCCCGGACATGAGACGAGATTCGCTACAGCCGAGGAGTTAGAGGTACAGCCGTCAGAGTTTCCGTGATCAGTTGGTAGGCCTTCAGCCTAGATTGGGTGTATCATTATCTAGTCAGCCGATGCCCTAATCATTATCTTTTACATCTTATTTTAGTACTTTATTTCGTCATAGTAGTGGGTTTGTTCCCACCAGATTTCACTGATTGTACTATGATATCTTGAGACTGGTATTTATTACCCAGCAGTTTATTTAGTACTTCTTGCTCTTTATATTCTGGATGGGATTAGATTACCTGTTATTGACTGATATTGGACATGTTAGTATTTTAGGACAACGTAGCACTATTCGTGGATCCATTAAATTGGGATATCTTCGAAGACGTGTCAGCTGGCTATTGCCACGTGGCCTGGTCCCGTATATTTTGGGACTGGGGCATGATAGATATAATCCACATATCCAATTTTTTTTAAGTCTAGGCCACTAGTCATGATTAAATTTTTAATCACCGATCTCAATCATAAACTCTAAGTCGTCCAACTCGATTTTTGTTCATGAAACCATCAAGCATAACCCACTTCATATTCTAGACTAACTTCTCCTCGAAATACTTTTGATTCACTTATAGCCTGAAATTCGTCTTATCGTGTCAAACCAAAAGTCAAAATGATCTTTCAATTCTCATATTCCAGTCTCCCGCAAGTTCAATCATCCCCGTTTTTTGTGACCCGTACCCAGTGTAAGGGCACGAGTACGTAGGTACATCTATCCTACACCGTAGCATCGATGGTAGAATGCAGTCTAGGTCAACAATACTATCTATACATCTTACACAATATATATAAGGTACATGTCATGCTATCTCAACTCGAAATGGATGATAATATGATAATATGGTAATGGTAAACAATTCTCAATCACAATAACAAACTAGAGGATGATAAGGCACGATATGGAATAGAAAAAAAGAAAATAGGTCACAAATACAATACAAGTCCAAGTCTAATGTCACGCCCCGATTCTGTGGAATCGCTAGTACGTCCCCCGGGCGTGACCGCTGTGCGGCCTGGGGTTGCGCCCACACAAGGCTAGAATATTTTTGCATAACGAGCACATATTCAGAGTACACAGATAAATTGAAACACAAGTTGAGGATGGAAAAGTTCTCTTTATTGATATATGAACATCTAGTACAAACTCTTGAATGAGTCAGGTAATCGCCGCACGGGCTTACAAAAGTGTTGACACTAAATAAGATAGCAGTCCTGTACATTATATCCCTTTACTAAACTTCAAAATGATAAAGACCTCCAGTCGGGATGACGACCTTCCCACGACGCTGCATTGTGTATTGAGTTGCTAGCTCCTTTCTTCAAGTACTTTAAAATGTGGCAAGATCAGAATGCGCCTACAGCTGGACTGGATTGGGAAGATAACTTTGGCTCCTCGCTCGGCTCTTCTTAGTGTGGGGAACCTGTTTCAACGAGGGTCAGTACATCAAAATATACTGGTGAAGACGAGCTAACCCAACTATACCAATCAATACATTGTCTATATAAAACATGCATATTTTTGTTGTCTTTCTATCTTGCCTTAGTTTATTTACAAGTAAGCAGCATATAGAATTTACCGAAATAAACTTGCCACCATTCGGTGAATTTACCTGCCTGTCTAAACCACCTGCACAATACTTACCATGCCTTCCCTGCCATAAAGACATAAGTTAGTTTGCAACAGGTTTAAATATACATAGGGATCACTGGCATGATGCCATAATGGACAAATTCAAAGACAAGGATAGCATGCAACGAGAGTACACGATACGCTACAAGCCATCCCATCCCGAATACGATGACTACACACGAAGTTCCACCGGTGCCAGTGTTCCAGCGATCGTCCGCAGAACCCTTGACCTTGTGCACAAGTTGTCCATGATCGAACGGTATGTTTACTAAGTTAACAATTCATGCAGTTCAAGTCAAGACGAGTACAAGACAAGCATTATTGCATGATTCATTTTGTATAGCCTCCCTAAACAATTATTCTCATACAAGATATAATCCATACTTAGCACAATTATAGAAGAAGGTGCATTCTAACTAAAATTAAAGTATGTATAGAATATTTGAAATAAACTAGCATACAATAAGATAACCATTCACAAGTTTAGTTGACAAGCAATATAATCCAAGTCTATTCCCTTTTTATCTTGACATCTTGTACTTAATACTTGGTATCGTCTGATCAGGACAACAAGAATGCAAGATTTTTAGATGTGAAGACTTGGAAGATGGGTTAGCTAATCGGGATGGTAGCCGCTCACTTAGTTGGTTGGAAGGAAGAAGGAAAGAGGCACTTTATGTAATACCCCGTTCCGCTCAAGCGGACTGCCGATTCAAACGGCAAAGTGCAAACGTCCCGACCTGCCTCCCTCAGCGAGGCAACTCGTTTGAGGCAAGGATATCCAGACTTGGTCCCTACAGGAGTTCGGCTTAGGCTTTCAGAGGCTCGCTCGCAGTATCACTCGACCGAGGCGGATCATCGCTAAGGTGGGTGGCTACGGTGAACTTGTCTTTGCTTAGCCAGCACACATAAAATACGGAAGGATACATGCTAGTCGCTAGGTGAATCACCCCCTGCATGCTAATAAGAATCCAACGCACCTAGCTAAGGGAATAATCCCAACTTGTACTGCTTGTCGCTAGAACATGGAAATGAAATATTGCTTATATGTTCAGACTCTCGCATGTTACCTTTGCCTCGTGCAACTGGACCCGCTATGCCTCGAGTAGAATGACACAAATGTATATTCAGTAGTGCACTGTTCACTCCCTAACACTGCACTCCCAAGATAACTTCGCTCGGAAAGGCCCCGTACGGTTTCGCTCGGCTTACCTTCGGGCCCGAGCGAACTTGAATGCTTAAGTTATACAAGTGCATGCTTGCCTGCTTTTATGTATTGCCTAGTTTCAATGCTTGCTGTATACTATGCCCCGACTGTGAAACACTCTGCTTGTCATGCATTCATTTAGGTTCTCCTCGGAAGACTACCTGATAGTCGTTCCGTGCATGAATAAACCTGAATATACCTGGGACCGTTAGGTCGCTAAGGCAATTCCCGAACTAGGGAACTTGCGCCAATCCTGTGATCCAAGAATCCCTGCTCGTTGAGCAATACTGTCCTGTACTGAATCAAATAGCTCGTGGAGCTGATACTCAACATTTAGAGTAATCCTGACCCTGCCTCAACAAGTTACATATATATATATATATCCTGACTTGAACTTGTTCCATGAAGCTTGTTCAATATATATATATCCTGACTTGAACTTGTTCCATAAAGCTTGTTCAATATGTATATATCCTACCCTGAACTTGTTCCTGTACCTGACCTGACCCTGAAGATTAGAGACTTGCATGGTCACAGGACAACTTGGAAATAAGGTTTTAGTTCCGCAGACGGTCGCTGGGGCACTGGCACCGATCTGATCTGGACGGAACTCCTGATAGTCGCCTGCTATAGGACGGAATGCCCTGGGACGTCCTGCTCTATGCGTCGTAAGACATTCCGTACTGAGACTAGACCGTCCAATATGGCGCCGTGCCAGTGACCTTATGTTCATATAGATAAGTCATCCTCGCTTAGCGGCTACCCGCGTATGAGTCACTGCATCGCATCGAGAATAACTGAACACCTGAACAATCTTGTTATAACAACACTCCTGCATAAAGAGCACTTGATCATAGTATGCAACACGTCTGATATTTCCTGTAACCCGTACGCCCAGAACGGGATCTCGTACTGAAACGCTTGTGTTTGCATATGCTTTGCCCGGAATGCTTATACATGTTTCTACTTGAATTAACTTGGTTTGCCTTGGACAGGGAAGGACAAATGGTAAGTTGGTAAGTCTCGCCGTGTTTTCTCTCATGTCGCACGGCGCACTGCCACACGGATTAGGCTATTCAAATCTTGCATAAAACTGATCCTAAGGCAACTAGAAAGACAACTTAATAGTTGGTGCACGAAACCTGTACTACGTGTTTGGATTTGACGAGCGGGCGAGTAGCCTCCCCACCAGTGCATTCATGTACTGATAACCCACCAGATTGCTTGCAGGGTACGGGAGAACCTCGTTCGGTGCGGATGCCTCCCTCGTGCGTGCTAAGGCGTGGAGTTCAACTCAGAGCCTTGGAATGCTGCGTCCGGAACTGAAGCACATATACAAGACATAATGTTGGAACATCGCCTCGCCTGAACATCGCCTGAACATTCCTGTATATCATCCATAAATATAGCCACTTGGCACGCTTTTATGTTTCAGAGAGAGCTCGAGCGACTTGTAATCTCGGCTATACGCCGCCTGTAACACTTGTTTTAATATGAATAAAAGAGCTTGCTTTACTCCAACTTGTGTTTCCATACTTCCGCTATATTGTCGACTCAGTGAACCTGTTACCGATCGCCTATGCATTCATGATTCCGCTGCACTCGGACAATCTGTGCGATTTTGCGGCTTAGAACTCTTATCACCATCCAACGAACCACGGCCTTGTACGGGCGCAACCCCAGGCCCGTGCGGCATCACGTCCCCCGAAAGCTCGACTCAGGCCATTCGATTAGCTTCCCTTCCTCCCTCGCGCCCGTAGGACGGGCGCGGTCATACGCGTTCGGCGTGCCGAGGCACGGTGATTCGTGCCCGGTTCGTTAAATCCCGGCCGTATGGGGCGGGGCAGGGCGGAGCGGCGGCCCTGGTGGGACCGGGGCGTGACAGAATGGTATCAGAGCGGAATCGATTCTCTGGCCCAAACCGTTGCTATGACTCTGAGATATTATCGATATGGTATTGCAAAGAGCGTTCCATACAATAAGTCCATAGATATTCTCAAAGTGTAAAATGTTTCCTGAACTTGAATTGCTTGATTGTTTCGATTGAGTACGGCGAGGGACGGCACTATCGCTACTCGGGATATCGAGAAGTTTATCCTTGAAGTTTCGAGGACGAAACTTTTTGTTGGTTGGTAAGTATGTAACGCCCCGCTCCGCGCCGGCATTATTTATCAAGGTGAGTGGGCAGAACTTCGTTCTCTGATTCTTGCACGCCTTAATAATAACCTGTGTTTTTGCTTGCAATATTTTCTTAAGAGAATAATAGAACCTGCCTTGCATGTTAATGAACGAACTCACCTAGCTTATCTTTGAAACAATGCCTGCTTAACGAGAATCCTGAATCGCCTGCTTAGAGTGCATGAATATGTTCACTATCGTCTATGCTTCGAGAGAACCATACTGTGCCAGAACGTGTTCAAGTGATAAGTCGGATTGCCCTGCAACAATGAGTGTATTCTGATGGTTCGTCTCGTCTGCATTCTAGAGTTTATTTGATAGTGTTCCATGCATTCGCACGCGGTCGGACAATGGCTATTGGTGGAGAGCTGAACTGCATGTGTCACGGCTGCTACCATGATAGTGCAAAGCAACCATGAGTCACAGCTGCCTCTAGCATCAGATAAAGAGTCATTGGTATGCTGTTCCACCAGCTGCTGATCCTGAGATACTCGGGGACCGCCCTGCATATAGCTAAGTCATTGTGTTGGCTTGGATAGTGACTGCCCCTAAGAATGTGCATCGTGTGTCTAGCTTTGCATCAGACCCTCGAGTCGCAAGAGACACGCTGCGCACACCCTGAAACGTGAACGGTTTGCTTGCTTGTATATTCAATATGAAACTATGTTTCCAAACATGTTTCTAAACAAGTAAATCGACTCTGCTAGAACTGCTTGAAACGAACCTAAGTAAAACTAGAAAGATCACTAGTAATGTAATGTTTTATAACATGATTACTTAGTGCCTGTTTGAGTGAATGCTTGTTTCTGTTCAGTTGATTTATCTCACCAGTACTTATATAAAGTGCTGACCCACCAACAGTTTACTTGTTTGCAGGTACTGGATCGTCCGAGGAAGCGATAGGCGTGCCACAGTCCCGAAGACCCGGAAATCCTGGTTTCGATTGTTGCCCCGAGAATGCTATCGTATAAGGGGGCATAATGTATGGAACGAACGTGTGCCTTTGCTAAAGGAAACCCAAGTTGCCTCGATTGTTCCGAACACTCAGTTGGCTAATGCATTGCATTGCAACAAGTCCCTTTCCGCTGCTTACTCGATTGATGCGATGATAGCCAACTATCAACTTAAACGATTGGCCTTGCACGGGTGCAACCCCAGGCCCGTGCGGCATCACGTCCCCCGAAAGCTCGAACGGGCCATTCGCTTGGCTCCCTTCCTTCCTCGCACCCGCAGGACGGGTGCGGTGATTCGCGTCCGGCGCACTGAGGCACGGTGATACGTGTCCGGTTCGTTAATTCCCGGCCGCACGGGGCGGGGCAGGGCGGAGCGGCGGCCCGGGCGGGACCGGGGCGTGGTATCTGTCACGCCCCGGTCCCGCCCGGGCCGCCGCTCCGCCCTGCCCCGCCCCGTACGGCCGGGATTAAATGAACCGGGCACGAATCACCGTGCCTCGGCGCGCCGAACGCGTATGACCGCGCCCGTCCCGGGGGTCCGAGGGAGGAAGGGAAGCTAATCGAATGGCCCGAGTCGAGCTTTCGGGGGACGTGATGCCGCACGGGCCTGGCGTTGCGCCCGTGCAAGGCCGTGGTTCGTTGGCTGGCAATAAGAGTTCTAAGCCGCAGAGTCGCACAGATTGTCCGAGTGCAGCGGAATCATGAATGCATAGGCGATCGATAACAGGTTCACTGAGTCGACAATATAGCGGAAGTATGGAAACACAAGTTGGAGTAAAGCAAGCTCTTTTATTCATATTAAAACAAGTGTTACAGGCGGCGTATAGCCGAGATTACAAGTCGCTCGAGCTCTCTCTGAAACATAAAAGCGTGCCAAGTGGCTACATTTATGGATGATATACAGGAATGTTCAGGCGATGTTCAGGCGAGGCGATGTTCCAATATTATGTCTTGTATATGTGCTTCAGTTCTGGACGCAGCATTCCAAGGTTCTGAGTTGAACTCCACGCCTTAGCACGCACGAGGGAGGCATCCTCACCGAACGAGGTTCTCCCGTACCCTGCAAGCAATCTGGTGGGTTATCAGTACATGAATGCACTGGTGGGGAGGCTACTCGCCCGCTCGTCAAATCCAAACACATAGTACAGGTTTTGTGCACCAACTATTAAGTTGTCTTTCTAGTTGCCTTAGGATCAGTTTTATGCAAGATTTGAATAGCCTAATCCGTGTGGCAGTGCGCCGTGCGACATGAGAGGAAACATGGCGAGACTTACCAACTTACCATTTGTCCTTCCCTGTCCAAGGCAAACCAAGTTAATTCAAGTAGAAACATGTATAAGCATTCAGGGCAAAGCATATGCAAACACAAGCGTTTCAGTGCGAGATCCCGTTCTGGGTGTACGGGTTACAGGAAATATCAGACGTGTTGCATACTATGATCAAGTGCTCTTTATGCAGGAGTGTTGTTATAACAAGATCGTTCAGGTGTTCAGTTATTCTCGATGCGATGCAGTGACTCGTACGCGGGTAGCCGCTAAGCGAGGATGACTTATCTATATGAACATGAGGTCACTGGCACGGCGCCATATTGGACGGTCTAGTCTCAGTACGGAATGTCTTGCGACGCATAGAGCAGGACGTTCCAGGGCATTCCGTCCTATAGCAGGCGACTATCAGGAGTTCCGTCCGGATCAGATCGGTGCCAGTTCCCCAGCGACCGTCTGCGGAACTAAAACCTTGTTTCCAAGTTGTCCTATGACCATGCAAGTCTCTAATCTTCAGGGTCAGGTCAGGTACAGGAACAAGTTCAGGGCAGGATATATACATATTGAACAAGCTTCATGGAACAAGTTTAAGTCAGGATATATATATATTGAACAAGCTTCATGGAACAAGTTCAAGTCAGGATATATATATATATATATATATATGTAACTTGTTGAGGCAGGGTCAGGATTACTCTAAATATTGAGTATCGGCTCCACGAGCCATTTGATTCAGTACAGGACAGTATTGCTCAACGAGCAGGGATTCTTGGGTCACAGGATTGGCGCAAGTTCCCTGGTTCGGGAATTGCCTTAGCGACCTAACGGTCCCAGGTATATTCAGGTTTATTCATGCACGGAACGACTATCAGGTAGTCTTCCGAGGAGAACCTAAATGAATGCATGACAAGCAGAGTGTTTCACAGTCGGGGCATAGTTATGCAGCAAGCATTGAAACTAGGCAATACATAAAAGCAGGCAAGCATGCACTTGTATAACTTAAGCATTCAAGTTCGCTCGAGCCCGAAGGTAAGCCGAGCAAAACCGTACGGGCCCTTTCCGAGCGAAGTTATCTAGGGAGTGCAGTGTTAGGGAGTGAACAGTGCACTACTGAATATACATTTGTGTCATTCTACTCGAGGCATAGCGGGTCCAGTTGCACGAGGCAAAGGTAACATACGAGGGTCTGAACATATAAGCAATATTTCATTTCCATGTTCTAGCGACAAGCAGTACAAGTTGGGATTATTCCCTTAGCTAGGTGCGTTGGATTCTTATTAGCATGCAGGGGGTGATTCACCTAGCGACTAGCATGTATCCTTCCGTATTTTATGTGTGCTGGCTAAGCAAAGACAAGTTCACCGTAGCCACCCACCTTAGCGATGATCCGCCTCGGTCGAGTGATACTGCGAGCGAGCCTCTGAAAGCCTAAGCCGAACTCCTGTAGGGACCAAGTCTGGATATCCTTGCCTCAAACGAGTTGCCTCGCTGAGGGAGGTAGGTCGGGATGTTTGCACTTTGCCGTTTGAATCGGCAGTCCGCTTGAGCGGAACGGGGTATTACATCATCCACCACTCAGAAAAAGTCTCGTCCTCGAGACTTCCTGAGGGCAAGCCATACTATCAAATTTTTGAATCTAGCCCAAGCGTAGCTATCGGTACCACTAGATCCATTGGAACACAAAATCCTCTACTCGATGCTTACGTCGTGTCACGGGTATACTGGTTCAGTATAATTTGTGCCTTGGCGCGGGACAAGTTTCTTAACACGAGGCACGTTTCAATCGATCTTGGATAGCGATCTAAGGCTGAGGCAAACTTATACAAGTCGTTATGCTTGTTCAGAAGGATTTTCACTTGCACTAGCATTTGAGATCAGCATATCGCGTGTCTGGATCGTGCACATATTCGAAGCGTCCCTCAAACACATGCATGTCAACCAACTTAGCGATAGGGAAGTCTTAGCACTCGAGTTTCACATTTCTTAAGTCTTGGATCGTGCATATATTCGAAGCGTCCCTCAAACACATGCAGTCAACAAAACTTAGGGATAGTGAAATCGGACAAGCTACTTGCGAAAATTTCAAGGGTTCAATCCAATTCCATATAAATCACTAGGATACTTCCAACAGAGTCAATCAAATCTGATTTCCATATCATTTCTATTTCAACCAAGTATTTGGACTACCGTTAAACACGATCAATCTGATACCGACTAGCGTCCATCCATTTGGGTCAACTTAGCATACGTTACCGTTCCCAAGTCTAACCCTAAATCTTGCTGCCCCAGTTGTGATGCTTTATACAAGCAATATGGTAAAGTCGGTAGCACAGGCTCATTCACTCGGCACAGGGTCGTCTGCCTAATCACTAGGTCAGCTCACAAGGTCATAGGTACAGGTTCAAGCATATCGCGATTCATCGTACAAATTTGTCGCACGATGCTCGCCCCAATTCCTAGGGTCAAACCATTGTTCATTCACAGGGGTATTCTACCCAAGCTTGTTTCACTCAGATTTCTAAATATAGAGCACAGATTTACCTAGGTTCGTTTTATGCAGTTCTAGCAGAGTCGATTTACTTGTTTAGAAACATGTTTGGAAACAAAGTTTCATATTGAATATACAAGCAAGCAAACCGTTCAAGTTTCAGGGTGTGCGCAGCGTGTCTCATGCGACTCGAGGGTCTGATGCAAAGCTAGACACACGATGCACATTCTTAGGGGCAGTCACTATCCAAGCCAACACAATGACTTAGCTATATGCAGGGCGGTCCCCGAGTATCTCAGGATCAGCAGCTGGTGGAACAGCATACCAATGACTCTTTATCTGATGCTAGAGGCAGCTGTGACTCATGGTTGCTTTGCACTATCATGGTAGCAGCCGTGACACATGCAGTTCAGCTCTCCACCAATAGCCATTGTCCGACCGCGTGCGAATGAATGGAACACTATCAAATAAACTCTAGTATGCAGACGAGACGAACCATTAGAATACACTCATTATTGCGGGGCAATCTGACTTATCACTTGAACACGTTCAGGCACAGTATGGTTCTCTCGAAGCATAGACGATAGTGAACATATTCATGCACTCTAAGCAGGCGATTCAGGATTCTCGTTAAGCAGGCATTGTTTCAAAGACAAGCTAGGTGAGTTCGTTCATTAACATGCAAGGCAGGTTCTATCATTCTCTTAAGAAAACATTGCAAGCAAAAACATAGGTTATTATTAAGGCGTGCAAGAATCAGAGAACGAAGTTCTGCCCACTCACCTTGATATATAACGCCAGCGCGGAGCGGGGCGTTACACTTTAAGACTCCGCTTGCATGCCGCCTACTGCTCGTTCACCTATATTGCCACGAACAACTGATTAATACCTCTTCCTCTCTATCCAAACTTGGAATTAAAATGCAGTTCATGAATGAAAATAATGAAATCCATCAAAACTGTTCAAGAAAAACTCAAGCAAATCCGAAAACCAACTCAAGGCACGAAAGCAATAAGCGACTTCAAAATCTGAGGCAACAAATGATGCAGCGAAGAGGTCCCTCCTAACTCTGCCGCTAAGTCAATTTCAGGGGCACGATCCACTGAATATGGGAATCGATTCCGAAGAAACAAATCCATAATGAGGATGAGTTTTTGTTTCAATCTATCCCGATCAAACGATACCATCTTGTATTTCTTAGTCGCGCTCCCCGAATAGGAGGAACGGGGCACCACATCCTACCCAACTAATTGAAAGTTTTATCTCGAAACATAGGAGTAGAACCTACCACTAGGAAATATTACGTTGAGGGCGACGATCAGGAAGGTTCAGACAGGAGCTAATGGTATGGCTTGGTTCACCATAAACGAGGCATAACCCAAGTCTCATGCGGCAATCTTTTCTAGCGTGCCCACGCTTCCTACAGAAGGAACACACTTGGCCTGCATTTGCTTTCTGTTGTCTACCATTATTTTGGTGCTTTGTAACGTTGTTTCCCATAGAGGCAACCTTATGACTCAGTTTAAGAGTTTGTAATAGATGTTCATATTATCAATAAAAAAGAACTTTTTTATGCTTCAATCTGTGTTTCAATTTATCTGCGTACTCTGAATATGTGCTCGCTATGCAAAAAAAAAAATTACTTAGCCTTGTGCGGTGCGCAACCTAGGCCCGCACGGCAGTCACGCCCAGGGGACGACTATCGATTCCACAAAATCGGGACGTGACATGTTGGTATCAGGGCTCAGCTTCAAAGTTCCTCTGACCCTTCGCATGGGAAAAGTTTCTTTAACGATAAATCCCTGTGCGAACTCTTGAACTCGTTAGGCCAAAATGAGATGCGTTCATACAATAAGTCCATAATACATTATGATCCTAATATAATTTACCTTCTTTTGAAGGAATGGATCAAGCGCAATCCTTATCGCTAGCACCGGGCAAGACACAGGCTCAGGAGAGCAGCTCTGGTACTTCAGAAAGCTCTCGGAGCCAACGGGGCATGTCTCGAGTGGATCTGCTTCAGAAAATGATGCGGATGTTGGAAGCAAGCCAGCAAAGGGATAAAGCTCGTTATGAACGGGCTGAGAAACGAGCAGATGAGAGACTCCTCAAGTTTTAAGGTAATATAGAGGCAAGATTCTCAGTCCAAGAAAAGCAGGTAGATACCCTGCAACAGATCGTTCAGACTTTGGCCTTCAACCATTCTGCAGCAACAGCGGCTACACCGGTGGAGCAGCCAGTGCTTGAAGTTGAAATTCCTCTAACACCAAGGATGAGGGAAGTGACTGCCTTCGACTTTGGCGACTTCAAGAAAGTCTGCAATACCGCATTCAAGGGGACTGAGGATTCGATAGTGGCTCTAGATTGGCTCGCCGAACTTGAGGATCATTTCTCACTACTTGAAGTACCTGAAGAAAAGTGCGTCGCATGTGCTCAACTGCAGCTTCGCCTCAATGCACACGATTGATGGAATGTGCATCGACGCTCTCTTGTAGTCGATAATGGAGGGGGGGGCGATCGCATGGTCCACTTTCTGTGGTGCATTTGAGGAGGAGTTTATACCCTCGCCTGTATGTCGTCAGAAGGAAAATGAGTTTGTACAACTGCGGCATGGCAGCATGACAGTTAAGCAATATTTTGCTGAGTTCAACAAGCTTGCTAAATTTGCCAGCTCTATCTACCCGATACAACGAGTCATGCTAGATGATTCGAAGGAGGTCTACGTCCTGCTATCCACGCGCACGTAGTCATTCTACAGTACCAAACCATGCGGGAAGTTTTGAACCACGCCCTTTTACTCAAACTGCAGTATCCTTACGTTGCTGCCGACGCTGTGCATACCTCCAATCACAAACGTCAAAGCAACAATAGAGGAAACACCGCTGCAAAGCATCAAAATAATGGCGATAATCAGAAAGGAAATACAGGGTCGCGATATCACTACTACAACAAATGGGGGCACATTGAGAAAGACTGTCGCAAGAAGCTAGGTACATGCCTCTGCTGTGGTGATGCGACACATCAGATTGATACCTGCCCGCTTTCTGATCGTCGTCCCCAATAACCAAATTAGGCTGCTGTAAACCAGGCTAACAGAGCTGCACCTACGCAAGGGCGTAATCAGGCTCAAGGCCGGGTCTATACCATGACACAAGAGGAAGCTTTGGCCTCGGACACCGTGGTGTCAGGTACTTTCCTTTTTAATAACATACCTGCTCGTGTACTATTTGATTCTGGTGCAACGCATAGCTTTATATCTATAAACTTTGCTGCGAAGAACAATATAGAAATGACTCTATTGCATTTAGATTTAAGTGTTAGCACCCCCTCTGGTACAAAAATACCTATCCGTTCAGTATGCCAAGGTGGTTACATCTGTATTGGAGGAAGGAAGCTATCGCTCGATGTTTTAGTTCTAGTTGTTCGGGACTATGATATTATTTTAGGAATGGATTGGCTTGGCGCCTGTGCGACAACTATAGAGTATGCAGAGAAATGAGTCATTTTTCGCCTGCCTGGAGAAGCCGAATTCTGCTACACTAGTAGTCTAGCGACTGATGCGACCAGGGCCTGCATGGTGATTTCTGTAACATCTGCTCGGTGAATGCTCCACTCAGGCTATGAGGAATTTCTAGCGTCGGTTTAGGACACACGGCAGGACTACGCAAACGTCGAGTGTACTTCCGTTGAGGCAGAGTTCCCCGATGTGTTTCCGAGCGAACTATCCGGCATGCCACCAAAATGAGAGATTGAATTCACTATCGATACATTTCCAAACACACAGCCGATCTCCAAGCCTCCGTACAGAATGACCCCTACGGAACTAAAAGAATTAAAGTGCCAACTTCAAGAATTACTAGATCGTGGGTTCATCTGTCCGAGCGTGTCTCCTTGGGGCGCTCCTGTACTCTTCGTAAAGAAGAAGGATGGAACGCTATGCCTCTGCATCGACTATCAGGAGCTGAACAAGGTACAATCAGAAACAAATATCCTCTGCCATGGATAGATGACTTGTTTGATCAGCTAAAGGGGGCAACGGTATTTTCAAAAGTTGATCTTCGCTCGGGCTACCACCAGCTGAAGATTAAGCCGAAAGACATGTCGAAGACTGCCTTTCGAACCCGATACGAACATTATAAATTTTTAGTGATGCCGTTTAGACTGATGAATGCACCTGCTGCATTCATGGATTTAATGAATCGTGTATTTTGGCCCTTCATTGATAAATTCGTGGTGGTTTTTATCTTTGACATCTTGGTGTACTCGAATACTAGGGATGAGCACGCAGGACACCTGCGGCTCCTGCGGATGGTGCTACAAACCCTTCGAGATAACAAGTTGTATGCTAAGTAAAGTAAATGCGAGTTTTGGCTGGACAACATATCCTTTTTGGGGCATATCATATCTGCGCAAGGCATAGAAGTAGACCCACGGAAGGTAGAAGCTATTATGTAGTAGAAACGGCTAGAATCAGCTAGCGATATTAGAAGTTTCCTTGGACTGGAGGCTACTACCGCAGATTTATACAAGACTTCGCTAAAGTTACATCTCCCCTGACTCAAATCACTCGAAAGGGAGTAAAGTTCACTTGGACGAACGACTGTGAAGCTTCGTTTACGGAGTTAAAGCAGCACCTCGTCTCTGCCCCAATCCTTACTCTGCCGAACAGACCCGATGAGTTCGAAATATACAGTGATGCATCGGGAAAGGGTCTCGGATGTGTCCTGATGTAAAGGGATAAAGTGATAGCCTTTGCATCGAGGCAGCTAAAGCCTCACGAGCAGAACTACCCAACGCATGATCTCGAACTTGTCGCTGTAGTGTTTGCACTAAAGCTGTGGCGCTACTACCTCTATGCCGTGCCATGTAAGATCTACAGGATCACAAAAGCCTAAAGTATCTCTATACACAAAAGGATTTGAATCTTCGGCAGCAACATTGGCTCGAACTCCTAAGCGACTTCGATCTCATGATCAGATATACACCTGGCAAGGGAAATATAGTAGCTGATGCACTGAGTCGAGTATTGGTTGGAAGTTTAGCCATTTATGATAAGCTGCGTTGGGATCTTGAATCTTTGGGTATTAATCTAAAAATCAAATACAAAAAGTAGGCGCAAGTGGCATAACTGCGCCTCGAGCCCGACTTGTTAGAAAAGATTAAGGCCGCTCAGAAGGATGACCCATTCCTGCAAAAGATTCATGGTCTGATCTCAGCAGGAAATGCATTCGACTTTGTGGTAGGAATGGACGGGATGCTCCGAGTGAAGGGAAGACTGTACGTTCCAAAAGACGCGGCCCTCAGAAAAGAGATAATTATTGAGGCCCATTATGCTAGTTATACTTCTCATCCAGGTAGTACCAAGATGTATCAGAATTTTCGTACAATGTTTTGGTTGCACGGCTTGAAACGAGATGTGGCACTGTTCGTGTCACATTGTATCTTTTGTCAGAGGATAAAAGTCGAGCACTAGAAACCAGGCGGAGAGCTATAGAACCTTGCTATTCCGGAGTGGACATGGAAACATATAACAATGGATTTTATTGTTGGCTTGCCAATGACGCAACGGGGACATGATGTTGTTTGGGTTATTGTTGATCGCCTCACCAAGTCTACTTACTTTTTTTCTATCAAGTCTACTTGGAGTGCTGATCGCCTGGCTCAAATATATCTCAACGAAATCGTTCGGCTTCACGGCGTGCCCGTATCCATAGTCTCCGATAGAGATGGTCGATTCATATTGCATTTTTGGGAAAGCCTGCAGTCAATAATGGGGACAAAGTTGAAGTTTAGCTCCGCCTACCATCCATAAACCGACGGACAAATGGAACGTGTCAACCAGATCCTCAAAGACATGCTACGACTCTGCGCCTTGGATTTGAAGACTAGTTGGGACCTGCATCTACCTTTAGCTGAATTTGTATACAACAACAGTTTCCAATCTAGCATTCAGATGGTGCCGTATGAGGCGTTGTATGGGCAAAAGTGCTGATCTCTGATCTATTGGGATGAAGTTGGCGAATGACAGATTCATGGCCCTGAGCTCGTAGAACAGACTGTCCAAAAGATTCGCTTGATCCAGGAAAGACTAAAGATAGCCCAAACCCGCCAAAAGAGCTATGCTGATACACACCGGCGGTCCCTTGAATTTTCAGAAGGTGATAGGGTATTTCTCAAAGTCTCGCCCATGCGAGGAGTTACCAGATTCGAAGTAAAGGGGAAGGTAAGTCCGAGATTTATCGGTCCATTCGAAATACTAAAGTGAGTTGCCTCCGTTGCATACCAGATTGCTCTACCGCCATCCCTATCCGATGTACACGATATTTTCTATGTTTCCCAACTTAGGAAGTATGTGTACGACCCAAGTCATGTAGTAGATCTGGATCAGCTGAACCTTCAGGCAGACTTGACGTATGTAGAACAACCTGTGCAAATTTTAGATAGGAAAGAAAAGCTGCTCCGAAGTCGTTCGGTTCCTCTCGTGTGCGTGCTTTGGCGAAATCACTCTGTCGAAGAATCCACTTGGGAACTTGAATCCAAGATGAGGGAAAGGTTCCCCTCATTATTTCCTAGTGGTAGGTTCTATTCCTATATTTCGGGACAAAACTTCCAATTAGTTGGGTAGGATATGGTGTCCCGTTCCCCCTATTCAGGGAGAGCGACTAAGAAATACAAGACAGTATCGTTCGATCGGGATAGATTGAATCAAGAACTCATCCTCGTTATGGATTTGTCTCTTCGGAATCGATTCCCATATTCAGTAGACCATACCCCCGGGATCGACTTAGTGGCAGAGTCAGGAGGGACCTCTCCGCTACATCTTTTGTTGCCTAGTTTTTTGCTGTCGTTTGTTGCTTTCGTGCCTTGAGTTGGTTTTTGGATTTGCTTGAGTTTTCTTGAACGGTTTTGATGGATTTCATTATTTTTGTTCGTTGAACTGCACTTCAATTCTGATAATGGAAAGAGTGGAAGAGTTATTGATCAACTGTTCGTATCAATGCAGGTGAACGAACAGTAGGCGACACTAGAGCGGAGTCTTAAAGCAACTCTTTCCTTCTTCCTTCCAATAAACTAAGTGAGTGGCTACCATCCCGATTAGCTGTCCCTCTTCCATTCTCACACCTATAAATCTTGCATTCTTGTTTGCCTCGATCAGACGATACCAAGTAATAACTAAAAAACACAAGATAAAAAGGGAATAGACTTGGATTATATTGCTTGTCAACAAACTTGTGAACGGTTACTTACTTGCATGCTTGTTCGTTTGGAATGTTCATCATATACATAAATACAAGTTAGAACGTATACTCTTCTTTAAATTGTGCTATGAATAGAACTTATCCTGAATGCAATAAACTGAATAGGAAGACTATGTAAAAGTAGATCTTGCCCTGTTATTGCCCTGTGCCTGATATTGCCCTGATTTGCCTCAAATGCTAACTTAGTGTACTATGTTGATCATGGATAACTTGTGCACAAGGTCTTAGTTCCCGCAGAAGGTTGCTGGGGCACTGGCACCGATCCAATCCAGACGGAACTCCTGATAGTCTCCTGCATCAGACGAAATGGTCCGCAATGCCCTGATCCTTGCGTTACAAGTCATTCCGCCCCAGACTAGAACCGTCCCTTATGGAATCAAGCCAGTGATTCCTTTGTTTATTTAAACCTGTTGCAAAGCTAACTTGTGTCTTCTTGGCAGGGAAGGCATGGTAAGTATTGTGTAGGTGGTTCAGACGGGCAGGTAAATGTCACCAAACGGTGGTGGGTTATTTCATTGATTTCTATATATATTTCTTGCTGTAAACTAAACTAAGGCAAGATAGAAAGACCATAGATAATATTCTTGCTTCATCTAAACAACATGTTGATTGGTATAGTTGGGTTAGCTTGCCTTCACCAGTACGTTTTGATGTACTGACCCTCGTTGAAACTGGATCCCTACGCTAATGAGAATCGAGCGAGGAGTAAAAGTCAATCCCCTAATCCAGTCCAGCTGTAGGCATGCCTTGATCCGTGCCACCTTTTAAAGTATTTTGAAGAAGAAGCTTGCAACCCAAGCAAACATGCAGCTTCATGGGAAGGCCGTCATCCCACCAGAAGGTCTTATATTTTAAGTTTTAGTAAGGGATATAATGTACATGACTGCTATCTCATTTTGTGTCAACACTTTTGTAAGCCCATAGAGGCAACCTTATGACTCAGTTGAAGAGTTTGTAATAGATGTTCATATTATCAATAAAAGAGAACTTTTCCATGCTTCAATCTGTGTTTTAATTTATCTGCGTACTCTGAATATGTGCTCACTATGCAAAATAAAAATACTTAGCCTTGTGGTGGTGCACAACCTAGGCCCGCATGACGGTCACGCCCGGGGGACGACTATCGATTCCACGGAATCGGGGCATAACACTAACCTCCCCTCAATCCACATGCACTCTTTCCACTTTGCTGAATTTCAAATACCAACAACAACACTTCCACCCTACCGATACATAGTATAACTATTCAGTAGCAATTCAGATATAAGGATATGCATTGTTACTTGCTTCAGAAGCTAAAACACCTGAGCAAGTCTTAGTACTGCCAGTACTAACTCCTTCTTCTGAACTTACCCTCAATTGCATACTGCAAGAACATCCCCCAACCCCTCACTCATTTCCATCCAAGCTCAACTAAACCTCTTCCTCGAATACATGCAGACCAGACTCAACTGATGGTAACCAGAGCCCTTCATGCAACCTCACCCTCAATTGCTCATTGGACCAGTACAGAAATTCCATGCCTATACCTTCGCACTTTTAGTACACAAATACCCGACCCTTTCCATCATAGTAGTGCCAAAGGGAACTGCCCACTACTGCTGTTGCTGCACAGTTCATATATATACCCAGTTGTTCAATTACTCCATGCTCTAGTGTATCATATCACCCCATATGCCTCCAACACTGCTACACACTGAAACACATAGGACACTAAAATACACACATATAGTGTCACGCCCCAATTTTGCCCATTCGATAATCGTCCCCCGGACGTGATGCCGTGCACGCGTAGGGCGCGCGTGCACAAGGCCTAGGCATAATGATAATCTTTAGAAAACATGTAATAGTGTACGCAAATAAGATAACACACCTTGAGGCATAGAAAAGTTTTTTTTTTATTGATAATTAACATCTGATTACAGACTCTTGACCCAAAAGTGATAAAGATGTCACTCGGCTTACAAATTAGAGACAAAATGAGATAGCCGTTCCATATATTACATCCTTAGTAATAATTCAAAAATACAAAACATCTTGGGTCCGAGTCAGCACCATCGTCTAGGAGCTTCAAAAAGGAAGTGCAGCTCCGATTCATTAGTATGTACTTGGGCTCAAAAGTCACAACATGAACACGCCCACTGATTCAGTAAGAGTTGGAGAAAGCTTCAGCTCCTCGTCGCGTCGCCTCGGCTCGGGGAACCTGCTGCAATGAGGGTCAGTACTTCAAGAAGTACTAGTGAGGGCGAGCTTACCCGACATACCAAATCTATAACGAATTCATATAGGCATGCAAAATTTTCTTTTATGTGATCAATCTATCTTTTCTTAGTTAAATTCTATGTATATGATAGAGTAAAATGACATAACAAAATGTGCCACCGCTCGGTGACTTTACCTGTACCGTCTGAACCATCTATACTAAACTTAACATGACCTTCTCTGCCACGAAGACATAGTTAGTCTGCACAGTTTAAATATACATGTCAATTACTTTGGTCGGACTAGGGATGGGTCGACTATAATTCTGCCTCGGGTAGCTAGCCTTTGGCGGACGCACAGACCCATCAAATGCTAGGACTACACTAGCAAAATATTCTACCCGGGTCTTAGCGGTCCCAGTGCCCCATCGACTGTTCATAGAATGACACCCCTTGTATACAAGTTGTCCAAGAGCATGCCTCCTCAACCAACTAAGTTATCATATGAAACACATATTCAAGCAATACAAGCAAATGAACATAGTGTGTTTTCCATAGTCTAGGCTACTTTGTATAAAGATCACATTTATTTTCCCTTTGCACCATACCATGAACAGTTATAGATAAATGAATCTAACTACAAATGATACCAAATTAGTAATGTATATGACGGGCATGCATGCTATAGTATGATCGTTCAGATAAATTCTGTATGACAAGCATTATTAGTGTTTCAAGTCTACTTCTTTCTTTGCTCTGACTCAAGTTATTATTTCTTTGTATCATTTGAACGGAATGCACAATGAGTCAGTTTATTTAAAATGAAGACTTGGAAGAAGGGTGCTAATCGAAATAAGGCCACTCACAAGTTGGTGAACTGGGGAGAGAAAATGAAGAACCTTAAGACTCCGCGCGTGCGTCCTCTACCCAATCACCTGCACGCACCAACAAATGATCAATATCTCCTGCTTCAATCTCCGAGGTTCGATATGAAAATACAAAATCCTAAGAACAAAGGCAATGAAATCCATCGAAACCGTTCAAAAAAATGCAAGTCATAAAGCCAACAAGAAAGCAACCAAGCGACAACGAAAACGGGCAAGGAAACCAGCACAACGAAAAGGCCCTCTCGACTCTTGCCGTAGAGTCCTTCCGTGAGGCACAATCTGTTGAATATGGGACCTGATTCTGAAGAAACCAATTCATAACGAGGAAAGGATCTTGATTCAATCTGTCCCAATCGAACGGTCTCAAGTATTTCTTGGCCGCACTCCCCGAATAGGGGGAACGAAGCATTACATCATAACCATCTAATAGAAAGTTTCTTCCTCGAAACTTAGGAATAGAACCTACCGTTAAGGAATAATGAGGGAAACCTTTCCCTCATATCAAATTCGAGTTCCCACATCGATTCTTTGACCGTGTGGTCTCGCCAAAGGATGCGTACTAGCGATACTGTCCGATTCCGTAACTGCTTTTCCTTGCGATCCAAGATCTGAATAGGCTCAACGACGTACGACAAGTCCGCTTGCAGATCTAACTGGCCAAAGTCTACCATGTGGTTCATATCATGCACGTACTTTCTTAGCTGAGATACATGAAAAATGTCGTGCACTTCTGATAGGGCTGGTGGCAAGGCAGTTTGATAGGCAACTGAGGTGACTCATCTGAGAATTTCAAACGGGCCAACAAATCTCTGACTTAACTTCCCTTTTACCTCGAATCTTGTTACTCTTCACATGGGCCAGACCTTTAGGAACACATGGTCACCCTCTTAGAACTCAAGGGGGCGACGACGAACATCGACATAACTCTTTTGTCGACTCTGTGCTACCCTTAAGCGTTCTCAAATCAGCCGAAACTTTTGTATTGTTTGTTCAACCAGTTCCGGCCCTAGGATTTGCCGCTCCCCAACTTCATCCCAGCAGATTGGTGACCTACACTTCCGCCTATATAGCACCTCATAAGGAGCCATCTGGATGCTAGACTGATAACTGTTGTTGTATGCAAATTCGGCCAGCGGCAAGTAGACGTCCCAACTTGATTTTGAATCGATCACACAGAGGCCCAGCATGTCTTCTAGTACCTGATTCACCCATTCTATTTGGCCATCTGTTTGAGGATGGTAGGCTGAGCTGAATTTCAACTTGGTCCCCATCGACGATTGAAGGCCTTCCCAGAAATATGAGATGAACCGTCCGTCCTAATATGATACTATGGAATCTGGCACTCCGTACAGTCGGACTATCTCATGAAGGTAGGTCTGAGCGAGGCGATTGGCGCTCCAAGTACTTTTGATGGAGATAAAGTGTGCAGACTTGGTTAACTGATCGACGATGACCCAGATTGTGTTGTTCTCCCATTGCGTCCTTGGCAGGCCAACAATAAAGTCCATGCTTATGTGCTTCCATTTCCATTCTGGGATAGCAAGATTTTGTATTTCTTTGCCTGGCCTCTGATGCTCTGCTTTCACCCTCTGACAGGTTATGCATTGCGATACGAAGAGCGCCACATCTTTTTTTATGCCGTGCCACCAGAAGATAGTGCGAAGGTCACTGTACATTTTTGTGCTCCCGGGATGGATCGTATATGCTACATAATGTGCTTCAGTAAGGATTTTCTTTCTGAGTTCTGAATCATTGGGGACGCATAGCCTTTTCTGAACTCGCAACACTCTATTCTCATCCACTGCAATGTCTTTTGCCTTTCCCGCTAGAATATGCTCTTATATTTTCTTTAGGAATGGATCGTCTCTTTGAGTAGATATGACCCTCTTTATCAGGTTAGGTGCAAATCGTATCTGAGCAACACGTGCGTCGCGATACCAAATTCGGAGTTCGATGCCCGACTTTTCTAAGTCCCTTTGTAACCTGTTATCAATGAACAGAGATCCCATAATGACCTGACTCAACACATCTGCTACCACATTTCCCTTGCCAGGTGTGTAGTCTATCGTCAAGTCATAATCCTTTATCAGTTCTAGCCAACGCCACTGTCGCAAGTTCAGATCCGTTTGGGTGAATAAGTACTTTAAACTATTGTGTTCGGTATAAATTTGGCAAGGCACCCCATAAAGGTAGTATCGCCATAACTTTAACCCGAACATAATTGCTGCCAGTTCTAGATCATGCGTGGGATAATTAAAACACACACATATAGTGTCACCCAATTTTGTCCATTCGATAATCGTCCCCCGGGCGTGATGCCGTGCACGCGTAGGGCGCGCGTGCACAAGGCCTAGGCATAATGATAATATTTAGAACGCATGCAACAGAGTACGCAAATAAGATAATACACCTTGAGGCATAGAAAAGTTTTCTTTTTATTGATAATGAACATCTGATTACAGACTCTTGACCCAAAAGTGATAAAGATGCCACTCGTCTTACAACTTGGATACAAAATGAGATAGCCATTCCATACATTACATCCTTACTAATAATTAAAAAACACAAAACACCTTGGGTGTGAGTCAGCACCATCATCTAGGAGCTTCAAAAAGGAAGTGCAGCTACGATTCTTTAGTATGTAATTAGGCTCAAAAGTCACAGCACGAACATGCCCACTGATTCAGCAAGAGTTGGAGAAAGCTTCAGCTCCTCGCCGCTTCAGCAAGAGGGTCAGTACTTCAAAAAGTACCGGTGAGGGCGAGCTAACCCGACTTACCAAATCTATAACAAATTTATATGGGCATGCAACATTTTCTTTTATGTGATCAATCTATCTTTTCTTAGTTCAATTCCATGTATATGATAAAGTAAAACGACATAACAAAATGTGCCACCGCTCGGTGACTTTACCTGTACCGTCTAAACAACCTGTACGAAACTTACCATGACCTTCCCTGTCATGAAGACATAGTTAGTCTGAAGAGTTTAAATATACATGGCAATTACTTTGGTCGGACCAGGGATGGGTCGACTTCCATTCCGCCTCGGGTAGCTAGCCTTTGGCAGACACACGGATCCATCCAATGCTAGGACTACACTAGCAAAATGTTCTACCCGGGTCGAAGCAGTCCCAGTGCCCCGGTGATCATTTGTAGAATGATACCCGTTGTATACAAGTTGTCCAAGACCATGCCTCCTCTGTCACGCCCCGACCTCCCGCAAGCAATCGGCCGTTCCCGCTAGGCGGGAATCACCCTCGCCAGCGCTCCCGCGGAACTATCGCTTGACCCATCCGGGCGTGATGCCGCACGAGCGTGAGCTACGCCCGTGTAAGGCCGAGGTTCATTGGCTGGCGGTAAGAGTTCTAAGCCACAGAGTCGTACAGATTGTCCGAGTGCAGCAGAGTCATGAACGCATAGCGATTTGGTAACAGGTTCACTGAGTCGACAATATAGCGGAAGCATTAAAACACAAGTATTAGTAAAGCAAGCTCTTTTATTGATATAAACATTTGTTACAGGCGGCGTATAGCCGAGATTACAAGTCGCTCAAGCCTCTCTCTCTAAAACAGTAAAAGCGTGCCAAGTGGCTACAATTGTGGAATGATTGCACAGGTGATGTCCAGGCGAGTTCGGGCTATGTTCCAACATTATGTCTTGTATATGTGCTTTTGTTCCGGATGCACCGTTGGAAGGCTTCAGAGGGAACTCCTGTCCTTGGCACGTACGAAGGAGGCATCCGCACCGAACGAGGTTCTCTCGCACCCTGCATACAATCTGGTGGAGAAGCTACTCGCCCGCTCGACAAATCCAAACACGTAATATAAGTTCCGTGCACCAACTATTAAGTTGTCTTTCTAGTTGCCTTAGAATTAGTTTCATGCAAATATTGAATAACCTAACGTGTCGGGCAGTGCGCCGTGCAACATGAGAGGAAACACAGCGAGACTTACCAACTTACCATCTCCTTCCCTGTCCAAGAGAAACATTAAGGCAATATTGTTAATTCAAGCACGGCAAGTATAAGCATTCAGTAGGCAAAGCATATGCAACAAGAGGGTCATTTTAACATGATCGTTCAGGTGTTCAGTTATTTCTTGATGCGATACAATGACTCGCACGCGGATAGCCGCTAAGCGAGGATGACTTATCTATATGAACGTTTGTCGCTGGCATAGCCATAAAGGACCGTTTAGTCTTTGAACAAGGATGGTATACAGCGAAGCACGTGAGGTGCTACATGCCATCCTGTCCGCACGTGAGACTATCATGAAGTTCCATCCAGATCGGATCGGTCCCAGTGCCCCGGTGACCGCCCGTGGAACAAGATCCGAAGATCACCTTTTTACAAGTTGTCTGCGACATGCAGGTCAGGGACGGTTTTAAATCCACAACTTGAATGATAATCCATGATTCGTGATCTGAACAAGCATTTGCTCCAAGAGCTGAGATTCGTTCGTTACATGACGTGATTCTCGTTCAGATGTAGACTTGATGTGATTATTATTCAGTTGTCACGTTATAGGATTCACGTTCAGTATTCATTACCCTGATGCGTGCCCCTGGTTCGGGGATTGCCTTGGAGACCCAACGGTCCAGGATACTTGCAGGTTCATTCAGGCACGAAATGACTACGTAGTAGTCTTCCGGGGTTTGGATGAAAATATGGCAATATTACAAGCAGACAAGCATGCGTTTCTAAGGAATATAAGTAGCACGTTTGCTCGGGCCCGAAGGTAAGCCGAGAGATGAAGCCGTTAGGGACTTATCATGCGAGGGTTTGAACATAAGCAGTATTTTATTTTCCATGTTCTAGCATAGCAATACAAGTTGGGATTATTCCCTTAGCTAGGTGCATTGGATTTATTAGCATGTAGGGGGTGAATCACCTAGCGACTAGAATAACATTCCAGATTTTATGTGTGCTGGCTAAGCAAAGACAAGTTCACCGCAGCCACCCACCATAGCGATGATTCGCCTTGGTAGAGCGATACACCTGAGCGAGCCTCTGAAAGCCTAAGCCGGATTCCTGTAGGGACAAGTCTAGATATCTTTTGCTTCTCGTTTGAGGCAAAGCGGGTCGAGACAGCTGCACTGTTGCCGTTTGAAACGGCAGTCCGCTTGAGCGGAATGGGGTGTTACATCCTACCCAACATAGAAAAAGTCTCATCCTCGAGACTTACTAAGGACAAGCAGTGATTCTAGGGTTGAGGCAATCCTAGACAAGTCGTTGTACTTGTTCATTTGGATCTTCACTTGCACAAGCGTCGAAATCAGCATATCGCTTAGACCGGATCGTGCGCACTTTCGAAGTGCACTTCTAGCGTGAACACGTCAACCAGCTTAGTGATAGCGAAGTCTTAGCACTCGAATTTTACCTTTTCTTAAGTCTTGGATGGTGCACTAGTTCAAGGCGTCCCTCAAATAGATGCATTCAACCAAACTTAGAGTTAGTAAAATCGGACAAGCTACTAGCGATACTCTCAAGTGTCCGCACAGGTTGGCACAAAGGCCATTCGCAGTATACAACCAGACAAGCAATCATATCATTCAAAACACATTTTAAAAGTATTTATACTTATTATTGGAACATCCTATCGAGGCATTGAGAGAGAGCGTGCACATAACCCACGAACGAGCTTTCGAAATAGAGATATCGAATTGAAGTCCAAAGACGTAGAAGCCAGGCTCTGATACCAACATGTCACGCCCCGATCTCCCGCAGGCAATCGGCCGTTCCCGCTAGGCGGGAATCACCCTCGCCAGCGCTCCCGCGGAACGATCGCTTGACCCATCCGGGCGTGATGCCGCACGAGCGTGAGCCACGCCCGTGCAAGGCCGAGGTTCATTGGCTGGTGGTAAGAGTTCTAAGCCATAGAGTCGCACAGATTGTCCGAGTGCAGCGGAGTCATGAACGCATAGCGATTTGGTAACAGGTTCACTGAGTCGACAATATAGTGGAAGCATTGAAACACAAGTATTAGTAAAGCAAGCTCTTTTATTGATATAAACAAGTGTTACAGGGGACGTATAGCCGAGATTACAAGTCGCTCAAGCCTCTTTCTCTAAAATAGTTAAAGCGTGCCAAGTGGCTACAACTGTAGAATGATTGCATAGGCGATGTCCAGGTGAGTTTGGGCTATGTTCCAATATTATGTCTTGTATATGTGCTTCTGTTCCGGATGCACCGTTGTAAGGCTTCAGAGGGAACTCCTGGCCTTAGCACGTACGAAGGAGGCATCCGCACCGAACGAGGTTCTCCCACACCCTGCACACAAACTGGTGGATTATCAGTACATTGAATGCACTGGTGGGGAAGCTACTCGTCTGCTCGACAAATCCAAACACGTAATATAAGTTCCATGCACCAACTATTAAATGGTCTTTCTAGTTGCCTTAGGATCAGTTTTATGCAAATATTGAATAGCCTAACGTGTCGGGCAGTGCGCCGTGCAACATGAGAGGAAACACGGCGAGACCTACCAACTTACCATCTCCTTCCCTGTCCAAGGCAAATATTGAGGCAACATTGTTAATTCAAGCAAGGCAAGTATAAGCATTCAGTAGGCAAAGCATATGCAACACGAGGGTCATTTTAACATGATCGTTCAGGTGTTCAGTTATTTCTTGATGCGATGCAATGACTCGCACGCGGATAGCCGCTAAGCGAGGATGACTTATCTATATGAACGTTTGTCGCTAGCATAGCCATAAAGGACCGTTTAGTCTTTGAATAAGGATGGTATGCAGCGAAGTACGTGAGGCACTACACGCCCTCCTATCCGCACTTGAGACTATCGTGAAGTTCTATCCGGATCGGATCTGTCCCAGTGCCCCGGTGACCGCCCGTGGAACAAGATCCGAAGATCACCTTTTTACAAGTTGTCCGCGACATGCAGGTCAGGGTCGGTTTCAAATCCACAACTTGAATAATAATCCATGATTCATGATCTGAATGAGCGTTTGATCCAAGAGCTGAGATTCGTTTGTTACATGATGTGATTCTCGTTCAGATATAGACTTGATGTGATTATCATTCAGTTGTCACGTTATAGGATTCACGTTCAGTATTCATTACCCTGATGCGTGCCCCTGGTTCGGGGATTGCCTTGGAGACCCAACGGTCCAGGATACTTGCAGGTTCATTCAGGCACGAAATGACTACGTAGTAGTCTTTCGGGGTTTGGATGAAAATATGGCAACATTACAAGCAGACAAGCATGCGTTTCTAAGGAATATAAGTAGCACGTTTGCTCGGGCCCGAAGGTAAGCCGAGAGATGAAGCTGTTAGGGACTTATCATGCGAGGGTCTGAACATAAGCAGTATTTTATTTTCCATGTTCTAGCATAGCAATACAAGTTGGGATTATTCCCTTAGCTAGGTGCGTTGGATTTATTAGCATGCAGGGGGTGAATCACCTAGCGACTAGAATAATATTCCAGATTTTATGTGTGCTGGCTAAGCAAAGACAAGTTTACCGTAGCCACCCACCTTAGCGATGATTTGCCTCGGTAGAGCGCTACGCCTGAGCGAGCCTCTGAAAGCCTAAGCCGGATTCCTGTAGGGACAAGTCTGGATATCTTTTGCTTCTCGTTTGAGGCAAAGCGGGTCGGGACAGCTGCACTATTGCCGTTTGAAACGGCAGTCCGCTTGAGCGGAACGGGATGTTACATCCTACCCAACTTAGAAAAAGTCTCATCCTCGAGACTTACTAAGGACAATTAGTGATTCTAGGGTTGAGGCAATCCTAGACAAGTCATTGTACTTGTTCATTTGGATCTTCACTTCCACAAGCATCGAAATCAGCATATCGCTTAGACTAGATCGTGCGTACTTTCAAAGTGCACTTCTAGCGTGAACACGTCAACCAGCTTAGTGATAGCGATGTCTTAGTACTCGAGTTTTACCTTTTCTTAAGTCTTGGATGGTGCACTAGTTCAAGGCGTCCCTCAAATAGATGTATTCAACCAAACTTAGAGTTAGTGAAATCGGACAAGCTACTAGCGATACTCTCAAGGGTCCGCACAGGTTGGCACAAAGGCCACTCGCAGCATACAACCAGACAAGCAATTATATCATTCAAAACACATTTTAAAAGTATTTAGACTTATTATTGGAACATCCCATCGAGGCAATGAGAGAGAGCATGCACATAACCCACGAACGAGCTTTCGAAACAGAGATATCGAATTAAAGTCCAAAGATGTAGAAGCCAGGCTCTGATACCAACATGTCACGCCCCGATCTCCCGCAGGCAATCGGCCGTTACCGCTAGGCGGGAATCACCCTCGCCAGTGCTCCCGCGGAATAATCGCTTGACCCATCCGGGCGTGATGCCGCATGAGTGTGAGCCACGCCCGTGCAAGGCCGAGGTTCATTGGCTGGCGGTAAGAGTTCTAAGCCACAGAGTCGTACAAATTGTCCGAGTGCAGCGGAGTCATGAACGCATAGCGATTTGGTAACAGGTTCACTGAGTCGACAATATAGCGGAAGCATTGAAACACAAGTATTAGTAAAGCAAGCTCTTTTATTGATATAAACATGTGTTACAGGTGACGTATACCCGAGATTACAAGTCGCTCAAGCCTCTCTCTCTAAAACAGTAAAAGCGTGTCAAGTGGTAACAACTGTGGAATGATTGCACAAGCGATGTCCAGGCGAGTTCGGGCTATGTTCCAACATTATGTCTTGTATATGTGCTTCTGTTCCGGATGCACCATTGCAAGGCTTCAGAGGGAACTCCTAGCCTTAGCACGTACGAAGGAGGCATCCACACCGAACAAGGTTCTCCCGCACCCTGCACACAAACTGGTGGATTATCAGTACATTGAATGCACTGGTGGGGAAGCTACTCGCCCACTCGACAAATCCAAACACGTAATATAAGTTTCGTGCACCAACTATTAAGTTGTCTTTCTAGTTGCCTTAGGATCAGTTTCATGCAAATATTGAATAGCCTAACGTGTCGGGCAGTGCGCCGTGCAACATGAGAGGAAACACGGCGAGACTTACCAACTTACCATCTCCTTCCCTGTCCAAGGCAAACATTGAGGCAACATTGTTAATTCAAGCACGGCAAGTATAAGCATTCAGTAGGCAAAGCATATACAACACGAGGGTCATTTTAACATGATCGTTCATGTGTTCAGTTATTTCTTGATGCGATGCAATGACTCCCACGCGGATAGCCACTAAGCAAGGATGACTTATCTATATGAACGTTTGTCGCTGGCATAGCCATAAAGGACCGTTTAGTCTTTGAACAAGGATGGTATGCAGCGAAGCACGTGAGGTGCTATACGCCATCCTGTCCGTATATGAGACTATCGTGAATTTCCATCCGGATCGGATCGGTCCCAGTGCCCCGGTGACCGCCCGTGGAACAAGATTCGAAGATCACCTTTTTATAAGTTGTCCGCGACATGCAGGTCAGGGTCGATTTCTAATCAACAACTTGAATGATAATCCATGATTCGTGATCTGAACGAGCGTTTGCTCCAAAAGCTGAGATTCGTTCGTTACATGACGTAATTCTCGTTCAGATGTAGACTTGATGTGATTATCATTCAGTTGTCACGTTATAGGATTCACGTTCAGTATTCATTACCCTGATGCATGCCCCGGGTTCTGGGATTGCCTTGGAGACCCAAAGGTCCAGGATACTTGCAGGTTCATTCAGGCACGGAATGACTACGTAGTAGTTTTCTGGGGTTTGGATGAATACATAGCAATATTACAAGCAGACAAGCATGCGTTTCTAAGGAACATAAGCAGCACGTTTGCTCGGACCCGAAGGTAAGTCGAGAGATGAAGCCGTTAAGGACTTAGCATGCGAGGGTCTGAACATAAGCAGTATTTCATTTTCCATGTTCTAGCATAGCAATACAAGTTGGGATTATTCCCTTAGCTAGGTGCGTTGGATTTATTAGCATGCAGGAGATGAATCACCTAGCGACTAGCATAACATTCTAGATTTTATGTGTGCTGGCTAAGCAAAGACAAGTTCACTGTAGCCACCCACCTTAGCGATGATTCGCCTCGGTAGAGCGATATGCCTGAGCGAGCCTCTGAAAGCCTAAGTCGGATTCCTGTAGGGACAAGTCTGGATATCTTTTGCTTCTCGTTTTAGGCAAAGCGGGTCGGACAGCTGCACTATTGCCGTTTGAAACGGCAGTCCGCTTGAGCGGAATGGGGTGTTACATCCTCAACCAACTAAGTTATCTTATGAAACACATATTCAAGCAATACAAGCAAATGAACATAGTGTGTTTTTCATAGTCTAGGCTACTTTGTATAAAGATCACATTTATTTTCCCTTTGCACCATACCTTGAACAATTATAGATAAATGAATCTAACTACAACTGATAATAAATTAGTTATATATATGACAGGCATGCACGCTATAGTATGATCGTTCAGATAAATTTTGTATGACAAGCATTATTAGTGTTTCAAGTCTACTTCTTTCTTTGCTCTGACCCAAGTTATTATTTCTTCGTATCGTTTGAACGGAATGCACAATGAGTCAATTTATTTAAAGTGAAGACCTGGAAGAAGGGTGCTAATCAAAATAAGGCCACTCACAAGTTGGTGAACTGGGGAGAGAAAAGGGAGAACTTTAAGACTCCGCGTGTGCGTCGTCTAACCGATCACCTGCACGCACCAACAGATGATCAATATCTCCTGCTTCGGTCTCCGAGGTTCGATATGAAAATGCAAAATCCTAAGAACGAAGGCAATAAAATCCATCAAAACCGTTCAAGAAAACATAAGTCATAAAGCCAACAAGAAAGCAACCAAGCGGCAAAGAAAATGGGCAAGGAAACCAGCGCAACGGAAAGGCCCCACTCGACACTTACCGTCGAGTCCTTCCTTGAGGCACAATCCATTGAATATGGGACCTGATTCCGAAGAAACCAATCCATAATGAGGAAAGGATCTTGATTCAATCTGTCCCGATCGAACGGTCTCAAGTATTTCTTGGCCGCACTCCCCGAATAGGCGGAACGGAGCATTATACATAGTACACTGTAATCCGAGTTCCCCATCCAATGTCTATGGCTCACACACAGACTCACCTGCACATGCGAACCCCTATACGTATATATCTATACACACACAATAGAGACATAAAACCAAATACTTATAAAGCATTATCAAGATACTCTGTGATACGTACCCCAAATGAATGACATAACCCATTATATACTACAAATACTCATGATACTCCTCAAAATCATTATTATACAACTAAAAAAACTTGCTACAAAGGAAATTGAAAGCATTAACACAAATCACCCAAAATGAGTCTCGTATGACACCGTATCATAAAATACCATGATACGACCTACTTGTATCCAATTATGGTCACGTACCTAGTCCCACAACCCTAATCTAAGTCTAATTAAATCTAATTGGTCTCATGATATATTATTGATGTGTCAATCTCATAATTTCTCCTATTTTGACACAAATTACCATGTAACTTTCACAATACAAGTCACATGAACCTAATTCTTGATCCTATAAATAGCCTTAAGCCAAGGGATAATTCCTAATGGTTAAATACATGAATTGGAGTCTAATTTAACGGGTAGATTCAGAATATACCTATTGGGATATGAATTCCTAATAAAATGCTCAATGGACATAGTCCGGATACGATATCCTTGCCAAGTGCTCCTTCTCCAAGTGCTCCTTGCAAATCCAGGCTCTAATGCTCTTAAGTGATGAAATTAAGATTGAATAGTTGTGATTTGGGTTAAATTTGTGGAGGGATGAGTAAATTTAGGAAAGAACACAATTGGGGTTCTAATTGGAATAAACTAATAAAGAGGAGAGAGAATGGGAATGCCTCATATGGCCGTCCCCCCTTTTTTCTTCTCAAAGCAACAACAAATGTCTAATGTACCCCCCCACTCTATAATTATGAGGAAATTAAGAAGGGCTATAATAAGAAAGGCTCTAAACTAATACAATTCAAACTAATCTCTTTAATTAACTTAAGAAAGAAGGTCTAATGGGCTTGGTCTCATCTTGGACTCAATATGTCATGACTAACTAATAGGGCTATAGAAGCATGGAAAATATGACAAAGCTCAGCAAAAACTGAACCACATAGTCACCATACAACCCAGAAAAGTTATATTCATACGCTCCAAATAGCCGAAGCAAACCTTTGTCGCAGATGGACATGATATGACGTCCTGATGATCAGATCAAGTCTAACACAGAATCCTGACATATAGGATTCTTTGAACGCCTCAAAAGACAAAACCTCACTAAAATACCGAAGTCTCAAGGAGTGGGCAGTACCACGTATACAACACGACAAAAGATTCCATGTGGCTCTGACCCATGCATCTCTGGCCAATATGCACTCCATGCATTCCAGACTCCATGCATCCTATGCGTCCCAGATTTTATATGTCCCATGCATTTCTGGTCGCATATGTCTCAGACTCCATGCATCACATGCTTGTCTGGCCGTCGTGCAGTCCATGCATCCAAGATTCCATGCTTCCTATGCATTTTTGGACGCATGTGTCCTATACTCTATGCATTCTATGTGTTCCAAACGCCATGCAAACTAAATTTTGCTATTACAACTAAAGTAATTCTCTCCCACCAAATAATGCTATACGTCTATTTGACCAAGTTGCGCCTACAACAGTTGAGAACCGTCCAGATACTCAGTAAATAATAAAACCCCAAGAAATGCCAAAATGGCAGCGAGGCCCAAATTTACGTGCATGGCTGTAGCTTTCTTCTATTAAGAGGAGACATGTGGCAAACCCCCACCATCCATGCGTCCTAAAATCTATGCAGCCACAAATATGGCAATAAATAGTAGGGTACCACACCTGAACAAAAGGTTGGCTGGCTATATGCGAATCTACACTCGAGCAAGAGAGGGGAGCTTCCGCATCAGATCGTCCACGGAGTAAAAAGAGTTGCTATACTCCTAACCCTCCATCGTTGCCCCTAGAACACAAATTTTATACTTAGATTGTCTTTTTAGGACTCCTCTCTGTACTCTCTTTTGTTTGTTCAATTAAATCAAGTTTCTTTCCAAACTTTCATATTTATTAGCAAACAAGATAGCGACTCTGCTGGGGACATCCTTTTCCTTCGATGAGAAGTTGGTGACGCTGTCCGATAGGCCAAGCTCGGATCAACGCAAAAGATGCTCGTAGTTCACTACGACCAGCAGGCGTTCGAGGAAGTACTCTCTGAAGGAAGGGCTAATCCTTCGTCAAAACTAGCCAAGCCCAAGAAGACCCATAGGACGTGGGTAGCAAAGACTGCTCTGCCTCACCTAACTGTGGAGCAGGCACTTTTTGCCTCTTGCTCTGTTACTGATGACGGTCGTCAAGCGAATACCCAGGAGATCTACATTCATACGACAGTCCCGTCTGACATAGAAACTGCTCGATACCCAGACTCTGACAGAGGAAAGAACTATGATGCCAGATGTTCTGGTGCTAATGTAGGTTCTATGTGGCCAAGAAGGAGGCCGCATCAGACTTACCATGCGACACCAACTCACAGCAACATACGGCCCTGACAGCCACAAAATATCTATTTTTGACCTTATCTTATGCGACACAGATCCTATATGGCTCACTAAGAATGGTGAAAACCCAAACCGGGACTCTTTATACTACGTGCCTGGGGGTGCTAAGTCAAATAAGCCTAGGGGAGTACGAGCTCATCAGGCTTAAGCAACTGTCTAGTTAGCTGACTGTCAGTAGGCACCGTTAACCATTACACGGGCCCCTAATGGAAAACTATGTAAGACTGCCTCGTGCGTCCAGCCCACAACGACAAATGGACAGCGTCTATATCAAAAGTCTTCCACTGACGACCCGAGGAAAGTTCTTATATGTACCCCAGATCAGGGAGTAAATATAATACCTACGCACCTGTACGTTTGGTCCTTTCGGGCCGACAAAAAGGGTACAAAGATAGGACAATGCTTGCTTAACTTACGTAATATGATCAATCACAAGCGCAAGGCAAGGAAAACAACTATGGCAGGTAAAATATTCTCTCTAGGGCATCATTGTGCCAAAAACATTATTAGTTGCTGCGGCAAAAAAGTGGTAACACCCACAAAAAGGAAGTCGGCCTTCCAGCGACTGCACCAGAAAGTATCTATCCGGCAACAACCTGGAGATCAGGTATAAGTACCATAGGAGGAGGAGCTGCCCTCCGCCTCATGCTACTTAACTCAGAAGCTTTCTTCAACTAAAGGAAAAAAGAAGTCAAGTACCTCCAGTCCGTCGCTTTCTGCCAGTGGGTTACGAAGGCGACTACCAGGAGGGTTAACAACGGGACCTACAAAAGGCATTTTTTAGGAAACTCGCTGAAGGAAGAGACTGTCAGCTACTGGGGGTTGTTCTTCCTTAGAACCCCTAGGGTGGCGCAAGCTGAGGGTGGTATTCTCCTTGACTTACGCAATAATCTAACATTTCGAGAAGACAACGATTCATAAGAAACGAATTTCGAGATCCCTGGTGTAGCTTCCCTCGCCAAGTTGATGTATCCTTCTATTCCGAGGGTAGTATTTATTTTGGGTCTGAGAAGGAGGCAATGCTGCCATCCTTCCCCGATAACAACTCTCGCCAGGGGTCTAAGATGGAAAGTGCGACATCCACTTCCCCGTCCATCTATCCCCATGTGAGGATGGTATATATGGCAGATGACGACCATGAAGTCCCCAGCGACCGTCAGTGCCTCGAGACCCTCGAGCCTATGATGCAGACGATGGGTGCATCAATACAAGTCTTAACCCAGACCATGCTGTAAATTAAAGAAAAATAGCTTCTCAACCAGCGAGGACCCCTGGACAAGCAAACTTGGACCCCGGTAGCAACGGGGATTCAAACACAAATGCCCCACCCGCGGGAAGTAATCCTTACCTGCCTGGCTTGTCTGCACCTTTTGCAGGAGATGAGGCGAAGGAAGCAATAAACGAAATTCGAGAACTCCGGGCTTGCATTGACTTTATGGGCAATCCAGACTCACTCCACGATCTCAGGGTGTACCAACCATACCCGATAGAATGGAGAGATATATCGTATCAGCCCAAATATAAGCATTTTAACATAAACACATTTGACGACATCCTTCTCTCGCTAGTTCATGAGTTACTTCAAGATTACAACGAAACACCTGTCACGCCCCGATCTTTCGCAGGCTAAATCGGCCCTTCCCGCTATGGTAGAATCACGGCACCATCGCTCTCGTGGAATGATCGCTTTGACCCATCCGGGCATGATGCCACACGAGCGTGAGACACGCCCGTGTAAGATCATGGTTCATTGGCTGGCGGTAAGAGTTCTAAGCTACAGAGTTACATAAATTGTCTGAGTGTAGCAGAATCATAAATGCATAGGCGATTTGGTAACAAGTTCATTGAGTCAACAATAGCGAAAGTATCGAATAACACAAGTTGAAGTAAAGTATCCCCTTATTGAAATAAACAAGTGTTACAGGCGGCATATAGCCGAGATTACAAGTCGCTCAAGCCTCTCTCTCTGAAACAATAAAAATATGCCAAGTGGCTACAATTGTAGAATGATTGTACAGATGATGTTCGAGCGATGTTCCCACATTATGTCTTGTATATGTGCTTCAGTTCCGGACGCAGCGCTCCAAGGCTCCGAAATAAACTCCATATCTTAGCACGTACGGACGAGGCATCCACACCGAACGAGGTTCTTCCGTACCCTAAAAATGATCTGGTGGGTTATCAGTACATTAAATGTACTGGTGGGGAGGCTACTCGCCCGCTCGATAAATCCAAACACGTAATATAGGTTCCGTACACCAACTCTTATGTTGTCTTTCTAGTTGCCTTAGGATCAGTTTCATGCAAAGATTGAATAGCTTAACTCGTGTGGCAGTGCATCGTACGACATGAAAGAAAATACGGCGAGACTTACCAACTTACCATTGTCCTTTCCTGTCCAAGGCAAACCAAGTTAATTCAAGCACGGGCAGGTATAAACATTCAGGGGCAATAACATATTCAAATATAAGTATTTGGATGCAAGGTTCATATCGTTTAGCTGATTCAGATTTCTTTCTTGATGCGATGTAATGAATCGCACGCGGATAGCCTCTAAGTGAGGATGACTTAGCTATATGACATGAGTCGCTAGCATGGCCATAAAGGACACTAGTCAATGACGAGGATGGAATGCAACGAAAGTACGTGAGGTGCTACAACCCATCCCGTCCAAGAACGTGAGACTAAACGTAAGTTCCATCCGGATCGGATCGGTCCCAGTGCCCCGGTGACCGCCCGTGGAACTGTACCTCATTTCCGAGTTGTCCGCGACATGCATTTATTGGTCTTCCAATTTTATGAGATATACGAGATACACGAGTACTTGAATCTTGATTTCCTGCTCTGAACGAGTATTGCTCCACGAGATGTGCTACTTGATTTGATTGACATGATTCTCGTTCAGTGAACAACTTGCCTTGATGCATTCCCCTGGTGTAGGGTCTGCCTTGGTGACGTATTAATCCCGGATACTTGCAGGTTCATTCTTGCACAGAACGACTATTAGATAGTCTTCCGAGGAGAACTAGATGAATGCATGACATGCACAATATTACACAATTTGAGGCATAGTTTATGCGACAAGCATTGAATGAGGAAATATATACACAAGTAGGCAAGCATGCGTTTCTAAGGAACTTAAGCAGACACGTTGGCTCGGGCCCGAAGGTAAACCGAGAGGTAAAACTGTAAGGAACTTTCCGAGCAACAAGATCTAGGGTAGCATGCGAGGGTCTGAATATAAGCAATATTTTATTTTCTTGTTCTCGCACAAGCAATACAAGTTGGGATTATTCCCTTAGTTAGGTGCGTTGTATTCTTATTAGCATGCAGGGGGTGATTCACTTGGCGACTAGCATATAGCATTTATATTTTAAGTGTACTGGCTAAGCAAAGACAAGTTCACCGTAGCCATCCACCTTAGCGATGATTCACCTTGGTTGAGCGATACGTCAAGCGAGCCTCTGAAAGCCTAAGCCAAAATCTTGTAGAGACAAGTCTGGATATCCTTTGCCTCAAATGAGTGTTCTTGTCTGAGCAAAGCAGGTCAGGACATTACACTTTTGTTGTTTGAATCGGCAGTCTGCTTGAGCAAAATGGGGTGTTACATCATACCCAACTCAGAAAAAGTCTCGTCCTCGAGACTTACTGAGGACAAACCGTACTATCATATTATTGAATCTATCCCAAGCGTAGCAATCTTGATTAACGATCTAAGGCTAAGGAAAACCTATACAAGTCATTGTCCTTGTTTATCTGGATATTCACTTGCACAAGCATTCGAGATCAGTATATCGCGAGTCTAGATCGTACACATACTCGAAGTGCACTTCGAGCACGAGCACGCCAACCAACTTAGCGATAGCAAAGTCTTAGTACTTGAGTCTTGGATCGTGCACAAGTTCAAGGCGTCCCTCGAACAGATATATTCAACCAAACTTAGAGATAGTGAAATCGGACAAGCTACTTGCGTAATCCATAAGGGTCTGCATAGGTCGGCACAAAGGCCCTAGTATCACAATTTCATATAAGCAATTACATTATTCTAATGCGCTTTTGAAATTATTTAGACTTATTATTGGAATATTCCATTTGGGACCTTGAGAGAGAGCATGCACATAATCCACGAACGAGCTTTCGAAACTGTGATAATTAAAACAAAGTCCAAAGGCGTATAATCCATGCTCTGATACTAATCTGTCATACCCCGATCTCCCGTAGGCTAAATCGGCTATCTCCGCTAGGAGAGAATTACCGTGCCAGCGCTCCTGCGGAACGATCGCTCTGACCCATCTGGGCATGATATCACATGAGCGTGAGCCACGCCCATGCAAGGCCGTGGTTCATTGGCTGGCACTAAGAGTTCTAAGCCACAAAGTCATACAGATTGTTCGAGTGCAGCGGAATCATAAATGCATTGGCAATTTGGTAAGAAGTTTACTGAGTCGACAATAGCGAAATCATTGAATAACATAAGTTAAAGTAAAGCAACTCTTTATTGATATAAACAAGTGTTACAAGCGGCGTATAGCACGGATTACAAGTCACTCAAGACTCTCTCTAAAATAATAAAAACTTGCCAAGTGGCTACAATTGTGGAAAGATTGTACTGATGATGTTCGAGCGATATTCCAACATTATGTCTTGTATATGTGCTTCAGTTCCGGACGTAGCGCTCCAAGGCTCCAGAGTGAACTCCACACTTTAGCACGCACAGAGGAGGCATCCGCACCGAACGAGGTTCTCTTGCACCCTACAAACAATCTGGTGGGTTATCAGTACATTGAATGCACTGTTAGGGAGGCTACTCGCCCGCTCGAAAAATCCTAACACGTAACATAGGTTCCGTGAACCAACTATTATGTTGTCTTTCTGGTTGCCTTAGGATCAGTTTCATGCAAAGATTGAATAGACTAACTCTTGTGGCAATACGTCGTACGACATGAGAGAAAACACATTGAGACTTACCAACTTACCATTGTCCTTCCCTGTCCAAGGCAAACCAAGTTAATTCAAGCACGGGCAGGTATAAACATTCAGGGGAAATAACATATTCAAATGCAAGTGTTTGGATGCGAGGTTCATATCGTTTAGCTGATTCAGATTTCTTTCTTGATGCGATGCAATGATTCGCATGCGGATAGCCGCTAAGCGAGGATGACTTAGCTATATGACATGAGTCGCTGGCATAGCCATAAAGGACACTAGTCAATGACAAGGATAGAATATAACGAAAGTACGTGAGGCGCTACAAACCATCCTGTCTAAGAACATGATACTAAACGTGAGTTCCATTCGGATCGGATCGGTCCCAGTGCCCTGGTGATCGCCCGTAGAACTGTACCTCATTTCCAAGTTGTCTGCGACATGCATTTATTGGACTTCCAAATCATGAGATACACGAGATACACGAGTACTTGAATCTTGATTTCTTGCTCTGAACGAGTATTGCTCCACGAGCTATGCTACTTGATTTGCTTGACATGATTCTCGTTCAGTGAACAACTTGCCTTGATGCATTCCCCTGGTACAGGGTCTGCCTTGGTGACCTATCAGTCCCGGATACTTGCAGGTTCATTCTTGCATGGAATAACTATTAGATAGTGTTCCGAGGAGAACTAGATGAATGCATGACATGCATATTGTTACACAATTTGAGGCATAGTTTATACGATAAGCATTGAACGAGGAAATATATATACTGTAGAAGCATAAAAAATACGCTAGGTGTAACCTCCGATTTCCAATTTCCAAAATAATTAGATTTTAATTTATTTTAAAATATCAAGTTTTATAAAATATTTCTCCTTGAAATTTTTATTTGATTTTGAACGATGTTTGATTGTAGAAGGTAATTTAAAAATCCTTTATAAAAATCATTTTTCCTAAGTGTCGATGTAGTACAAAATAAATAAATAATAATAATATATATATATTCCTCTAGTTTTAAATGTTTATTGGCTTGAAATCATAAAATTATTTATTGGATAAAATTAATTAAAAGACTAGTTGTTTCTTCAAAATAATTTTTTATATTTAATGGGATAGTAAATAAATAAATTACATAGCTTTCCTAAAAATATTTTCTGAAATTATAATCTTTATTTTTATTTTTACAAGTTGCCATTTCCCATCAACTAGCCTTCACACCCTCATTTTTCCCCACGTGAGAAACCCGTTTAATTAATTCTGGGCCATTCATTATTGGGCCAACCCGCAACCCTTTATCCCACACCATCTCTCCCTATTTAAGTTCTCATTCTCATAATTCCCAAGAAACCCTAATCTCCAGATTATTAGCTAGCCCCCACAATTTCCCACAAGCCAAAGCCACCACCATTTTTGTGTGCTCGTGTCCGTGTGTCCAGCATCACCGTGTCAGCCGTGATGGCCTCGGGTCCGACCCCGGGTGTCCCATCGTATCCATTTATTTCTTGTGTCCGATTACAACTTTACAACCTGATTTCCGTGTCCAACACCCGGACACGACCCCCTGACACACCCAGAACCCTAAACCTAACCCTAACCCTAGAACAGCCGCCGGTGGCCGCCCAGATCCGCCGAGAAGTTCCCACCGACCGCCTCGGATCTCCTCGGGACGAAGCCGTCGACCGCCTCCTCGATCTGGCCCGCCGCTGAGTCGAACAGCCACCGCTGGAACCGAGCACCGCAGCCCTCGACCGCTGCCGCCGTCTCACCCGCGTCGAGCACCGCCGCTGGAACGAAGCCGCCGCCGCCTCGAAGCGCCCGCCTCCTCGGACAGAACGCCCGCTCCTCGGACAGAGCGCCGCCTCGAGCCGAGCGACGCCGCCGCCGCAGATCTGCCGAAGCCCGCCGCGGATCCCCGCCTCGCCGAGTTCCCGCTGCCGCCTCACCTGCGCCGACCCCGGCGGAACCCCGCCGACGACGGAGACCCCTCCCCATCGTGAGCCTCTTCTTCCCCTTTCTTTTCTCTGTTCTGAAAAGTCAGTAAATGTATTAGTATATAGTTTAAGTTGATTAATTTGTATATAGTTTAAGTTAATTAAATTGTAATTAGTTTAAGTTTAATAAATAGTTAATGTATTGTAATAGTTAATTTATAATTAGTTAATTAAATTATATAATCTGTTTGTATATATGATTAGTTATTTTATATAATTAGTTAATTAATGTAATTTGGTTATATTAATATAATTAGTTTATATTAATATGTAATTTGGTTATTTATATAAATTGATTTTATTAATATGTATTAGTCTAGTAAATTCATATAATTAACTTAGTAAATTCATGTAACTAGTTTAGTAAATACAACATGATTAGTTTTATTGTTTTATTTATAAAATTAGTTTAGTTAATTTAGTAATCATTAATTAGATTAATTAGTTAATTAATAACCAGTTAGTAATTTCTTAATAAATTAGTAATTTGTAATTCGTTTGGAAATTTATGTAACTTGTTTATTAATTAAATATAATTAGTTTAGTAATTTTCTATAATAAGTTTGGTAATATATATATATATATGCATATTAGTTTTATTGTTTATAATTTAGTTATGTATTATGTATAAGGATTTTTGATTGATATATATACAAATATGTATTTTGGTATAAAAAGTATATATGTATATACATCTATTAGTGTATATACACAAATACGTATTTTTTAAATTACTAATAGACACTTATATATATATTATATACGTTTTATTGGTATACTAAGTATTAATGTATGTTTCAGTATTTAAATATAAATAAATGTATATTGGTATAAATGTATATATATATATATTGTACATACAATTAATGTATTGTATATGTATTTAATGTGATGTACTAGTATTAGTATATATTTTAATAATAATAATAACATTGACAATACACATATATATATATTTTAAAATGTATTTTAGCATATGTATGAGTATACATATATAATGTTCAACTAGTATAAATCAAATATATTTTGTAAATACATTTAAATTGGTGCATGTATAAATATAGTAAGTATTAATAAGTGTAATGTGTGTTATATACGTATCCCTACTAGATGACCTAGTTGACTAGAGCCATGCCTGGCAGAGCCCCTGAGTTCTTGTAGTTGTGATGTGTTAGTGTAGCACCTGATGCAAATATTGTATTTGATATATTTTAGGACTGTTGGTTCCTCCAGACGATACTCTGGGACAGGATATTGGTTTTACCAGCTAAGGACCAAAGGCGAGTACATTCTCTGATTAGTTTCTAATTTATGATATCTCCTATGTTCACTGTATCTAGTGTAAATATCCATGTTCTTGACACGTTGGTTACACGGATTGGTATACACGGATCTCGTCATGAGATGTTATTCCTTATTCATGGTGTAGCTTGTACAAGACTTGTTTTCCTTGTTATCTTGTGCGTGTACAGACACTGATTCTCGGGGAGATTTGCTACCTTCCTAGGGAATCCCGTGCCATAGCGTACCATGATTGGATCTACTATACCAGTCGGGGGTTTGGGGAGTACTTTAGTGTAGATATGTGATCATACCTAACTTTATATGCACCATATCTCACCCCACATCTCACGTCGGGTGCGGCCTGACCATCTTCGTGCCTCATAGCTGTTACGTGTGATTAGCCTGACCTCTACATGCATCATAGCTAACCAACGGTTAGCCTGACCTTCGTGAATCATAGCTAATCACATGTAACCAGCCTGATCATGTTCCCAAGCCGATCACATGTTAAAGCTAGTACTCACACACTTAGTCATAGGTTTCTTGCTCATGGACATATTATTTCTTTTCCTGCAGTTACTTACAGTATTTCCAGTATTTCTTTCATTGTACATTTCTCGTACCTATACATGCATCTGGTATATTTCCATCTAGAACTGCTACATAGTTTATGTCATTTATATAGAACTGCTATTTAGAGATGTACTTTGCTCCTTCCTGACTGGAAAATATTTTTCCAGACTGTGACCTTAGTAGACTGGTTCCGACACTCTTGGAGATTGGAAGTTAATGATTGCAGGTATGATTATGTTGTCGTTAGACTTGTGCTGTATTCTTTTATTTCTTCAAATTCTTATCGTGCTGTAGTTGTGATTGAGTATGTTGTTCATTTTTATAGTGTTATCCGTGTCTCCTTATGGAGTTGGATACTAGTGTGAGATTATTTAGATAGTACTTGACCTAGACAGCGTTCTACCGCCGATGCTGCGGCGTAGGCTGGACGTACCCACGCACTCGTACCCCTAAATCGGGTGCGGGTCGTGACACATTTTTAGTGGTGGCCCATGCAGGTCGACTTCGCTAGTTGTGCGATGTCGTAGTTGTGCGACATCATAGTTGTACTACTGCGTACCTGCTTTAGAATATAGGACATAGGATACTAGGATGAGAGAGGATACTCAATCACAAATTTTTGAGAGATTCCTGGGACGACCCCTTGAGAATCTTATTCCAATTTAAATCTTTTTCCTTGATTTCGTCCGCTCTCGCTTGTTGTCACTGAACTTGATTCTTGTTGAGCAGTTATTAAATTAAATTCTTGGTATCATTGTTGAGTTTGATTCTTGTTGACCAGTTGTTAACTTTAATTCCTGGTATCGTTGTTGAGTTGATTTCAAATTGAGATGAATTTTACAGACTAAAATTTACGGTATCATCTGATGACATATATTGATGAGGACAGTGAGAAAGGTAAAAACGTCTACTTTGGTCATGGAACCTAGAGTTTATCGCAGCCATATTAGCTGTCGTGACGAGAACGTAGGAACCTAACTTGGATGTACATACTTTAGTTATGAGATTTAGAGTTTTTCGCAGCCATACCGGTTGGCGTGGCGAGTATTCTAGATGACATGATTATAGGGTTGCATACCTTAGTTACGGAACCTGTCGTTTATCGCATCTATGCTTACTGGCGTGACGAGGATTCTGTGTGTCATGATTTCGGATAGACGTGTATGATTATCAGGTTGTATCTTAAATTGGTTCTTAAAATATCATCTCAAGACTTGTCTATTTCTGTTATTCCAGGACTTTGTTCCACCGCTTCTTTCTTTACTAGCAGTAAGGATACCTTCTGTCCTCAATTCAGTCTTTGAGCTCCTATTCCTTGAGGATTTCTTGTTAAGCATGGTAATTAGTGGCTTGTAATTTTGTTTGTGTCTTGTATTAGTATTGACTGTGTTGCTAGTGATTTGTAAGTGTTTCTTAGATGGGCATGTGAGCAGTAGGCTTTAATCTAGAGTTAGCCCTTAGCATAGTACCTTGTACCAATGATTCTAGGAGTAGTGTCATTAGAGACTGAGAGTTAAGGAGAGTATAGAGTATCAGTGATAGTTCTCAGAGTTAGTATCAGAGCCAATTACCCGTCCTGGATAATCATGATTATGTAATTGAGTGATCTATGTAAACGATTAAGTATCCGGGAATTATGTTAAGGATTTATGGAGCATGATGTCCAATTTGATGATTGATATCGGAAATATTAAAGGTAAAGAAATGTATATGTATAAAGGGTTTAATGAGATGTCATAAGTAGAGAAATATCAGGATTAGTAATGGAAGTTGTGAAGCGTATCACGGATTAGTTTAAATAGGCTTTAAAGGATTGAAGGAAATACATATACAACCATCGAGATGAGGAACCATACACATACCCATGAGAGTAAAGAAACATGAGTGTTATAGAGGATACAGGTGATCATGAGTCTAATAAGCTTGATGAGATAATCCATTAATGCAGCTAGTGATATAATACCAAGAGTGCTAATGATTCTATATCAAGGATTAGTCAAGGATGACGTTAATAACAGTAAGCACTCTGTGTGTTGATAATTAGATGATATACCAATTGACATAAATTGAAATCATGAAAGAAAACACAGTTGATGATAACTTTGATCATTGGAGGTAATAGTGCAAGTGATTCGGGCAGTACAAATTTAGTACACAGTTCTAGACAATAGAGGTATTGAGTGCACCTTGAGTATCAGAGACCGTGAGCACTAATATGTACATTGAGGAGTTATAAATTAAAAGGTGGAAATGAATTTTAAATTTTTAGAATTTTTAAGGAGTTGAGATTTTATGTTGTTAAAATATTAAGGATTTAAATTTGATTCACTAAACATAGTTAAGGCTACAAAGATTTTAGAAGTGATTAAATTTTATTTTGATGTGAAGTATCTAATTTTGAGGAGGTATATGCATTTTATTTTAAGTTGATCGGGAAGTTAAACCTTGACGATTATTTTGAGGATTAATTTTTGGTAGATGAGAGATATGAATATTAATATATGATTAGTTGATATGGGTACCAGTGTACATGAATAGGAATTTGTTAGTGTGCTAGAGTTAAGTGTTTGTTAGAGATAGTAGACACTACAAGTAATATGTTAACATGATCCTTCTTCCTTCCTAATGTTCCTTTTCTTTCGCCTTTCGATTGATTGATTGATTTTCCTAGTACTGTGGTTCACATGCATGATTTTCTTGTTAGAATATAACTAGTAGTACCCCCTTAACAGAGACTGAAATACCATGACCAAAGACACATGACCTATATTTTCTTAAATTGCATGGCTGTAGGTAGAGTTTTCTTAAACCATGATCATTAGGTTTTGACCATAGCAAAGATCTATGACAAGGTTATGACTGACAAAAAGAGACAAGAGGATTAAATTTGTGGATGAGCATTAAATTAAATAAAGAATTTAGGGGTTGTTATAACGGAGTTGATGGATCATTGATTTTATAAAAATCGAGGTATGATTGAAATTCGAGGACAAACATTTACTTAAAGGAAGAATTAAGAAATTCACAGAGCCAAAAATTTAAGGATTTATTAATTTTAAGGAGGTCTTGATATGATTGAATTGATTATTAAAAAAAATTGAGAAATTTGAGAGATTATCTTATCTATTTGATTGCAAGATAGGAATTTTATATAGTATGAATGTTGCATTGAAGATATTGGAAGCATCGCATCGTTGAGTATTTGAGGAAAAAGAAAAGCAGGAAATAAAATCGTAAATGGAGTAGTGTCAAATTAAATTCTTGGGATGAGGAGTTAGATTGGAATAAGCATCAATTGAATTTGAGTTAGATGATTGATGAGTGTTTAAAGTTAAATTTTGGGATGCAGATTTTTAAGTTTTATAAATATGCATTGATTGGATTTCAATTAAAAGGATAGGATAGTAAATCTTGTATTTAGTTATTTACTCAAAATTTGAGGAGATTATGATACGACTGGAATTCAATTAAAATATTGAGGATTTGAGTAGTAAAAATTTTACATTGGGATAATAAATTCAGAGGATGAAAAAAAAATATTAGTTCAAAATTCGGAAACATTATACATACGGATAAAGAAATATGGAATGAAATGAAGCTCATGGTAAAGAAGATTATAATATAATTGATTATGGGATCATATAATTGAAGATCGTAAGGTAAGATCATGGTATATTGAGGTTGTGATTTAAATTAAAATCTTGACCATGACAATAACATTTGAAATCGAAGAAAATAATCAAGGTATAGTTGATGTTAAGATAAACAAACTCGAATTTGATGATAAGGATTTTGGACATGTAATAAATTTTGATTCAGAAATTCTAAGATCTAATCTAATAAAGTTTGTGGAATTTGAAACTTTTATAGATATTAGTTAATGATGAATCACAAGATTGAGAAAAGTAAAATGAACGAGGATAAAAAGGAAGGATTATTTTCAGATGGTAGTAAAGACTATTTTTCCTAGAAATTAAGAAAGGCGATTAGATGTCTCTTGATTACATTCTGAAGGATGTATTTAAGTTTCTTAAATCAAATTGTCGACCGTATCTTTCGAATTAGCTATAACTTTCATGTCTATATCATTCATTATATTGGGTCTTCCTTGGTTTAGTTACTTTGAAAAGGTAACGTGCATTATTCCAATTATCTGTTTTTTTGTGATCGTGTCTACTTCCCAAAACCTAAACTTTCTAGAGGATTCAAGGCCGAGCCATGATTCCTTCAAGTTATTCCTGTCTTAAACCATATTTTCTTTTTCTTCATGTTTTCTTCTGTTTGGTAAATATTCTCCTTATAGAAATATTTTCTTCAATGATATATTCATCATTATGAACAACAAATTTTTTTCTATCCTAGTCATCCCTAAAATTTCGAGGACGAAATTTTTCTAAGGTGGATAGACTTGTAACCTCCGATTTCCAATTTCCAAAATAATTAGATTTTAATTTATTTTAAAATATCAAATTTTATAAAATATTTCTCCTTGAAATTTTTATTTGATTTTGAACGATGTTTGATTGTAGAAGGTAATTTAAAAATCCTTTATAAAAATCCTTTTTCCTAAGTGTCGATGTAGTACAAAATAAATAAATAATAATAATATATATATATATTCCTCTAGTTTCAAATGTTTATTGGCTTGAAATCATAAAATTATTTATTGGATAAAATTAATTAAAAGACTAGTTGTTTCTTCAAAATAATTTTTTATATTTAATGGGATAGTAAATAAATAAATTACATAGCTTTCCTAAAAATATTTTCTGAAATTATAATCTTTATTTTTATTTTTACAAGTTGCCATTTCCCATCAACTAGCCTTCACACCCTCATTTTTCCCCACGTGAGAAACCCGTTTAATTAATTCTGGGCCATTCATTATTGGGTCAACCCGCAACCCTTTATCCCACACCATCTCTCCCTATTTAAGTTCTCATTCTCACAATTCCCAAGAAACCCTAATCTCCAGATTATTAGCTAGCCCCCACAATTTCCCACAAGCCAAAGCCACCACCATTTTTGTGTGCTCGTGTCCGTGTGTCCAGCATCACTGTGTCAGCCGTGATGGCCTCGGGTCCGACCCCGGGTGTCCCATCGTATCCATTTATTTCTTGTGTCCGGTTATAACTTTACAACCTGATTTCCGTGTCCAACACCCGGACACGACCCCCTGACACACCCAGAACCCTAAACCTAACCCTAACCCTAGAACAGCCGCCGGTGGCCACCCAGATCCGCCGAGAAGTTCCCGCCGACCGCCTCGGATCTCCTCGGGACGAAGCCGTCGACCGCCTCCTCGATCTGGCCCGCCGCTGAGTCGAACAGCCGCCGCTGGAACCGAGCACCGCAGCCCTCGACCTCTGCCGCCGTCTCACCCGCGTCGAGCACCGCCGCTGGAACGAAGCCGCCGCCGCCTCGAAGCGCCCGCCTCCTCGGACAGAACGCCTTTTCCTCGGACAGAGCGCCGCCTCGAGCCGAGCGACGCCGCCGCCGCAGATCTGCCGAAGCCCGCCGCGGATCCCCTCCTCGCCGAGTTCCCGCTGCCGCCTCACCTGCGCCGACCCCGACGGAACCCCGCCGACGACGGAGACCCCTCCCCATCGTGAGCCTCTTCTTCCCCTTTCTTTTCCCTGTTCTGAAAAGTCAGTAAATGTATTAGTATATAGTTTAAGTTGATTAATTTGTATATAGTTTAAGTTAATTAAATTGTAATTAGTTTAAGTTTAATAAATAGTTAATGTATTGTAATAGTTAATTTATAATTAGTTAATTAAATTATATAATCTGTTAGTATATATGATTAGTTATTTTATATAATTAGTTAATTAATGTAATTTGGTTATATTAATATAATTATTTTATATTAATATGTAATTTGGTTATTTATATAAATTGATTTTATTAATATGTATTAGTCTAGTAAATTCATATAATTAACTTAGTAAATTCATGTAACTAGTTTAGTAAATACAACATGATTAGTTTTATTGTTTTACTTTATAAAATTAGTTTAGTTAATTTAGTAATCATTAATTAGATTAATTAGTTAATTAATAACCAGTTAGTAATTTCTTAATAAATTAGTAATTTGTAATTCGTTTGGAAATTTATGTAACTTGTTTATTAATTAAATATAATTAGTTTAGTAATTTCCTATAATAAGTTTGGTAATATATATATATATATGCATATTAGTTTTATTGTTTATAATTTAGTTATGTATTATGTATAAGGATTTTTGATTGATATATATACAAATATGTATTTTGGTATAAAAAGTATATATGTATATACATCTATTAGTGTATATACACAAATACGTATTTTTTAAATTACTAATAGACACTTATATATATATTATATACGTTTTATTGGTATACTAAGTATTAATGTATGTTTCAGTATTTAAATATAAATAAATGTATATTGGTATAAATGTATATATATATTGTACATACAATTAATGTATTGTATATGTATTTAATGTGATGTACTAGTATTAGTATATATTTTAATAATAATAATAACATTGACAATACACATATATATATATTTTAAAATATATTTTAGCATATGTATGAGTATACATATATAATGTTCAACTAGTATAAATCAAATATATTTTGTAAATACATTTAAATTGGTGCATGTATAAATATAGTAAGTATTAATAAGTGTAATGTGTGTTATATACGTATCCCTACTAGATGACCTAGTTGACTAGAGCCATGCCTGGCAGAGCCCCTGAGTTCTTGTAGTTGTGATGTGTTAGTGTAGCACCTGATGCAAATGTTGTATTTGATATATTTTAGGACTGTTGGTTCCTCCAGACGATACTCTGGGACAGGACATTGGTTTTACCAGCTAAGGACCAAAGGCGAGTACATTCTCTGATTAGTTTCTAATTTATGATATCTCCTATGTTCACTGTATCTAGTGTAAATATCCATGTTCTTGACACATTGGTTACACGGATTGGTATACACGGATCTCGTCATGAGATGTTATTCCTTATTCATGGTGTAGCTTGTACAAGACTTGTTTTCCTTGTTATCTTGTGCGTGTACAGACACTGATTCCCGGGGAGATTTGCTACCTTCCTAGGGAATCCCGTGCCATAGCGTACCATGATTGGATCTACTATACCAGTCGGGGGTTTGGGGAGTACTTTAGTGTAGATATGTGATCATACCCAACTTTATATGCACCATAGCTCACCCCACATCTCCCGTCGGGTGCGGCCTGACCATCTTCGTGCCTCATAGCTGTTACGTGTGATTAGCCTGACCTCTACATGCATCATAGCTAACCAACGGTTAGCCTGACCTTCGTGAATCATAGCTAATCACATGTAACCAGCCTGATCATGTTCCCAAGCCGATCACATGTTAAAGCTAGTACTCACACACTTAGTCATAGGTTTCTTGCTCATGGATATATTGTTTCTTTTCCTGCAGTTACTTACAGTATTTCCAGTATTTCTTTCATTGTACATTTCTCGTACCTATACATGCATCTGGTATATTTCCATCTAGAACTGCTACATAGTTTATGTCATTTATATAGAACTGCTATTTAGAGATGTACTTTGCTCCTTCCTGACTGGAAAATATTTTTCCAGACTGTGACCTTAGTAGACTGGTTCCGACACTCTTGGAGATTGGAAGTTAATGATTGCAGGTATGATTATGTTGTCGTTAGACTTGTGCTGTATTCTTTTATTTCTTCAAATTCTTATCGTGCTGTAGTTGTGATTGAGTATGTTGTTCATTTTTATAGTGTTATCCGTGTCTCCTTATGGAGTTGGATACTAGTGTGAGATTATTTAGATAGTACTTGACCTAGACAGCGTTCTACCGTCGATGCTGCGGCGTAGGGTGGACGTACCCACGCACTCGTGCCCCTAAATCGGGTGCGGGTCGTGACACTAGGGAATCATACGCGTAAAACCCTCAACATGCAAGAAGTCCGCTTAAAACAGAGCTCCAGTACTGGGTGGTGAGAAACGTGATTCTAGAGACATCGGCGTACAACAGAACTTCAACGCTATTCAGCGTAAAACATAGCTCCAAATAAGCCTGCGTAATACAGTATTTCTAGACTGCTTCGGCATAAAAAGGTTACTACATCGCCACTTCGACGTAAAACCTATCTGCTTTTAATGCAGCGGGAAGTTGTACGAGGAAATCTTCGTATTCCTTAAATAAACCTGTCAGTGGAAGCAGTGACCCTGACTCTTGACAAAAAGTACTGCACGACGATCGAGAGGGCGGCTGTAATGATGATTCTGCACAGAGGCCATACTATCGTCTAGTGACATAACCCTTGATATAAGACGTTGTTTACGCATTCAAGGAATACGCTACCTATTTTACACAGGCAAAGATAAGCTTTTACGCTCAGGAAGAGACGAAACCAACCGCCACGTCAAAAGCTGTTCATCGTACAGAACTCGAGGCACGTCTCTGCAGTTAATGCTCGAGATAGGGGCAGATCTCTGCATTTAATGCATGAGATTTGATTCTACTTTTAACGACTGGGTGAGCTATAATTAGGGCTAATACGTCCACATCACCATCCCCGCACATTATGCCAACCAGGCTATTTTCAGCTATAGGAGCACGCTGTATGCTATCTCCTTAAAATACGCCAACCTGGCTATTTTCAACTATATGAGTACGCCGTATGCTATCTTCTCGAAATATGCCAACTCAGGCTATATTTGCAAAGGTGCGTGGTAAGGCTATATGTCCCAGAATACGCTCAAAACCTTAGTCAAAGAAGGATAACTGGCTATCTTTACGCTGGTTACCTATCCATGCAGCATCAAACTTTACGCATAACTTGGCTTCTACGCCAATATAATAGCTACTTGGCTTCTATGCCAACATGATAGCTACTTGGCTTCTACACCAACATGACAGCTACTTGGCTTCTACGCCAACATGACAGCTACTTGGCTTCTACGCCAACTTGACAACTATTCGGCTTCTACGCCTACTTGGCTTTTACACCATCAGAATAGCTTTTTGGCTTTTACGCCAACGAGACAGTTATTTGGCTTTTATGCCAACCATCTCTACGTGAGGGGCAGTTATCTATGTGGCTTGTATGTCGTGATCTTCGATGAGCGATTATACGTATTACCTCATAATGGGACACGCGTCACACGCCAATTCAAGAGATTATTCTTACGTGGGTAGCAGTTATTATAACCGCCGCGTAAAAGGTGCAGCTCTCTCCGCTGTTCGGTTTCTACGCCGACTATAGCTGAACTCTATAAATAGAGACTTTCGGTCACGGAGATCCAGGGTCGAGACACAGCGGGCGAAAGGGAGAGAGAGCAGTCAAAACAGGGAAAAAAATAGTGGAGAACAATAGAGGTCAAGGTCAAGAGAGCACATATAGAGAGCTTTGGCAACGAGAGTTCAATCCCTCCTACAATTTTTGAAGCTTCTTTTTCGTCTTCTACAGCACTTCTTTGTCATCGTGTGGTCCAAGGGACAAAATATTGACCGCAGAAAAGACTCCTATAGCAATATTTTCCAAGAATCAAATTTTTGTACTTAACATCATCATATAGGATTAATTGTACTTCTTTTTCTTGTTTGTAAACCAAAGAAAGGGTTTCGTATAAACCTAGTTTCAATTTCTTTCGTTTATTATCAAACACAAGATGGCGACTCTGCTGGGGACTACTTTCTCATCTGACGAGAAAGCCATTGCTCAACACGATGCTGTATCCATAGGATCAACGAAGAAGACTCTGGTCGTCCAATTTGACCAATCGACTTATGAAGACATACATCGAGCAGGGGGTAGCTCTCATTCCCTCTCTGTCCAAGACAACGGGAAATTACGTAAAGTATGGATGCCCCGAACATCCTCTACCATTCCTGCGGACTCTCTCTCTCCGACCAACAAGGTTGTAGCATCGCAACCTGCGCGCCTTGCGCGTAAAACTCTGTCTCCCGTTTGTGATATGGCAGACGAAACTTCTGGCAATGCCTTAGTGCCAATCCAGAAGTCAACTCCGCACCTTGCGCGTAAAACTCTGTCTCCCGTCTATGACGTGGCAGACAAAACTTCTGGCAATGCCTTAGTACCAATCCAGAAATCTACTCCATGCCTTGCACGTAAAACTTTGTCTCCCGTTTGTGACGTGGAAGACGAAGCTTCTGGCAATGCCTCAGGGCCAATCCAGAAGTCTACACCGTGCCCCGCGCGTAAAATTCAGTCTCCTGTCTGTGACGTGGCAGACAAAATTTCTGACAAGGCCTCAGCGCCAATTCAGAAATTCCAAAAGTGCCCCGCGCATAAAAATACATCTCCCTTCTACAAAGAGGCAGATTGTCCCTGCAACCACCGCAAGGGAAAACAAGGGGCGGATTTTCTGACCTCTCGGCTTTTATACCATCAAGAGAAGAATCTGCCCGCTCTTCAGATTACGCGGAATGCCAACGGCCGATTGAGGACTTCCTCACTTTTACGCCAACCTGTGCAAAGTTCCAGATTACGCCCGGATAAGCCTCTCAGCGTAAAGAAGACCCGGTGCACGGGAACATACGTTCCTCATGGATCATGTGCTACTCACATGGCTGAACTGCTCTACTCATATGGCAGAGAAAGTGTTCTGGTTCCTAATCTCCACAAGCCCAATGATGTAAAAAGGCAGAATAAGTCTTCTTCTTCTTCTTCTTCTTCTTCTTCTTCTTCTTCTTTTGCTAATATCCCTGATTTGCGTGATTTCTTGATCCAGAAACGCAAAGACAGGGATCAAAATCAAGATTTAGCGCCTCTAACTTCCAAGCATGGAGAGATCATGTGGGAAGATGCGTCAAGATCTAATATCGTCATGACATATGGGCCACATGAAGAATTTGTCTTTATTATTCTACCGACTCGCAACGATCAGCATCGAATAATCTTCGATTGAATACGGAATAGACCGATTGTACAAGAAGAATCTCGCGAGTCCGATGCTGGGAAAATGCAAATCCACAGATATAGCCATTAGGCTTTGAGGATTATGCAAAACATGGGTTACAATTTAAAGTTGAAACAAGGCCTCAACTATGGAAAAGACCGACGAACACCGTTGCATGGGTTGGGGTATATTGCACCTTACTGTCAACGAACTCATTTTGGGTTAGGGTATATTGCATCTCTTGCAAACTCCAAACCCCCAGAGTCTGATCTTATAATACCAGAGGCAGGTCCTTCTAAATCAACTTCTGTGGACAAATGCCACGACATGTCTGGGGGTAGTTTACCTCCACAAAATATGGCAGCATCCAAAGCTGGGGGTAGAATTCTCTCTAATTCCGAAGATGATGCAACGATGACCATCTTTCCGGAAGACCGTAAAACTCAGGCATCGGGAGCCCGAAGGCTAAAATGAACTTTCTCCTTCAATGAAGATGACCTCATTGAAATCTTTAATATATTGATGAAGGAACACAAACTTCAGCTACCCAACATCAGATACCCTGAGAGGGCTGGCAAAGTCGATGACCCAGATTATTGTCTCTTTCATCGGTACATTCATCACCCTACAAAGGCGTGCTATGTACTGAAAAGGAGAATCCAGGAGTTGATCGACGCCAAAGTCGTCACTTTGCTTTTTTAAACGAGGGGACAATCACTGTAAATTTATTTCACTGTAACGTAATAATTTGCTCCCTCAAGAAAATACCGGATGATGAGTCCCCAAATTTTCCCCAGCAGATTCTTCAGGTATCCCCACTCAGGAAAATCACTCCATAGTGAATTTTTTGGACATGAGTTCACGTTCATATTACCTCTGAACTATTGTCCAAATATTTCTTTGTTTCCCCAGCTGAATTTGCCATATCCAAGTAACCTCTGAGCAAACCTTCAAATTTGTGGCTATAGATCAGTTCACGTCCATATTACCTCTAAACTACGTCTCGCCACTTTCTCCAGCAGAGTAAATCTATCACCATAAAAGTTTGTCATGTCCATATTACCTCTGAACAAACCTTCCTGGTCCGGCTATCGATTATCATGTCCATATTACCTCTGATATCGGTTGTCATCTCAACTTAAACACCCATACTTAACTTTAAGTATGCCAGTGGTGTTAAGTCCATAAAAACTGCCATGTCCATATTACCTCTGAGCAGATATATACCTCCATCCCCAGTGGAGTCACAACTCAAAAGTTTGTCATATTCATATTACCTCTGAGCAAACCTTCCGAGTTTTTGGCTATCGATTATCATGTTCATATTACCTCTGATATCGGTTGTCATCTCAACTTAACACCCGTACCTAACTTTAAGTACGCCAGTGGTGTTAAGTCCACAAAAACTGTCACGTTCATATTACTTTTGGAAGGGCTTGTCCTAAACTTATTACTTGCACTCTCGTGCACAAAAAGTAATAGGTCCACCAAAAAAAATATCCCTATGGAATATCCGCAATGGAAATAAATTATTCATGTCCATATCACCTCTGAACTATCCTTATTTTCTCCAGTGAGGAAAGAGTCTCTCCATGACCAACCCCCACAGAGTCGTACTTTACCGCGTCTATATTATCTTTTTCAGGATTTACCAGTAATGAGTCCACAAAAATCTCCTAGCAGGATGTCTTTACCAGCCACAAATACCTATCACGTCCATATTACCTCTGATAGGGCTTGTTTCGAACTTATTATTTGCACTCAACGTGCGCAACAAATGATAGGTCCACCAAAAATCCCCAGTAGAATGTCCTCAACAAATACGGTATCATACTACATCCATATTACCTCTGGTACGACGTCCAAAATTCGCACAAACAATCATAAAGAAATGAAAGGTCCTTATATGATTACAAATGGCGCTTACAGATTAGCCAAGCCTAATGGAAATTTGGCAATGGCTCCTATCAACGGCAAATTCCTGAATAAGTACTTTACTTGATCTCCTTTGCTTAACGGAGTGTGATAAAGATCTTTTCTGACAATACCATGCACAAAGGTTAGCTGGATCATATTCTATCAGATACGTATGACCTCTTAATGGATATACTTAACTAATTTGTAAACCTATCATGTTCATATTACCTCTGATAGTGTTTAGTATACAAATTTAGTTGGATTATATTCTATCAATTTTATATTACCTCTGAATAGATTTATATTCAGCAAAACCTTAACGAAAGAATGTCATGTTAATGATACCTCTGAAATTACTTTCAACTTAGCCTATCATATTCTAAAGTGATGGGTCCACAAAGTCAGAAAAGGCATCTTTATTATCTCTGAGAAATTACAGGAGAAACATAAAGGTACATCATTGGGGAGGAGTAGTTAAATCCCTAATCTGTCGCGCCAAAGCAGCCATCCTCTCATTCCTTGAGTTCAAAATAGTGCTGCGAGCCTGTTCCATTCGTGCCACGTCATCGCTCAAGCGAGATAGCTCAGACCGAGCATCAACAAAACTGGCATGGATGACACCAGCACGCGTCAAGTTCTGCTGAGCTATCTCCACTTGGCCCTTAAATATATCACGATCCGCTGATGTCTTAAGAAGCCTCGCCCTGGCCTGAGAGAGTTCAGCTTCCAAATCTCGAACCCTCGATGCATCTCCCTCATATTCGGCCTGGTACTTAGTTAGCTGAGGAATACAATCCACCAAGACAGCCCACTCTTTATCCATCTCCTGCTACTGTTCCTGGATGGATTTGTTCATAGTTTCCATTTGCTCAACAAGCTCTGCAGTTAAGGAGTCATACTTAGCTTGAACTAGATCATCGATGCTGCCCCGAGACAGTTGCAAATACTAGTTAATGGGTTATTCCAAACTATTAACTATTTTCTCTAGTGCATCAGCTCTATCATTATCATTGAAATTTCTAATCTGCACGATAAGGAGATTAGAGGACATCTTCAAAGCATCAAAACCTAAGTTCTTCTCCTGCACCAGCGATATTAACTCCTTCAAAGTGAGATAAAATATGCTAGTGTATTGATCCACTAGCATAGCAAAGCTCGAATGGACGCCGGGAGTGGCCGCAATATCAGTAAATCTTCCTCCAGGAATAACTGCAGAGGAAGTCGCCACAGTCGTTGCCTCTACAGATGGCGCTACAAAAGAATAAACACCAGCAACGGTAGAAGTTGCTGGTGTACTCAACGAAGGAGGCACAGTCGCTTTGATGGGCTCATCCTCCTCTGAAGATATCGGGACTGCAGTGGGCGAGGCGACACCCGAAAATATTGCGGAGGAAGGATCGACAGCTTCAAACCATGCCCCTTCAAAGTCGTGCGCCGCCGTTTCATCGGTAGGAGCCGTAACAAAGTCAAAGGTTGCGTCAACTCCGCCCTCCCCTGAGATGTCTTCACCTAAAAAGAAGACAAAAGAAAGTTAATATCAACCTAACATTAATTTTCCTAAAAGAGGCGTAAAGACAACATTTACCCATGGCCGATGGTATATATGTCGCGTCCGCAGCCAGTACAGCTAAATCATTTCTTAATGATGCTAGACAAGTTGTCATACCTGGAGAAGAGGGTGTACCAACTGACATTGGCGGGTAGTCTTCCCAGTCTTCACCAAGATCTACTCGAGGCTCATCGGGTGGAATCTCGCTGGAAATACTTACAAACGAAGTAGGGGTTACTCCCATTATTGGTCTGGATAAAGGTATATAGAATCTTACTATGCTCGGCCTCGGAGGCGATCTCGTAGCACTATCAGAAGCAGTAGTAGCAGCGATCTCGAGCAAAGAATCTCTGGCACTGCTAGCCGGAACTATGGAGGTTCCCTCTCTAAAAGGCGAAGGACCTCTAATCAAATAGTCATCCCCAACAAGGGAAACAACAGGCTCTCTCCTAGAAGCCCCCCTGGTGGAAGCCCTTTTTGGACCTCTGGCAATCTTCTTCTTGCGAGGGAAAGGCTGTTTCGGAGTGGAAGGCTTCCATTTCAGGGGGATAACGAGAGGCTCAGCTGGCGGAGTTATTATGCCTCTCGGTATTATTGTCAAGAACTCGTCTGCCCCGGTGGTGTCCTCATTCTCGTCCGAAGAAACAAACGGAACCTCCTCCCTTGCAGTAGACCTATGAGAGGGCATCCTAAAACATCCATGCATATCAAAATTGCGATGAAAGCTATTGATGGGCGCATAGAACTGCGCATATGAGTACAGAATACGCAACTCTATAGAGAGAAGTCGCAGGCACAGCAAAAGTTGCACCAGTACAGCCCGTGATGAAGTACCGCCATCCTCTGGCTCCATCAATAAGTCCACCTTTGGACTTGAAGCTGGTAATGGCAGTCCCCACATGCAACTGGTCATACCCAAACTGCCTGGCGAACTGACTGGGCAAATAAGGCTCCAGATAGCAGTGGTCATCGCTTCTGTACAGCAAATGGGAAGGTCTAATACAGACCAACCAGTAGAAAGCTTCAGGAGAAAGAATGGTCCTCCCATCCTTAAGTTTCTTCCCATGTTGATTGATATGTACAGGGGGAACGATACAGAAGAGCTTCCAGCTGTGGCAACATTTAACGCCCGCCGGCAATCTATGACGGTCGTCACTTTCCAAGAGGAATTCTTATAATTCAACAATAAGTTATTTTCCGAACCACTGGCAGGACCAGGAGACATCACCCTAGTGTTGTGAAGAATTAACCATCCCATCAAGTATAGGAATGGTAATTCCAGTCGGGGAAAGCTTTCTCGCTGCGTATCATCAGCTAGTAGCCCATCAGTAAGGGCCCTCAGGCCTGCTTGTATTCTACATACCATAGCAGGAAGTAGGCCCAGTCTTGCTCCGAACACTAAATGCACTGCAGGCCATAAGGTATTGTGATGAATGCGATCTACAGACGCAATGCCAGGCACTACCCAGCGGCAAAGCCCGATGGAGAGGAAGCCAGCCAATTGAGCTTCCTTTGACAGAGGCTTACGACAATGCCTTATATAACTGAAGGCTTTTGTGCCTGTAGGGTAACCCCCTATCTTCTCGTCAAAAATATGATCTGAAGCCCCGGCGTCTTCAATAAGGTCATCGACCGTGTTAGCATTGAGCATGCTCAGGAGGTTCAAAGGCCTATCTCGACTATCTACCACCTTGTCCGACTTAATATTTATGGCCTGGTGGAAGAAGAGATAGGTTGCCCACTTGTTGATATAAGCCAAATCAGAAGGCTCCTTGTAGAAAGTGGTATAGGCAAGATATTGGCACATTAGCTCCTGATATACTGCCACCGCCCGAGGGTTTGTATCCCTCAACTCCCTGATTGTAGGGACGTACTCTTCATAAGGAGCTTCCCCCATTGGCAGCTTTAAAATCTCTGCCATTTCATGAAGGGCTAAGCCCAACTCAGCCAGCGGAGTAGCAAAAGTCCTAGTGAGCGAGTTGTATCGCTCCATCAAGGCTAAAAACAAGTTAGGGTTGACAGGTAGCCCAACACTTGTGGCACTTACGGCCGCGAACAAGCCAATACTTTCCAGCTCTGTCTAGAAGTACTTCAGGGCCCAGGCAGTCAAACTGGCCCATCGAAGATTCCTCGTGCTAAGCGATCCACTGGTCCGAGGGTTGACCTTGGGGTACATTCCTCCCTGCCCCATAAAGTCATTGCAGAAGGTCGATATCTGAATCGGCTGGATCAATGAAGTGTCCTCACTCGGGATATTACCCGGCAGTAATCCCCTAAAGGGCATAACAGGGCCCAAAGGACGGCTCATATAGGCCCCCCGGTCGTATTTCTTGTTATATAAGATCTTTCCTTGTCGGCCGTGAAGATCTGGAGTCAGAACCCACATCATCTTCCTAGGATGTGTGGCGTAAAAGAATGCAAAGATAAGGTAATTCCTGAGCATCCGGGGCAGATACATGACCGTGTCCTCAGCAGTAAATACCCAATCCTCCTTCTTGGGTTTAGTCTGGGACTGTTTGTCGATAACATCCCCGAACATAAAGCCCGACTTCTTATACTCTGTCCCGTCTATGTACGTCAGGGGCTCCCCAATGATCATAGTCAGCAGCATGCGTTCTCCCTGGGACGAGATAAGGTTTCCCCTTTCTTCAGGATAATTGGCTCCAGAAATAGGGAATGTCACATGGGACAAGTCCTCCAAATAGTTTGAGCTCAACATCCCGGCAGCAGAGCCCATAACTTCAGCCAAAGGAGAGATCTGCAAGTCCACTACAAAATGCAAGAAAATCAGTCAGTTTCTACACTAGACGATACACTATTGCAGTTTACGCCAAAGATTATTAGTCTGAGCTTTTACGCCAAGACTGCAAAAATTTGAGTCTTACGCTGGAAACTATATTCCATTGCATAAAACTAAAGGTTGGTAGTATCTAATAATCTGAGCTTTTACGCTAGATTGACAAAATTTGAATATTTTTACGCTGGTACTCATATCCAGCGCGTAAAATTCAAATTTTGTAGTATACGCCAAATCTCGACAGTCTGAGTTTTTACGTCAGACTGAAAAAATTTGGAGTTTTTACGCCGACACATTAAGAATGTGCACGTAATAATAAAACATCTCCATACAATCATCTTCCTCGAAGAGGCTCTCAGTACGAAAGATGACCTGCGCGTGCACGTACAACGTGTGCGAAGGATTTTTGTTTTCTCCCGAAGTCTCTACCTGTAATATCCGGAGCACAGCTCGATGGTGGAGCACTGCATTCCGATCGAGGCTCGTTCAGCCTAATAGGAGTTGCTCGTGCTTGAGCAGTGGAGCGGAAAGAGGAAGCGACCTTCTTTCCCTTAGCAGTGAAAGCCTGTTTAGGTGCCATGGCGATTTTGAGTTCTCAAGTAAGAGACGAAGAAGAAGGGTTCTTAAAAAGCAACGGTTTTGTGAAGGCAGATAAAAGTTTTATCTCTCAGGACTTTGGACTATTTATAGAGTTTGGATAACTCTTCGAATCCCAAGAAACTCCTAAAAATTTGTCGAGAAATCAGCCTCGCGGAGCGAGTCAAACTTGACCGTTTCATGCTTCATTCAAAGTGTTTCAAATTACGATGAATTTAAAAACTTTGAAGGGTGTCTTGTAGAAGCATAAAAAATATACTAGGGAATAATACGCATAAAACCCTCAACATGCAGGAAGTTCGCGTAAAACTGAGCTCCAGTACTGGGTGGCATGAAACGTGATTCCAGAGCCATCGGCGTACAGCAGAACTTTAACGCTATTCAGCATAAAACATAGCTCCAGAATAGCCCGCGGAATGAAGTATTTCTAGACTGCTTCGACTTAAAAAGGTTACTACATCGCCACTTCGGCGTAAAACCCATCTGCTTTTAATGCAGCTGGAAGTTGTACGAGAAACTCTTGGTATTCTTCAAATGACTCCTGACAAAAAGTACTGCACGACGATCGAGAGGACGGCTGTAATGATGATTCTGCACAGAGCCCCAGACTGTCGTCTAGTGACATAACCCTTGATATAAGATGTTGTTTATGCATTCAAGGAATATGCTGCCTATTTTACACAGGCAAAGATAAGCTTTTACGTTCAGGAAGAGACGAAACCAACCGCCACGTCAAAAGCTATTCTTCGTACAGAACTCGAGGCACGTCTCTGCAGTTAATGCGCGAGATGGGGGCAGATCTCTATATTTAATGCATGAGATTTGGTTCTACTTTTAACGACTGGGTGAGCTATAATTAGGGCTAATACGTCCACATCACCATCCCCACACATTATGCCAACCAGGCTATTTTCAGCTATAGGAGCACGCTGTATGCTATTTCCTTGAAATATGCCAACCTGGCTATTTTCAACTATAGGAGTACGCCGTATGCTATCTCCTCGAAATACGCCAACTCAGGCTATATTTGCAAAGGTGCGTGGTAAGGCTATCTGTCCCAGAATACGCTCAAAATCTCAGTCAAAGAAGGATAACTGGCTATCTTTACGCTGGTTACCTATCCATGCAGTATCAAGCTTTACGTAGAACTTGGCTTCTACGCCAATATGACAGCTACTTGGCTTCTACGCCAACATGACAGCTACTTGGCTTCTACGCCAATATGACAGTTACTTGGCTTCTACGCTAACTTGATAACTATTCGGCTTCTATGCCTACTTGGCTTTTACGCCATCAGAACAGCTATTTGGCTTTTACGCCAACGAGACAATTATTTGGCTTTTATGCCAACCATCTCTACGCGAGGCAGTTATCTATGTGGCTTGCATGCCGTGATCTTCATGAGCGATTATACGCATTACCTCATAATGGGACACGTGTCACATGCCAATTCAAGAGATCATTCATACGTGGGTAACAGTTATTATAACCACAGCGTAAAAGGTGCAGCTCTCTCCGCTGTTTGGTTTCTACGCCGACTGTAGCTGAACTCTATAAATAGAGACTTTCGGTCACGGAGGTCCAGGGTCGAGACACAACGGGCGAAAGTGAGAGAGAGCGGTCGAAACAGGAAAAAAAAGAGGAGAACAATAGAGGTCAAGGTCAAGAGAGCACATATAGAGAGCTTTGGCAACGAGAGTTCAATCCCTCCTGCAGTCTTTGAAGCTTTTTTTTCGTCTTCTACAGCACTTCTTCGTCATCATGTGGTCCAAGGGATAAAGTGATCGATCGCAGATCAGACTCCTATAGCAATATTTCCCCAGAATCAAATTTTTGTCCTTAACATCCTCGTATAGGATTAATTGTACTTTTTTTTCTTGTTTGTAAACCAAAGAAAAGGTTTCGTATAAACCTAGTTTCAATTTCTTTCGTTTATTATCAAACACATACAAGCAGGCAAGCATGCATTTCTAAGGATCTTAAGCAGACACGTTGGCTCGGGCCCGAAGGTAAACGAGAGGTAAAACTGTAGGGACTTTCCGAGCGACAAGATCTAGGGTAGCATGCGAGGGTCTGAGAATAAGCAATATTTTATTTTTATGTTCTAGCACAAGAAATACAAGTTAGGATTATTTCCTTAGCTATGTGCGTTGTATTCTTATTAGCATGTAGGGGGTGATTCACCTAGCGACTAGCATATAGCATTCAATTTTAAGTGTGCTGGCTAAGCAAAGACAAGTTCATCATAGCCACCCACCTTAGCGATGATTCTCCTCGGTTGAGCGATACGTCAAGCGAGCCTCTGAAAGCCTAAGCCGAAATCCTGTAGGGACAAGTCTGGATATCCTTTTCCTCAAACGAATGTTCTCGCCTGAGCAAAGCAGGTCAGGATATTGCACTTTTGTCGTTTGAATCAGCAGTCCACTTGAGCAAAATGGGGTATTACAACACCTGCCCCGCAGCGATGCTATGCTTACCAAACTCTTCGTTGGGGCATTAGTGGGGGTAGCTTTTGACTGGTTCTAGAGTCTCAAAAATAATTATATATCATCATTCGTTGGACTCAAGCATCTGTTTCTCAGTAGATTCTATAAGGCGGGAAATGATATGACGATGTCCTCTCTGATGGATATCACCTATGAAGAAAGAAAACTGACACAAAAATATATTGATCGGTTCCTACAAAGAACGCTAAGGTTTCCCTTGGCAATCCTGAGGATACATTAATAGAGATGTGCCAAAAAAATGCTTCTGGTAGTCAGCATCTGGATGCATGATAGCTAGTTCAAAGTCTGGACGATGTTCATTATTAAGCACTGTCAACGCTGAAAAGAAGCTCGAAGACGCCTAGCACTTGGGAATCCATATCCCTACTACTGAGAAAAAGGGCAAGTGCCCCAATAATAGCAACAACAACAATACAGGTAACAGCAACCGCGATACGAAAAGGAATCAAGCCATGATCGCTAATGTGACCATAAAGCCTGAGCAAAAGTTGGCAGAGGCTCCAAAATTAAAGGAGACATTTTTTCGAAGACGGTGATGTCAAGCCCATCTTCGATATGCTGATGTAGGAAGGTAAAATTCATTTTCCCGACATCAAACGCCACCCTGAAGCAGAGGAGATGAACGACCCAAAGTACTGTCACTTCCACCGGTACATCCAACGGTTGATCAATACCAAGGCTCTCTTACTAGATTTTGATGATGTAACAGTTGCCGCTAACATGGTATCCCTCTATTTTGGCAACTTTCTATCGACGGAAGCCCAGGACGGAGTCACATCGATCCCAAGGGCAATAATGGAGGTAGTTAATCTTCTCCCAGCTCACGACCAAGCAGCTGGGATGATACCTCTTACTACACCTAGGGGCAAAATTATGTCGGTCCACCCGGATCTTGTCCCAGACTTAATGCTCCAAGCAGCGCCTTCTGCCGTCAGGCCAAAAATACGAAAAGCCAACCTGCCACATTGTTTCTCCTATCACTGAGGAGGCTTGGGCAGGGGCAACCAGGTCGAGCCTTACCTACCAGCAAGATTCTAAGGCACCCGACGTTAAAGTGCCTTCAATGACTTGGTCAAAGAAAAAGTAATGCAGGCCAGGCCGCATGATCCTTTCTATAGAAAACATAAAATATAGACTTCAGATGCTCAGCACATCTCAATAACTCTCCCTGTGTACAAGAACCAAGTCTCGCATAAATCATCAGCAATGGCGCATGAAAGGAAGTGTCACGACCCGCACCCGGTTTAGGGGCACGAGAGCGTGGGTACGTCCAACCTACGCCGCAGCATCGGCGGTAGAACGCTGTCTAGGTCAAGTACTATCTAAACAATCTCACGCTAGTATCCAACTCCATAAGGAGACGTGGATAACATAAAATAAATCTAGAAATACTCAATCACAACTACAGCACGATAGGAAAATGAAGAAATAAAAGAATACAACACAAGTCTAATGACACAATAATCATACCTGCAATCATTACTTCCAATCCCCAAGTATGTCAGAGCCAGTCTACTAAGGTCACAGTCTGGAAAAATATTTCCAGTCAGGAAGGAGCAAAGTACATCTCTAAATAGCAGTTCTATATAAATGACATAAGCTATGTAGCAGTTCTAGATGGAAACATACCAGATGCATGTATAGGTACGAGAAATGTACAATGAAAGAAATACTGTAAGTAAATGCAGGAAAAGAAGCAATATGTCAATGAGCAAGAGTTCTATGACTAAGTGTGTGAATACTAGCTTCAACATGTGATCAGCTTGGAAACTTGATCAGGCTGGTTACATGTTATTAGCTATGGTTCATATAAAGTCAGGCTAACCGTTGGTTAGCTATGGTGCATGTAGAGATCAGGCTAATCACACGTAACAGCTATGGAGCATATAAATGGTCAGGCCGCTCCCGACGTGAGATGTGGGGTGAGCTATGGTGCATATAAAGTTGGGTATGATCACATATCTACACTAAAGTACTCCCCAAACCCCCGACTGGTATAGTAGATCCAATCATGGTACGCTATGGCACAAGATTCCCTAGAAAGGTAGCAAATCTCCCCGGGAATTAGTGTCTGTACATGCACAAGATATCAAGGAAACAAGTCTCGTACAAGCTATACCATGAATAAGGAATAACATCTCATGACGAGATTCGTGTATACCAATTCGTGTAACCATCGTGTCAAGATCATGGATATTTACACTAGTTACAGTGAACATAGGAGATATCATAAATTAGAAACTAATCAGAGAATGTACTCGCCTTGGGTCCTTAGCTGGTAAAACCAATGTCCTGTTCCAGAGTATCCCCTGGGTAAACCAACAGTCCTATAAACATAACACAAGCAAAACCACATTTGCATCAGATGCTACACTAACACACTCAAAAATACTGGTCTCAGGGCCAGGTCAGGCAGGGCACTAGTCAACTAGGGTCATCTAGTATAGACACGTATATCATACACATTTACACTCCAAGTATATACCAATAAAAACGTATATAATATATATATATAAGTGTCTCTTAGTATTTATACAAAATACATATTTGTGTATATATACTAATAGATGTTTATAAATATATATATTTTTTTATACCAAAATACATATTTGTATATTTATATATCAATCAAAAATCCTTATACATAATACATAACTAAATTATAAACAATAAAACTGATATGCATATATATATATATTACCAAACTTATTATAGGAAATTACTAAACTAATTATATTTAATTAATAAACAAATTACATAATTTACTAAACTAATATGTTTAATAAATTAATTAACTGATTAAGAATTAATTACTAATTAATCTAATTATAATTTAAACTAATTATATTTAACTAATATAGATACTGAACTAATTATATTACTAACTGTTTACATATAAATTAACCAAATTGATTAAATACTAACTACTGATTATATAATACTACTGATTATAATTTAATTTCTGATTATAAATTAATTAACTAATCTAATCAGAATTAACTAAACAAATTCTTAATTAACTAAACCGTTCATTAGTTAAATAACCCGATTCATTAACCTACTGATCAAACCCGTAACCTAACCCAACATCAGAAGAAAGGGGGAGAGAAGAGGGCTCACGGGGTTCCTCCGGTGAGGTCGGCCGGCCAGGGCGTCGTCAGTCGACGCCCGTCTCGGCGGGGGTGCTCGTGCTCGGCGGTGGCAGCGTTCGGCTCCGGATCTGAGGCGGCGGTCGACTCGGCTCGAGACAGCGGCGTTCGGCGCTCGAGGAGGCGGTCGGCTCGAGGACGGCTGCGTCTGGTCGAAGAGCGGCGGCGGGTCTCGGGAGCAGCGGCGGCGGCGTTCGATTCCAGCGGCGCTCGACGGATCTGGCGGCCACCGGCGGCGGCTTCCTCGGCGGATCTCTAGGGTTAGGGTCAGGTTCTGGATGTGTCGGGGTCTGGGTACGTGTCCGGGATGGACGCGAGGGTTTGTTGTGGGGACGTGTCCGGGGCTGGACACGGGGACTCGACGCACAGTGGACGTGTCCGGGTGTTGGACACGGGGTGGGTGCTTGCTGTGGTGTGGGGGTTGTGTCCGGGTGTTTCGGACACGGAAATCAGGTTGTAAAGTTGTAACCGGACACAAGAAATAAATGGATACGGTGGGACACCCGGGGTCGGACCCGAGGCCAACACGGCTGACACGGTGATGCTGGACACACGGACACGAGCACACAAAATGATGGTGGCTTGGCTTGTGGGAATTTGTGAAGGCTAGCTAGGGTTTCTAGGGAGTTGTGAGAATGAGAACTTAAATAGGGAGAGATGGTGTGGGATAAAGGGTTGCGGGTTGGCCCAATAATGAATGGCCCAGAATTAAATATAAAAGGGTTTCTCATGTGGGAAAAATGAGGGTGTGGGCTAGTTAATTGGAAATGGCAACTTGTAAAAATAAAAATAAAGGTTATAATTTCAGAAAATGTTTTTAGGAAAGCTAGCTAATTTTCAATTAGCTACTAATTAATACATTTTGCAAAATCTTAGAATGTATGACATTTATTTATTTACTATCCCAATAAATAAAAATTTATTTTATTTTATCAACTAGTCTTCAAATAAATATTTAGTTAAAACAATAATTTTTTATGATTCAAGCCAATAAATATTTGAAACTAAAAATATATATATTATTATTTATGTACTTATTTTATAAGAAAGCGACACTTATGAAAAATGATTTTTATACAAGATTATAAATTACCTTCTACAATCAAACATCGTTCAAAACCAAATTAAAATTTCAAGGAGAAATATTTTATAAACTTGATATTTTAAAATAAATTAAAATCTAATTATTTTGGAAATTGGAAATCGGAGGTTACAAGTCTATCCACCTTAGAAAAATTTCGTCCTCGAAATTTTAGGGATGACTAGGATAGAAAAAATTTGTTGTTCATAATGATGAATATATCATTGAAGAAAATATTTTTATAAGGAAAATATTTACCAAACAGAAGGAAACATGAAGAAAAAGAAAATATGGTTTAAGACAGGAATAACTTGAAGGAATCATGGCTCGGCCTTGAATCCTCTAGAAAGTTTAGGTTTTGGGAAGTAGACACGATCACTGAAAAAAAGGATAATTGGAATAATGCACGTTACCTTTTCAAAGTAACTAAACCAAGGAAGACCCAGTATAATGAATGATATAGACATGAAAGTTATAGCTAATTCGAAAGATACGATCGACAATTTGATTTAAGAAACTTAAATACATCCTTCAGAATGTAATCAAGAGACATCTAATTGCCTTTCTTAATTTCTAGGAAAAAAATAGTCTTTACTACCATCTGAAAATAATCCTTCCTTTTTATCCTCGTTCATTTTACTTTTCTCAATCTTGTGATTCATCATTAACTAATATCTATAAAAGTTTCAAATTCCACAAACTTTATTAGATTAGATCTTAGAATTTCTGAATCAAAAGTCTTATCATCAAATTCGAGTTTGTTTATCTTAACGTCAACTATACCTCGATTATTTTCTTCGATTTCAAATGTTACTGTCATGGTCAAGATTTTAATTTAAATCACAACCTCAATATACCATGATCTTACCTTACGACCTTCAATTATATGATCCCATAATCAATTATATTATAATCTTCTTTACCATGAGCTTCATTTCATTCCATATTTCTTTATCCGTATGTATAATGTTTCCGGGTTTTGAACTAATTTTTTTTTTCATCCTCTGAATTTATTATCCCAATGTAAATTTTTTATTTTTTTTACTACTCAAATCCTCAATATTTTAATTGAATTCCAGTCGTATCATAATCTCCTCAAATTTTGAGTAAATAACTAAATACAAAATTTTACTATCCAATCGTTTTAATTGAAATCCAATCAATGCATATTTATAAAACTTAAAAATCTGCATCCCAAAATTTAACTTTAAACACTCATCAATCATCTAACTCAAATTCAATTGATGCTTATTCCAATCTAACTCCTCATCCCAAGAATTGAATTCGACACTATTCCATTTACGATTTTATTTCCTGATTTTCTTTTTCCTCAAATACTCAACGATGCGATGCTTCCAGAATCTTCAATGCAACATTCATAATATATAAAATTTCTATCTTGCAATCAACTAAATAAAATGATAATCTCTCAAATTTCTCAAATATTTTTTTTTTTTTTTTTTAATCAATTCAATCATATCAAGACCTCCTTAAAATTAATAAATCCTCAAATTCTTGGCTCTGTGAATTTCTTAATTCTCCCTTTAAGTTAATGTTTGTCCTCGAATTTCAATCAAACCTCGATTTTCGCAAAAACAATGATTCCATCAACTCTGTTATAACAACCCCTAAATTCTTTATTTAATTTAATGCTCCTCCACAATTTAATCCTCTTGTCTCTTTTTGTCAGTCATAATCTCGTCATAGGTCTTTGCTATGGTCAAAATCCAATGATCATGGTTTAAGAAAACTCTACTTACAGCCATACAATTTGAGAAAATATATAGGTCATGTGTCTTGTCATGGTATTTCAGTCTCTGTTAAGATGTACTACTAGTTATATTCTAACAAGAAAATCATGCATGTGAACCACAGTACTAGGAAAATCAATCAATCAATCGAAAGGCGAAAGAAAAGGAACATTAGGGAGGAAGAAGGATCATGTTAACATATTACTTGTAGTGTCTACTATCTCTAACAAACACTAAACTCTAGCACATTCACTACTAATATCTATTCATGTACACTGGTACCCATATCAACTACTCATATATTAATATTCATATCTCTCGTCTACCAAAAATAAATCCTCAAAATAATCGTCAAGGTTTAACCTCCCGATCAACTTAAAATAAAATGCATATACCTCCTCAAAATCAGATACTTCACATCGAAATAAAATTTAATCACTTCTAAAATCTTTGTAGCCTTAACTATGTTTATTGAATCAAATTTAAATCCTCAATATTTTAACAACATAAAATCTCAACTCCTTAAATTCTGAAAATTTAAAAAAATTCATTTCCACCTTTTAATTTATAACTCCTCAATGTACATATTAGTGCTCACGGTCTCTGATTCTCAAGGTGCACTCAATACCTCTATTGTCTAGAACTGTGTACTAAATTTGTACTGCCCGAATCACTTGCACTATTACTTCCAATGATCAAAGTTATCATCATCTGTGTTTTCCTTCATAATTTCAGTTTATGTCAATTGGTATATCATCTAATTATCAACACACAGAGTGCTTACTGTTATTAACGTCATCCTTGACTAATCCTCGATATAGAATCATTAGCACTCTTGGTATTATATCACTAGCTTCATTAATGGATCATTCATCAAGCTCATTATATCTCATGATTACATGTATCTACTATAACACTCATGTTTCTTTACTCTCATGGGCACGTATATGGTTCCTCATCTCGATGGTTGTATATGTATTTCCTTTAATCCTTTAAAGCCTATTGAACTAATCCGTGATACACTTCACAACTTCCATTACTAATCCTGATATTTCTCTACTTATGACATCTCATTAAACCCTTTATACATATACATTTCTTTACCTTTAACATTTCCGATATCAATCATCAAATCATGCCCCATAAATCCTTAACACAATTCCCGGATACTTAATCGTTTACATAGATCACTCAATTACATAATCATGATTGTCCAGGACGGGTAATTGGCTCTGATACTAACTCTGAGAACTATCACTGATACCCTATACTCTCCTTGACTCTCAGTCTCTAATGACACTACTCCTAGAATCATTGGTACAAGGTACTATACTAAGGGCTAACTCTAGATTAAAGCCTACTGCTCACATGTCCAACTAAGAAACACTTACAACTCACTAGCAACACAGTCAATACTAATACAAGACACAACAAAATTACAAGCCACTAATTATCATACTTAACAAGAAATCCTCAAGGAATAGGAGCTCAAGGACTGAATTGAGGACAGAAGGTATCTTTACTGCTAGTAAAGAAAGAAGCGGTGGAACAAAGTCCTGGAATAACAGAAATAGATAAGTCTTGGGATGATATTTTAAGAACCAATTTAGGATACAACCTGATAATCATACACGTCTGTCTGAAATCATGACACTCAGAATCTTCGCCACGCCAGTAAGCATAGATACGATAAACGATAGGTTTCGTAACTAAGGTATGCACTCCATAGTCATGTCGTCTAGAATCTTCGCCACGCCAACCGGTATGGCTGCGAAAGACTCTAAGCTTCATAACTATAGTATGTACATCCAAGTCAGGTTCCTACGTTCTCGTCACCACAGCTAATATGGCTGCGATAAATTCTAGGTTCCATAACCAAAGTAGACGTTTTACCTTCCTCACTGTCCTCATCAATATATGTCATCAGATGATACCATAAATCCTAGTCCGTAAAAATTTATCTCAATTTAAAATCAACTCAACAACGATACCAGGAATTAAAGTTAACAACTGGTCAACAAGAATCAAACTCAACAATGATACCAAGATTTTAATTTAAAAACTGCTCAACAAGAATCAAGTTCAGTAACAACAAGCGAGAGCGGACGGAAACAAGGAAAAGATTTAAATTGGAAATTATAATAAGATTCTCAAGGGGTCGTCCCAGGAATCTCTCAAGAGTTTGTGATTGAGTACCCTCTCTCATCCTAGTATCCTATGTCCTATATTCTATAGCAGGCACGTAGTAGTACAACTATGACGTCGCACTACCACGACATCGCACAACTTGCGAAGTCTGACCTGCATGGGCCACCACTAAAACGTGTCACGACCCGCACCCGGTTTAGGGGCACGAGAGCGTGGGTACGTCCAGCCTACGTCACAGCATCGGCGGTAGAACGCTGTCTAGGTCAAGTACTATCTAAACAATCTCACGCTAGTATCCAACTCCATAAGGAGACGTGGATAACATAAAATAAATCTAGAAATACTCAATCACAACTACAGCACGATAGGAAAATGAAGAAATAAAAGAATACAACACAAGTCTAATGACACAATAATCATACCTGCAATCATTACTTCCAATCCCCAAGTATGTCAGAGCCAGTCTACTAAGGTCACAGTCTGGAAAAATATTTCCAGTCAGGAAGGAGCAAAGTACATCTCTAAATAGCAGTTCTATATAAATGACATAAGCTATGTAGCAGTTCTAGATGGAAACATACCAGATGCATGTATAGGTACGAGAAATGTACAATAAAAGAAATACTGTAAGTAAATGCAGGAAAAGAAGCAATATGTCAATGAGCAAGAGTTCTATGACTAAGTGTGTGAATACTAGCTTCAACATGTGATCGGCTTGGAAACTTGATCAGGCTGGTTACATGTGATTAGCTATGGTTCATATAAAGTCAGGCTAACCGTTGGTTAGCTATGGTGCATGTAGAGATCAGGCTAATCACACGTAACAGCTATGGAGCATATAAATGGTCAGGCCGCACCCGACGTGAGATGTGGGGTGAGCTATGGTGCATATAAAGTTGGGTATGATCACATATCTACACTAAAGTACTCCCCAAACCCCCGACTGGTATAGTAGATCCAATCATGGTACGCTATGGCACAGGATTCCCTAGGAAGGTAGCAAATCTCCCCGGGAATTAGTGTCTGTACATGCACAAGATATCAAGGAAACAAGTCTCGTACAAGCTACACCATGAATAAGGAATAACATCTCATGACGAGATCCGTGTATACCAATCCGTGTAACCATCGTGTCAAGATCATGGATATTTATACTAGTTACAGTGAACATAGGAGATATCATAAATTAGAAACTAATCAGAGAATGTACTCGCCTTGGGTCCTTAGCTGGTAAAACTAATGTCCTGTTCCAGAGTATCCCCTGGGTAAACCAACAGTCCTATAAACATAACACAAGCAAAACCACATTTGCATCAGATGCTACACTAACACAGTCAAAAATACTGGTCTCAGGGCCAGGTCAGGCAGGGCACTAGTCAACTAGGGTCATCTAGTATAGACACGTATATCATACACATTTACACTCCAAGTATATACCAATAAAAACGTATATAATATATATATATAAGTGTCTCTTAGTATTTGTACAAAATACATATTTGTGTATATATACTAATAGATGTTTATAAATATATATTTTTTTTATACCAAAATACATATTTGTATATTTATATATCAATCAAAAATCCTTATACATAATACATAACTAAATTATAAACAATAAAACTGATATGCATATATATATATATATTACCAAACTTATTATAGGAAATTACTAAACTAATTATATTTAATTAATAAACAAATTACATAATTTACTAAACTAATATGTTTAATAAATTAATTAACTGATTAAGAATTAATTATTAATTAATCTAATTATAATTTAAACTAATTATATTTAACTAATATAGATACTGAACTAATTATATTACTAACTGTTTACATATAAATTAACCAAATTGATTAAATACTAACTACTGATTATATAATACTACTGATTATAATTTAATTTCTGATTATAAATTAATTAACTAATCTAATCAGAATTAACTAAACAAATTCTTAATTAACTAAACCGTTCATTAGTTAAATAACCCGATTCATTAACCTACTGATCAAACCCGTAACCTAACCCAACATCAGAAGAAAGGGGGAGAGAAGAGGGCTCACGGGGTTCCTCCGGCGAGGTCGGCCGGCCAGGGCGTCGTCAGTCGATGCCCGTCTCGGCGGGGGTGCTCGTGCTCGGCGGTGGCAGCGTTCGGCTCCGGATCTGAGGCGGCGGTCGACTCGGCTCGAGACAGCGGCGTTCGGCGCTCGAGGAGGCGGTCGGCTCGAGGACGGCTGCGTCTGGTCGAAGAGCGGCGGCGGGTCTCGGGAGCAGCGGCGGCGGCGTTCGATTCCAGCGGCGCTCGACGGATCTGGCGGCCACCGGCGGCGGCTTCCTCGGCGGATCTCTAGGGTTAGGGTCAGGTTCTGGATGTGTCGGGGTCTGGGTACGTGTCCGGGATGGACGCGAGGGTTTGTTGTGGGGACGTGTCCGGGGCTGGACACGGGGACTCGACGCACAGTGGACGTGTCCGGGTGTTGGACACGGGGTGGGTGCTTGCTGTGGTGTGGGGGTTGTGTCCGGGTGTTTCGGACACGGAAATCAGGTTGTAAAGTTGTAACCGGACACAAGAAATAAATGGATACGGTGGGACACCCGGGGTCGGACCCGAGGCCAATACGGCTGACACGGTGATGCTGGACACACGGACACGAGCACACAAAATGATGGTGGCTTGGCTTGTGGGAATTTGTGAAGGCTAGCTAGGGTTTCTAGGGAGTTATGAGAATGAGAACTTAAATAGGGAGAGATGGTGTGGGATAAAGGGTTGCGGGTTGGCCCAATAATGAATGGCCCAGAATTAAATATAAAAGGGTTTCTCATGTGGAAAAAATGAGGGTGTGGGCTAGTTAATGGGAAATGGCAACTTGTAAAAATAAAAATAAAGGTTATAATTTCAGAAAATATTTTTAGGAAAGCTAGCTAATTTTCAATTAGCTACTAATTAATACATTTTGCAAAATCTTAGAATGTATGACATTTATTTATTTACTATCCCAATAAATAAAAATTTATTTTATTTTATCAACTAGTCTTCAAATAAATATTTAGTTAAAACAATAATTTTTTATGATTCAAGCCAATAAATATTTGAAACTAAAAATATATATATTATTATTTATGTACTTATTTTATAAGAAAGCGACACTTATGAAAAATGATTTTTATACAAGATTATAAATTACCTTCTACAATCAAACATCGTTCAAAACCAAATTAAAATTTCAAGGAGAAATATTTTATAAACTTGATATTTTAAAATAAATTAAAATCTAATTATTTTGGAAATTGAAAATCAGAGGTTACAGGAAGCATTCTATTATACGCATCCGAGCAAGTCTTCAGCGCAAGGATGTATCACACTTCATATGCATATGATAGTACTTCTTTTTATAACAAATCCTTATGGGCAACAGGTAGTGTTCCCCTGCACGATATACAAAAGTGTGTGGCAAGCGGTAGTCCTCGGCGTGGTAAACAATCGTGCGTACTCTGCAGTCACCTACTCGCATAACTCAGCCAACTCTCTCGTGTATATGTGGCAGTATTCCTGTGCACAGAGCTTCTTATTCTACAAAAGCTAAGTTATTAACATAATTTAATACAATAAATGATGAGCTACCATAGTTCCATTATTACAACCAAAAATTATTTTGTCTCATGCAAAAGATGGGCTATGACCTCCAAAAAGCTGAAGGTCTAAACTTTGGTAAAGGACGACGTATTCCTTTATAATCCGACGGTTATTACAATAAAACTCATAGAGGGCTAAGATATGGAGATGCTAGTATGCGCCATCACTCCCACAAGACGACCGACAAATTCTAGCCTAAATGGGAGGGCACGTCCATCGTAGAGTCTGTATTGTACAAACGACGTCTACCGGCTTACGAAACCCAACATCGATTTGCTCATGATGCCTATCAACGACAAGTTCCTAAAAAAGTACTATGTCTAGACTATTGGTACTCCCCTTTTCCCTAGTAGGATAACCTAGATGTACATCTCTACACTCTTAGTTTTTCATCCCCAACAAGTACCTTTGTGCAATATTTTCCCCTTCTTTATAAATTCCTGTAAAATCCATCATCTGTATCCAGGAGTCCTGGATACGCAACGGATGATAGATCCCCAATCTTCCCAGCAGAGCAATCATCAACAAGCCACTCCTTAGTGAGTATTTTGGATATTGGTTCACGTCCATATTGTAGTGCCCCATTTCCCCTATTCGGGGAGCGCAGCTAAGAAATACTTGGTACTGTTCGATCGGGACAGATTGAATCAAGATCCTTTCCTCGTTATGGATTAGTTTCTTCGAAATCAGGTCCCATATTCAATGGATCATGCCTCAAGGAAGGACTCGACGGCAGAGTCGAGAGGGGCCTTTCCGTTGCGTTGGTTTTCTTGCCCGTTTTCGATGCCGCTTGTTTGCTTTCTTTTTGGTTTTATGACTTGCTTTTTCTTGAATGATTTCGATAGATTTTATTGCCTTTATTCTTAGGATTTCACATTTAGTATCGAACCTCGGAGACCAAAGTAGGAGAAATTGATCATTTGTTGGTGCGTGCAGGTGATCGGGTAGACGACGCACGCGCGAAGTCTTGAAGTTCTCCCTTTTGTCTCCTAGTTCACCAACTTGTGAGTGGCTTTACTTCGATTAGCATCATTCTTCCAAGTCTTCACTCTTAATAAATTGGCGCATTTGTGCATCCTGCTCCAATGATATCATAATAAGAATAAACTGAGTCAAATTAAAAGAAGAGTTAGACTTGAAACACTTTAAATGCTTGTCACATAGAATTCTAAAATGATCACATTGATGTGTGCTTGTCCGCTCTATATTTATATATTCATGTTTCAGTTGTAGCTAGAACTTATTCTATATAACTGTACGGATGTATTGTGCAAACTATAATGTAATGCAATCACTTGGACATATAGACTTTGCCAAATACACTATGCTAAAGTAGATATATACATTCTTGTGGTTTGAGTGCCTTATCTATTAACTTAGTGTCTATGCATAGTTCGGTCAGACAACTTGTGCACAAGGTTTAGTTCCTGTGAACGGTGCCCGGGGCACTGGGGCCGATTTATTCTGGGGGAACTCGGATAGCTACGCTAGCAAGCCTAGCACGGGTAATACAGGGGGCCTTGCAATGGGGCTTGCTACCCATGCTGCAAGGGCCACCGTCTTACTGTAGCTATTGTCCATGGTGGTAATGATATTCCATGACCCTGTCACGCCCCAATCTCCCGCAAGCTCAATAGTCCCCGCTGAACGTGAATTACCACGTTTACAGCTCTCCCGCAGGACTATCGTTCTCATCGGGACGTGATGCCGTATGAGCCTGGAGTTGCGCTCGTACAAGGCGATGTTGTCAAACACCAAATGTTATCATTGAAACAACCAAGTTGCAGCGGAAGTCAAGTATTGTGTACCAAGCACACAATCAGAGTATACACAGCGAAGCTCACGATAGGGTCCAAATGAGATGCCCCGAGTCAATGCCACAAAGGCGATGCCACGGAGACGATGAAATAACTCTTGCTCTTTCTCTAGCCCACAAAGGTACTTACAGTTCATACATCATGTCCCGTATATCCAAGCAGCGCCACTACGCCTGTGTACCTGAAATATTGCCCACAAACGTGGGTCAGTACACAACCGTACTGGTGAGCGGGGTAACCCACTCGCCTAAGCCGACACTAAGTAAAGTAGTGAATGCAAACAGTTATATGGTGATCTTTCTAGTTGAATCCTAGATTCATTTCATGGCATATAGATGACATGTTAAGGAAAGCAATAAAGCAGTTTAAGCATGCTAGCATTCATTCTCAAACCAAACGATAAGCAGTTATATATAAAGCCGACCCGTCTAACTCAATGTCATCGCTTGCACAATAATATATTGAACCATCAGTCTCGCCTCATTATCCATCCAGAACCAAAGTTTATATATCCCACTCTCGAGTGCACACTCTTGCCGAGGCAAGAGTGGTCGCGCCTACACGATGCACAAACCAACCAAAGTAAAGCAAGCCAACATCTATTCTTATATGAAGTCACTGGCCAAAGGCCATAAAGGACGTTGATCGGACAGATCAATGCGGTTCTATTCGAAACAGCGCTAAGTAGCTAACCCACCTGAATCGCATCCAACCGCTGGCACCGCGCCCAAGACGCGTTACCCAATTGTCTCCTCCATGGCCGAACGGTCCCGGTGCCCCGGAGCACCCGTTCGAGGAAACCAAACCCTGTGCCACCCAGGTTGTCCGTGACTATGCAGACACGTAGGTATGACGAGAGGATCGAACATTCTCGCCCCACCAAGCGATCCTAGACTCATTCCACCAATAATCCAACCAACACATCTATAACCATTCTTCCAACATGTCCTTCCAAGAACCCAAATCTCGACCTCAAAACATAGCCTGAGGCATCAAAATATCAAGTTATCCCATATTCACAATGCCGCTTCTCAGCAATGTATTTAAACTTGGTGCAACACCTATGCTCAAAGCTAACCCATGGCACAATGCCGTTTCAGTGGCACAATGCCCCATTCGTGGCACAATGCCCCATCAAGCGGCACAACACCCTCGCCGATGCAGTTGTTCGGTTTTAAACCATAACTGCTCGCTTTGCAAGACAAAGCGACCAAGTGATACCCGTGCACAGATGCACGCTCGCTCGCCCGAATCCCGATATTCTCAATGTTCCTATTGCCTCAATTGTATCCTTCCAACTTGTATATTTCCAACCGTCCAAGCATAATCCTAAGTAATCCAACCGATCGCCTCAAATGAATAATCCAGCTATCGTATCCAACTATCCAACGCGTAAACCATTCAAGCCACAATCCTACCAAGCCAACGACGCACACTCTATGCACGCCTCAGTGTAGTGCTTCCCGATATTTCAGCCCAAGTGTACAAGCCATTACGTGTTTTCCATATTATTAGGCATGAAGGAGTAGAGGAGAAGGGAAAGAGCCCACTCACAATGTTTGAATCCGTTAGGCATCCTGTCCTGCCGATACGTCCAATCCCTTGAACCCGTGGTCCGATGCAAGCGCGATCTACTCAACTGGTATGACCGTGCGAGCAGGCCGTGCTCTCCAAATCATCCGACCGATCGGACTAAGGAAGACGGCATTATCGTTTCCATCCAGCTATTCAGTATTGTTCTGAACGAACACCTGATTTCCATCGAACCCGCTAGCCATCTGCACATTGAAACCAACTCGATTAATCCTACTTCCCGAAATCCGACATTTCAAATGTAACCAGCATTTGATTCATTCAGTCCGACTCAGCGTAACGCTCCGAGCGGTTGCGGGCGTTACATAATATACCACTTAGAATCAGGTTCGTCCACGAACCGTGCTGGTACTCATTCCTTACTAGCATGCCACAATCCAATTCCATAGGTCTGCTCTATGCAACTCTCATACACACTATTTCTGACACAACATCTCGTTCTGCTGAACGCTCGAATAAATTTTCACGAATTCCCACATCCTCCTTGCAGCTCAACCCGAATTTCTCGTATCGCTTAGTTTTGGATCGTACATATATTTAAGGCGTCCCTAAAATACATGTATTTCAGCCGAGCTTTGCGATAGCAAATTTGAACAAGTTACAAGGGTATCTTTATGTTCGAGGCGTCCATTCACTTTGCTCCCAATTGAACCAAATCACGATTTCCATTCCAACACATTCGCTCGAGAACTATTCTCAATTATGCAGATTTTCTACCGACTCAATGAGTTCGCGTTCCAGCTCAATCCATCCCACTATTTCTGAAATTAGTACTAGCAACATCTCCAAAAATTATCTCGTGCACCGAACGATTCTCACAACTGATCTACCCCAGCTATGCGACTTACCCAAATATCAACTTTGCTTTCATCAGCTCAACCAAACACTTCTTCCTGCCATCTCAAAATCTCACAGGGTGAACATCTATATTGAGGTTCGTGTGATCCACGAAGATCTCGCCGCCACGCCAAAGGAATTTGTGTCGCCACGATTTTAACGTGGACACACTCGCCACAATTCTTAGGTTGCGCATTAAATAGTTCTTCGCGCTGCTTCCACTGCCTCGAAGCATAGAATATCACCTTCGCCTTTCGAATGAGCATGCTTCCCAGACTAAGTTCCGAGACATCTTGTAAATCTGAAGCAAATCTGTCCCTTCCAGTATTCGCAAGGATTTGATCTGAACGAGCCGCTGCTTTAACTTCACGAGCTAGTTTCACAGTCGTCAATTCATATGAATGCTATTCCCTTCCAGGGCACGATGAGTCAGAGGCGATGCCATCGATAAAAATCTGCGACTCTGAATCTCATTAGTTGACTTAGGCCAATCCCACAATCGCTTCGATCTTCCGGCTGTATCTTCAGCTGAAGGCTATCCCAAGGATCTCTCAAATCCAACTCTCAGTCAATAAGCCAAATCACATTGCTCACATCTGCCCTCGACGCATTCCCAAATACGCCACCTCAAGGGTCGTTCTATGGGTCTACCATATTCATATCCGATTCAGCGGGCAAGGTCGCTTAGGGTCAGCTGTCCCGAAGCTACGCTTGATAATTGTAATCATCACGATGGACAGTTACTATAAACCATGCTATATCTCATCTGCAAATCCGAATAAAATCCAACCATTCACCCGAGCGAAGTTTCCGAATTCGAGAACCGCGCTCGTTGAAACCTTATTCCATCAATCCGCCGTTCTATCCTGAATCCATCAAATTTCCGAATTGCATATTCGATTCTCGCACTACAATTTGCAATGATTCTCAAAACCCAAGACTTGCTCCAATTCTTATCCATTTGCTGCGTCCCACAATATACGTCCAACTTACTCGAGCAACGCAGTGATTTATTCCGACGTTGCTATCACATTTAGCTATCTTCAAACGTCCGTCCACATCTTTCGGAGAATCCGTTTACTATCGTTGCACCATCCTGCCCAAAATTCCATTTCCGCTAAACCTGAGTCAACTTCACGAGCAGCAACATCCAAAATCTTCAAGTTTGTGTGAATCCATCTCATTGTCCCTCCAGACTAATATCGTGTTTCTTTGCTCAACCAACAGCTCAAATGCGTTGCCCAAAATCATAGTCCGTGCTCGCTATCATTCCGATAATCCCACCGCTTTGCTCAAGCGTAACCCACTTGTTCGTTCCGATTCGATCCATCTCTTAAGCCCAACGATGCTTTCCATTTGCACCAGTCCGTTCACGATATGCTCAACTCAATATTCGCTTGCTCCATTTTCATTCTTCCTATTATACCGACTTTCATTCACCAGCTTGTATTCTCGTTTCACGTGTCCGTTCAGGCAATTCCCATAGATGTCCAACCAAAATATTTCTAATGCCTTGCTCAAAATGTGGCATCCCATATACCACTCCGAATCAAGTCGTTACTCACATTACGATTTCTTGCTCTAATCTAAGATCCGTTCGAACCATTCTCCATGCATGATCATGCCTTTTCCAATCCGAGTTTGACACAAAACTCAGGCAACGCTTGAATTATCCAACTGTTTCTCAACCCGTCTGATACCTTCTCAACACGAGCAATCGTGCAATGATTGTCTTCCAAATAGTCCAACCCAATACCCAACGGTTCCTCACATTTGCTGTACGAGCAACTCGTGCAAACTTATTCTGATATTCCCAAGCCAAACTCAAACCTGCTCAACCGATGCGCCACAACCAAACTTCCAACTTCTATCCAACACAATCGCTTGACGAGCAACTCGTGCAATGATCTATTCTCTTCGAATGTTTCTACTCAAAACATGCCGCATAACCAAATCTCATTAGCCAACCAACTGATCCACTGATGCCATCAGAAACTCCCTGAACGACAAGCCAAGCCAACCCAACGAAAGCTCTCAACTTGTTGCACAAATGCAACAATGCCAACCAACTTGCTGCACGAATGCAACAACGCCTAACGAGACTAAGCGATCCTACGAAAACCAACCAAAGCAACCCAACCAAGAAATAAAATGCAGCCAAAACCAGCAATAAATAGACTTATTGCATGAAACATCCGATGCGGCACCGAGTAGAGTCAAGAGCTAGACGACACGCGGAAGCTATTTAGAGTTTGTGATGAAGCGAAGGACCAAGTCCGAAGAAATGAACCGGGCGCTCTGATACCAATTTTTCACGCCCCAATCTCCTGCAAGCTCAATAGTCCCCGCTGAACGTGAATCACCACGTTTACAGCTCTCCCGCAGGACTATCGTTCTCATCGGGATGTGATGCCGTACGAGCCTGGAGTTGCGCTCGTACAAGGCGATGTTGTCAAACACCAAATGTTATCATTGAAACAACCAAGTTGTAGCGGAAGTCAAGTATTGTGTACCAAGCACACAATTAGAGTATACACAGTGAAGCTCACGATAGGGTCCAAATGAGATGCCCCGAGTCAATGCCACAAAGGCGATGCCACGGAGACGATAAAATAACTCTTGCTCTTTCTCTAGCCCACAAAGGTACTTACAGTTCATACATCATGTCCCGTATATCCAAGCAGCGCCACTATGCCTGTGTACCTGAAATATTGCCCACAAACGTGGGTCAGTACACAACCGTACTGGTGAGCGGGGTAACCCACTCGCCTAAGCCGACACTAAGTAAAGTAGTGAATGCAAACAGTTATATGGTAATCTTTCTAGTTGAATCCTAGATTCATTTCATGGCATATAGATGACATGTTAAGGAAAGCAATAAAGCAGTTTAAGCATGCTAGCATTCATTCTCAAACCAAACGACAAGCAGTTATATATAAAGCCGACCCGTCTAACTCAATGTCATCGCTTGCACAATAACATATCGAACCATCAGTCTCGCCTCATTATCCATCCAGAACCAAAGTTTATATATCCCACTCTCGAGTGCACACTCTTGCCGAGGCAAGAGTGGCCGCGCCTACACGATGCACAAACCAACCAAAGTAAAGCAAGCCAACATCTATTCTTATATGAAGTCACTGGCCAAAGGCCATAAAGGACGTTGATCGGACAGATCAATGCGGTTCTATTCGAAACAGCGCTAAGTAGCTAACCCACCTGAATCGCATCCAACCGCTGGCACCGCGCCCAAGACGCGTTACCCAATTGTCTCCTCCATGGCCGAACGGTCCCGGTGCCCCGGAGCACCCGTTCGAGGAAACCAAACCCTGTGCCACCCAAGTTGTCCGTGACTATGCAGACACGTAGGTATGACGAGAGGATCGAACATTCTCGCCCCACCAAGCGATCCTAGACTCGTTCCACCAATAATCCAACCAACACATCCATAACCATTCTTCCAACATGTCCTTCCAAGAACCCAAATCTCGACCTCAAAACATAGCCCGAGGCATCAAAATATCAAGTTATCCCATATTCACAATGCCGCTTCTCAGCAATGTATTTAAACTTGGTGCAACACCTATGCTCAAAGCTAACCCATGGCACAATGCCGTTTCAGTGGCACAATGCCCCATTCGTGGCACAATGCCCCATCAAGCGGCACAACACCCTCGCCGATGCAGTTGTTCGGTTTTGAACCATAACTGCTCGCTTTGCAAGACAAAGCGACCAAGTGATACCCGTGCACAGATGCACGCTCGCTCGCCCGAATCCCGATATTCTCAATGTTCCCATTGCCTCAATTGTATCCTTCCAACTTGTATATTTCCAACCGTCCAAGCATAATCCCAAGTAATCCAACCGATCGCCTCAAATGAATAATCCAGCTATCGTATCCAACTATCCAACGCGTAAACCATTCAAGCCACAATCCTACCAAGCCAACGACGCACAATCTATGCACGCCTCAGTGTAGTGCTTCCCGATATTTCAGCCCAAGTGTACAAGCCATTACGTGTTTTCCATATTATTAGGCATGAAGGAGTAGAGGAGAAGGGAAAGAGCCCACTCACAATGTTTGAATCCGTTAGGCATCCTGTCCTGCCGATACGGCCAATCCCTTGAACCCGTGGTCCGATGCAAGCGCGATCTACTCAACTGGTATGACCGTGCGAGCAGGCCGTGCTCTCCAAATCATCCGACCGATCGGACTAAGGAAGACGGCATTATCGTTTCCATCCAGCTATTCAGTATTGTTCTGAACGAACACCTGATTTCCATCGAACCCGCTAGCCATCTGCACATTGAAACCAACTCGATTAATCCTACTTCCCGAAATCCGACATTTCAAATGTAACCAGCATTTGATTCATTCAGTCCGACTCAGCGTAACGCTCCGAGCGGTTGCGGGCGTTACAGACCCAATATATATATTTCTGTATTCCTTGCTTAAACTAATAATGTCTTCATGGCAGGGAAGGACATGGTAAGTATTGTGCAGGCAGTACAGATGGGAAGGTAAAAGTCACCTAACGGTGGCATATTTGTTTTTGTAAAGTACATACTCAATACTTGCATGTAAAATGAACTAAGGCAAGATAGAAAATCTACGGATAACTTGCATGCTTCATATAAACAACTCTAGATTTGGTTAGTTGGGTTAGCTCGCCCTCACCGGTACTTTTCAAAAGTACTAACCCTCATTGCAGCAGGTTCCCCGAGCCCAAGCGACACGATGAGGATCTGAAGCTTCTTCTTCTCCAACCAATCCAGTACTATTTGCAATCGTTTGTGACCTTTTGGAGCTTGTACAAAGTACTCGGAGGCTGCACAACCCTTATATGCAGCTTTGAGGCAAGGCGATAGCGTTGCCAGGAGGTGTTTACATCATTTTAAAGTTTTAGTAAAGGATGTGATGTATGGAACGGCTATCTCATTTTATATCCAAGTTATAAGCCCGTGTGGCATCCTTATCGCTTTTGGGTCAAGAGTCTGTAATCAGATGTTTATTATCAATAAAAGAAAACTTTTTTATGCCTCAATGTGTGTTATCTTATTTGCGTACTCTATTGCATGTGTTTTAAAAATTATCATTATGCCTAGGCCTTGTACACGCGTATCCTACCCGTGTACGACATCACGCCCAGGGGACGATTATCGATTGGAAAAAATTGGTGCATGCCATATTTGGTATCAGAGCAAAGCTTCAGATCCTTTAATCTCGTGTCATTCTTAAGATGACCCTGTCCCTTCCGAGTTTAACTCTTGAAATTGATTGGTACAAAATAAGATGCATTCCATACAGTGAATCCATAATACTCTATGAGACTGATGTAAGTTCCTTGTTTTAGCAGGAATGGTCCAAATACAAGCAACAGGGCAAGTTGATGCAAGTACTTTTGGCACTTCGGCTAGTTCTGAGAGCCAACGACCTGTGCCCTCCGTCGATCCGGTCTAACGAATGATGCAAATGGTAGAGGCACAACAAAAGATGGATAAGGCCCGACAGGACAAATTTGAGAAAAATCTAGAAGTTCAATTCGAGATCCAGCAGAAGCAGGTGGACGCGTTACAATAAATTATTCAGACCATGGCTTCCAATTATTCTGCAACAATAATAGCGGCACTAGTAGAGCCACCAACAGAGGTTGAAATACCCCGCACCACAAATAAGAAGGATATGACTGCCTTTGACTTTATCGACTTTAAAAAGGTTTACAACACGTCCTTCCGCGGCATTGAGGATCCTGTTATGGCACTAGATTGGTTGGCCGAGCTAGAAGACCACTTTAATCTTCTAGAAGTACCCGATGACAAGCAGGTCGCCTGTGCCCAACTCCAGCTTCGGATGAACGCGCATGAATGGTAGGATGTGCACCACAGATCTCTCTCCATAGATGTTGATGGTGATACGATCCCTTGGTCCACCTTCTATGGCGCATTCGAAGAAGAGGTTATCACCCCACCCATTCGTCGTCAAAAAGAGAACGATTTCGTGTCTGTAACAAAAAATGATGACAGTGAAACAGTATGCCACAGAATTCAATTGGTTGGCCAAGTTTGCTTGTTCTTATTTACCCAATACAGCAAGCCGAGTCAGGCAATTTGAAGGTGGTCTACGACCTTCTATTCACGTGTACGTAGTTGCTCTGCAATACGAGACGATGAGGGAAGTCCTTAACCATGTCCTTGTCCTGGAGCCGCAATATCCTTCAACTACTGCAGGTGCTGTACAACATTCTCATCATAAGTGCCAAAGTAATATAGGAGGAAACAACGCTAATAAGCATCGAAATAATGGCAGCAACCAGGGCAATAATTTGGAAGGAAATTAGGGGCAGCAGTGTGCAAAATGCAACCGTAGAGGGCACCAGGCTAGCGAATATCGAAATTAGGGATGCTTCAATTATGGTCGGCTGGGTCATTATGCTCGAGACTGTCTTGATCATCCAACCGAGTCCCTCCGTGCCGTGCAGAACAACAAAATTTAGTTTAGGGACCCCAAACGAATTGGGCTGCACAACAACAAGAGCGTCGTTCGAACACTGGGGGCCGGGTTTATGCCTTGACGAGGGATGTGGCGCTTGCCTCGAACACCGTAGTGTTAGGTATATTACTATTCAATAATGTACCTGCACGAGTGTTATTTGATTCTGGTGCCACACACAATTTTGTGTCAACAAACTTTGCTAGGGAACACAAATTCATTCAAACCCTATTAGGCCTAAGACTTAGCGTCAGTACCCCGCCAGGCACGAGTTTGCCTGTCGATTCAGTTTGTCGTGACCGCTATATTTGTATCAGAGAAAGAAAATTGTTACTTGATGTGATAGTTCTAGACATAGGGAACTACGACATCATTCTGGGAATGGATTGGCTTGGCGCTTGCTCATCTACTATTGTAAACCCCCTCGACCAATTTAGGATTATTTTAATTTTGATTGAGAGACTAGGATTAAATTTAATACAATTTATATTAAGGTACAATAATTATGTGACTTATTATACCTCACCGTTTCTTCGATGTTTAGAGCGCTACACTAGTAGTTACCCTCAAACTAATTAAATACACTTTTCCTAAACATGCCAGACTACCCATTTGACCCTTGTGTAGCTTTTAAATACTCAATATTGCACTTTATTTTAGCTGCACGATATTTGTTACATACGTCCATGGATAATTTCAATAAACCCAATTTCTCATAATTGCCCATTCCCATTTGAATTTGAGGCACAACCACAACCCAACTCCGTATAACCCAAATTAGGGTATTAACCTATTTTGAGCCTGCTACGCCCATGACACTTGTGTCCCACCCAATTTTTATTCCATGTGTCTTCAATTCATCATAGAACGCCATGCATATTATTTTTAATTAAATTAAATTAGAGGCAAATTTTACCCACAGCGAGACCTATCCAAGCCCATCTACACCCTCGCATGAGGACCAGCCCCCACCCCGATGAGCCAGGCCGGCCCAAGTCCCGAGGTCAGCCCATAATCCCCTCCTATATATAATACACATTTTTCCTATTTAAAACCCTAGATCATAATCATCACCACCACCTTCACAAACCCTAGCCGAACCCTCAACCCTAGCCGAACATCCCTACCCGACTTTCCCAATAATACCGCCACCTCAGGCCGCCACCACCATAGCTACGACCACCGCCTACCCCTGTTGTCCATGTTGGACCAAACCTAAGCCGGCTGCATCGACCGCCTCCACCTTCACCATCATCCACATCAACACACCATCACCAGCCCGACCCCTATCATCACTCTTCGACTTCCCTCCGCCGTCTAACTCCACCAGCAACACCACCCTAGCACCACCTACCACCACTGCCAGGCCGACCCCGACCTTCCACGACCTGACCGCCATCCGAGCGCTACTGCCAGCCCGCTGTTGTCGCTGCTGCAACTACTGCAGTTGTTGCCACTACCGCTGCTGCCTTGCCTGGCCGCCCGACGCCGGAGCTTCGCTACTCGCCTGAGTACGTGCACGTCGATGAGTAGACCCCCGTTCAGCCACACCTAGGTAACCATTGTATTGCCCCTCTTTCCTTCTTTGTATCGTTGTGTAATAATATCGTTGTATCATCGTATCTTTGTGTCGTGTGTCGACACGAGAAAATTAATATGAATTATATATATGTATGTAGGTATGTTAATTAGATTAGAATAATAATTAATAAGTTAGTAATTAATACATTAATAATTACCATAATCACATGACCTATTATTTTTAAGACTTGTAATTCACTTAAAAATCTAGACATTACCCAGGTACATTTAGCATGGGAAATAAGGACAGATTATTTTCATAACCCATAACTTGGTAATTTATTGTCGCGAGAGACACGGTAACTGAAGACAGGACATGTGTGCACTTTAGCTACGTACACACGCGACTCTGTAATCGACCAGCCGTTATCATACGTCAGTACCTAAGAGCAATGTCGTAAGTTGTGTGTACGTATTGCTTAGTGCCTAATGACAGTATTTGCTATATTAAATTGTGTGTTTAGGGTCACCAGACCAGCCAGGAGATACTGCAGGAGCAGGCTATTGGCATTCACAGCTTGAGGACCCAAGCAAGATACCTTGCCATATTTACTGTTTAAATTAAATATTGCATATGTTGTATGATATCTTGTTGCTTTATTTTATATGACTGTTCGCGTCCAAGATTGACTCGAGTGCAGTCGACGGATGCGTCGATGAGTAGTGTACTTGACCTAGTCATTAGCAGACTCACCCCATTGGAGGATACTCTGATATCTTCCGAGACCTGACACTCATTCATGTTTCACGGTGACAAATTCATATTGGGATGCGGGTTCGCGTACTCGACTAGCTATCGGTGCGTGTGACATACATCACGGTTAGTACGTAATTTAGGATTATTTCAGTTGTAGAGACTTGACATTTAGATACGTGGTATGCCCGTTGAGTATTCGACTTATGTATCTACATTGGACGGGGAGGACAACTAGTAGGCGTATGAGATACACCCATTAGAATCTATAGTATCCAGAGGAGCCACGGATCCAATGACTCCTTTATGCGGATTCCCCGTTCTTCTGAGCGGTATGGACGTCATATTATTCAGATTCCCCATTCTACGGAGTGGTATGGACGTTATATTATTCGGATTTCCCGTTCTACGGAGCGGTATGGACGTTATATACTATGCAGATTCCTTTTTCTTCAGAGCGGTATGGATGTTATGCCTACACCTACCCAAACGTACCAATGTTGTCATCATATTGGATTTACTGAGATGGTTAGCACACCCTTTATTGCATTTATTTTATATAATATTTATATATCTGGCATATTTCTATTTATCTTGTTACGTCCCTCTGAGGACCTGGTACCTTACCAGATTTAGATGAGGCATATTATCCCACAGTGTACGGCCCCAGACAGGAGACTAGGAACGCAACCGCGGAGGAGCTAGAGGTGTTACCGTCAGAGTTTCCGTAATCAGTTGATAGGCCTTCTGCCTAGGATTGGGAGCATCATTGTCTAGTCAGCCGATGTCCTAGTCATTACTCTTTTATCTATCATTTAAGTACTTTTATTTTGTCATAGTAGTGGGTTTGTCCCCACCATACATTCTTGGTTGTACTATGATATTTGAGACTGGCGTTATGTTCCAGTATTTATTTTAGTACTTTCTTGCAGTTTATATTGTGGATGAGATTAGATTACCTATTGTTGATTGTTATGGGATATGTTAGTATTTAGGACAGCGTAGCACTCTTCGTTAGGATCCAATAAATTGGAATATCCTCGGAGACGTGACAGCTGGCTATTGCCACGTGGCCTGGTCTCGTGTATTTTTTGGACTGGGGCGTGACATGGTTTTAGTGGTGGCCCATGCAGGTCAACTTATTCGCTTATGGTATAGTAATATGCCCAGCGAGCCTGCAATAGGATAGAAATTACTAGGTTTCATCCACTTTGATTGCGTCTTTGAACTTCCTTCGTATTGCTTCTAAATATCTGTATCCTGTTTGCTTGAATCCATACATTTTTAATAAACTCCTATCTCTTGCAGCAAGATAAACTTCCACAGTGGACGAGGAGCACCCAGTGCCGTGATGCCAACCGACACCACTCAGAGAGAGAAGATAGCCCAGGGACTACCTGGAGAGCAACTACCCCTACAGGCCCCGCTGATATATTGGCGCGAGACTTCTCAGGGCGATCCTACCAAACAGAACGAGGGACAGACTTCCCAGACGATCCCCACGCAGCATTTTGAGTGCCATACTTCGGGAGCTACATCGATGTCTTAAACCGAGAGGCCAACATCTGAGGAGACACCTACTGCACAGCCAGAGGGTCCATTACCACCACCGCCACCTTATCCACCCCAGATGCCATAATCAGATGGACAGCCACAAATGCTTCAGTTCTTCCAGACTATGATGCAAGCACAGTGGCATCAAACCGAGATATTGAGACAGAGTTTGATGACAGTACTAGAGAGGACACCTATCTCAGTAACCGTACCAGCACCTGCACCAGCCCAGACAGGTGGCACTGTAAGATGGTTCCGACAGATGGAACCAGATACTTTCTCAGGCAACGAGACTTTTGAGGAGATCTCTGATTGGGTCGCCAACACGGAGATGCTACTAGAGACTTCACAACTGCACCCAGACCTTTGGATGACCGTAGTGAGGGTCCAACTGAAAGGCAATACCCATCACTGGTGGGATTCCATTGAGCGCATTATAGGCAAGAACCAGACTTGGGAACAGTTCTTAGAGTACTTTAATACGAAGTATTTCCTGGCTATAGTCAGAAATGCCTTGTACTCCCAGTTAGTACATCTAGAATAAGAGAATATGACTGTTGAAGCATATGACACAGAGTTTAGCCATCTTAGTAGATTTGGTGCCGTCCTGATACCCAATAATCTAGAGAAGGCCCAGAGATTCTATCACGATCTCACTTTCGAGCTACAGAGGTATACCCCTACACAGGCGAGGATTTCTTATGATGAGGTGCTTGCAGAGGCAAGGATCTAGGAGGCCATCGACAGAGGAGCAAGACATTCCAGCACCACCATACCAGCTAGAGCCCAGCCCGGAGTAGGAGGACCGATCCGTTGTCCCGGAGCACAAACACAACAAAGGGCAGCACCATACCAGCAAAATAAGCTTTCAATTTGTAACTACTATGGTAAGAGAGGACATTTACATAAGGACTGCCGAAAGAGACTAGGGATATGCATAATTTGTGGAGCGAGCCAACACCACGCCCGAGACTGTCTACAACACAGAGACGTAGCACCACAGTTAGGACAGAGGCCAGCAGCAACAGTCCCGAGGATACTACCTCCACCAAGAGGTCAGCGTCCACCAGCACCCGGAGGATTTTAGATGGGACCACCATTGGCCCCACAGCAAGCACAGTTTGACCGAGCCAGACTACAGGCCGGAGGATAGAGGCATGGACAGGCCTTTGCATTAGTAGCTACTGAGGAGGAAACAGAAGGGGAAGCTATCACAGGTACCATTTTAGTTACATCATTACCTGCGACTGTATTATTTGATTCTGGAGCTATACTATCATTCATATCTAGTAGATTCGTAGTAATGCATAGAGTAGCTACTTCCCCCTTACCTAAGAGTTGGAAGATTCTTACCAGAGGAGGTATTGTGCCGGTTACCAGCACTATTAGAACGTGTTCGGTAGTTGTATATGGTAGAGAGATGAGAGCGCGATTCTTGGTATTACCCATGCCATACTTTGATGTCGTGCTAGGCATGGACTGGTTAAGCCAGTATAATGCCGTACTGGATTGTCGAAAAGGTAGCGTCACTTTTAGACCGCCAGATCAACCAGAGTTTGAATACATGCGAGGGACCGTCAAACAAGGAGTAGGACAGATAGCGGGAGCTTACATGGCTATGGAGATGGTACCCCCACCAATAGTTACAGAATTCGAGGATGTTTTTCTTGAAGAATTTCCAGGCTTACCGCCAGATAGAGACGTAGAGTTCACTATTGAGCTAGTACCCAGAGCAGCAACGGTATCTTCTAATGTATACCGATTGGCAAAGAAGGAACTAGATGAGCTAAAGCTATAATTAGAGGAGTTACAGAGCAAGGGATTTATCTGTCCTAGTGCATCACCCTAGGGAGCACCAGTATTGTTTGTACCTAAGAAGGATGGAACAGTACGTATGTGCATTAATTATAGAGCCCTTAATACTTTGACCATCAAGAACAAGTACCCCCTGCCGCGGACTGATGATTTATTTGACCAGTTGACAGGAGCAGTGGTGTTCACAAAGATCGACTCGAGATCGGGTTATCATCAAGTAAAGGTGCGAAGAGAGGACTTTCAAAAGACAGCATTCAGGACTCGTTATGGTCACTACGAGTTCTTGGTGATGCCTTTTGGACTGACGAATTCGCCTGCCTTGTTTATGAACTTGATGAACAGAGTCTTCCACCAATACTTAGACCAGTTTGTAGTAGTTTTTATTGACGATATCTTGGTGTATTCAAAGAGCCACGAAGAGCGAGAAGAGCACTTGAGACTAGTGTTAGAGACACTAAGGCGAGAGATGCTTTATGCCAAGCTGAGCAAGTGCGAGTTCCTCCTAGATCGTGTCGCTTTCCTAGGACAAGTTATCTCAGAAGGTTGTATTTCAGTAGATCCGGCAAAGATTTCATCAGTAGAGACATGGCCAACCCCTACCAATGTCTCAGAAGTAAGGAGTTTTCTAGGACTTGTCGGATATTATCGGAGGTTCGTGGAGAACTTTAAGAAGATCGCAGAATCGATGACCCGCTTGACCCATAAGGAGCAGGAGTTTACCTGGATAGAGGAGTGTTAGACAGCGTTCGATGAGCTGAAGAAGCGTTTGACTACAGTACCTATCTTGACCATACCTTCTGGACCCGAAGGATTCGTGATCTATAGCGATGCATTCGGGAAAGGATTAGGATGTGTCTTGATGCAGCATGGGAAGGTTGTGGCCTATGCTTCTAGACAGTTAAGGACCCATGAAAAAAACTATTCCACTCACGACTTGGAGCTTGCAGCAGTGATCTTTGCTTTGAAGCTTTGAAGACACTACCTATATGGAGAAAGAGTAGAGATATTCACTGATCACAAAAGCCTAAAGTACGTCTACACTCAGAAGGACCTGAACCAGAGACATAGACGTTGGCTCGAGGTGATGACAGACTTCGAGATTGAGCTACAGTACCATTCGGGAAAGGCCAACGTAGTAACTAACACATTGATCAGGAGACCCATGGCATTCTTCTTGACTACCTAACAATATCTGTTAAGAGATCTAGAGCAGATGGGTATAGAGGTCATTATGCCTGGAGTAGATGGACCATTATCGAGTTTCCAGTTGCAATCGACATTAGTGGAGAGTATCAAGGCTACTTTGCCGACAGACGCCAGATTTTAGAGGCCTCGACAAAGGACAGAGGCCAGAATACAGACAGGATTGCGTATACATGAAGACGGAACCTTGAGATGTGGAGACCATCTCTATGTTCCAAATGGAGAACTTTGTCAGGAGTTGATGTCAGAGGCACACAGTTCAGCCTACTCTATCCATCCAAGAGGCACGAAGATGTACAGAGACTTAAGGCAGTACTACTAGTGGCATGGAATAAAGAGGGAGATAGCCCGCTTTGTGGCGAAGTGCCTGGTGTGTTAGCAAGTCAAGGCTGAGCATCAGAGGTCTGCAGGTTTACTTCAACTGCTCCCAATACCAGATTAGAAATAGGAGTACATCACTATGGACTTTGTTATGGGCTTTTCGAGGAGTCCTAGTGGTCAAAATACAGTATGGGTAATCGTAGATAAACTCACAAAGTCCGCACACTTTTTATCCTTTAGAGTTGGGCAATCTATAGATGTCTTAGCAGATATGTACATGAGGAAGATTGTGCGACTGCATGGAGTGCCAGTTAGCATCGTGTCTGACAGGCATACGAGCTTTACATCTTACTTTTAGCGGAGTATACAAGAGAGTCTCGGTACCCGCCTGAAGTTTAGCACATTATATCACCCGCAGATAGATGGTCAGTCCGAACGCACCATTCATATATTGGAGGATATGTTAAGAGCATGCATGCTTGATTTTGGAGGATCATGGGAGGACCATTTGTATTTGGTCAAGTTTTCCTATAACAACAGCTATCAAGCGAGCATCCAGATGGCTTCCTATGAAGCGTTGTATGAAAGGAAGTGTCGTTCCCCAGTATGTTGGAATGATATAGGCGAGAGACAAATTCTAGGGCCAGAGTTGGTTGTTCGTACAGTGGAGAAGGTAAAGAAGATCCAAGGACACCTGCGAGCAGCACAGGATAGCCAGATGCATTGGGCGAATATGTATCAACGACCCCTAGAGTTCCAGGTTGGAGATCACATGTTTCTAAAGATCTCACCTACTCGAGGGATTATCAGATTTGGAGGTAGAGGGAAGCTGAGCCCGAGATACATCGGACCATTCAATGTGCTAGAACGAATCGGAGAGGTTGCTTATATATTAGCCTTGCCACAGACCTTGGAGGGAGTACATGACGTCTTCCATGTATCTCAGCTAAGGAGGTACATGCCAGATCCGAGTCATATGTTTGACCATTCAGAAATCACAGTCAGGCCCGAGCTTATCATACCAAGAGGAGCCTGTTGAGATTTTGGACAGAAGTAAGAAAGTATTACGAGGTCAGACTATCCTACTAGTTCGTGTAGCATGGAGGCATCATGCACCAGGCGAGTCGACCTACGAACGAAAGTAGGATATTCGACAGCGTTATGCCCATCTCTTCGAAGGCATAGGTATGTAGTAGTTTATTTTAATTTCAGTCAGTAGTTCTTACCATACGTATGTCTTAATTTCGAGGACAAAATACTCTAAGGAGGGTAGATTGTAAACCCCCTCGACTAATTTAGGATTAATTTAATTTAGATTGAGAGACTAGGATTAAATTGGATACAATTAATATTAATGTACAGCAATTATGTGACTTATTACACCTAACCGTTGCTTCGATGTTTGGAGCGCTACACTAGTAGTTACCCTCAAACTAATTAAATACACATTTCCTAGACATGCCAAACTACCCATCTGACCCTTGTGTAGCTTTTAAATACTCAATATTATGCTTTATTTTAGTTGCACGATATTCGTTACAAACTTCCATGAATAATTTCAATAAACCAAATTTCTCATAATTGCCCATTCCCATTTGAATTTGAGGCACAACCACAGCCCAACTCCGTATAACCCAAATTAGGGTATTAACCTATTCTGAGCCTGCTACGCCCTTGACACTTGTGTCCCATCTAATTTTTATTCGATGTGTCTTCAATTCATCATAGGATGCCATGCGCATTGTTTTTAATTAAATTAAATTAGAGGCAAATTTTACCCACAGCGAGACCTAACCAAGCCCATGTACACCCTTGCATGAGGACCAGCCCCTACCTTGAGGAGTCAGGATGGACCAAGTCCCGAGGTCAGCCCATAATCCCCTCCTATATATAATACACATTTTTCTATTTGAAACCCTATATCATAATCATCACCACCACCTTCATAAACCCTAGCCGAACCCTCAACCCTAGCCAAACATCCCTACCCGACTTCCCCAACACCACCACCACCTCAGGTCACCACCACCATAGCCACAACCGTTGCCTACCCCTGCTGTCCACGCCGGACCACACCCAAGCCGCCTGCACCGACCGCCTCCACCTTCACCATCATCCACATCAACACACCATTACCAGCCCGACCCCGATCATCCCTCTCCGACTTCTTGCCGTCGCCCGACTCCACCAGCAACACCACCCTAGCACCACCAACCACCACTGCCTGGCCGACCTCGATCTTCCACGACCTGACCGCCATCCCAGCAAGCTTCCAGCCCGCTGCTGCCGCTGCTGCAACTACTGCAGTTGCAGCCACTGCCACTGCTGCCTTGCCTGGCCGCCCGACGCCGGAGCTCCGCCACTCACCGGAGTACGTGCACGTCGATAAGTAGACCCCCGTTCACCCATACCTAGGTAACCATTATATTGCCCCACTTTCCTTCTTTGTATCGTTGTGTAATAATATTGTTGTATCATCGTGCCTTTGTGTCGTGTGTTGACACAAGAAAATTAATATGAATTATATATATGTATGTAGGTATGTTAATTAGATTAGAATAATAATTAATTAGTTAGTAATTAATACATTAATAATTACCCTAATCACATGACCTATTATTTTTAAGACTTGTAATTTACCTAAAAATCAAGACATTAACCAGGTACATTTAGTATGGGAAATAAGGACAGATTATTTTCGTAACCCATAACTTGGTAATTTATTATCGCGAGAGATATGGTAACTGAAGACGGCACACGTGTGCACTTTAGCTACGTGCACAGGCGACTCTATAGTCGACCAGTCGTTATCTTGTGTCAATACCTAAGAGCAGTATCGTAAGTTATGTATACGTATTGCTTAGTGCCTAATGACATTATTTGCTATATTAAATTGTGTGTTTAGGGTCACTAGACCAACCAGGAGATACTGCAGGAGTAGGCTGTTGGTATTCACAGCTTGAGAACCCAGGCAAGATACCTTGCCATATTTATTGTTTAAATTAAATGTTGTATATGTTGTATGATATCTTGTTGCTTTATTTCATATGACTGTGCACGTCCGAGATTGACTCAGGTACAGTCGACGGATGTGTCGATGAGTAGTGTACTTGACCTAGTCATTAGCAAACTCACCCTATTGGAGGATACTCTCATATCTTCCGAGGCCTGACACTCATACACATTTCACAGTGACAAATTTATATTGGGATGCGGGTTCGCATACTCAACTAGCTATCGGTGCCTGTGACATGCATCACGGTTAGTACGTAATTCAGGATTATTTCAGTTTTAGAGACTTGGCATTTAGAAATGTGGTATGCCCATCGAGTATTCGACTTGTGTATCTACATTGGGCAGGAAGGATAACTAGTAGGCGTATGGGATACACCCATTAGAATCTGTAGTATCCAGAGGAGCCACGGATCCAATGACTCCCTTTATGCAGATTCCTCGTTCTTCGGAGCGGTATGGACGTTATATTATTCAGATTCTTCGTTCTACGGGGAAGTATGGACATTATATTATTCAGATTCCCCATTCTATGGAGCGGTATGGACATTATATACTATGCAGATTCTTCGTTCTTTGGAGCGGTATGGACGTTATGCCTACACCTACCCATACGTACCAATGTTGTCCTCATATTGCATTCACTGAGATGGTTATCACACCCTTTATTGCATTTATTTTATATAGTATTTATATATGTGGCATGTTTCTATGTATCTTGTTATGTCCCTCTGAGGACCTGGTACCTTTTAAGATTTGGACGAGACATATTATCCCATAGTGTACGGCCCCGGACAAGAGCCTAGGTTTGCAACCGCGGAGGAGCTAGAGGTGTTACCGTTAGAGTTTCCGTGATCAGTTGATAGGACTTCTGCCTAGAATTGGGAGCATCATTATCTAGTAGTCATTACTCTTTTATCTATCATTTCAGTACTTTTATTTCGTCATAGTAGTGGGTTTGTCCCTACCAGACATTCTTGGTTGTACTATGATATTTGAGACTAGCGTTATGTTCCAGTGTTTATTTTAGTACTTTCTTGCTGTTTATATTGTGGATGAGATTAGATTACCTGTTGTTGATTGATATGGGACATGTTAGTATTTAGGACAGCATAGCACTCTTCGTAGGATCCATTAAATTGGGATATCCTTGGAGACGTGACAACTGGCTATTGCCACGTGGCCTGGTCCCGTGTATTTTTGGGACTGGGGCGTGACAACTATCGATTATGCACAGAAGAAAATTGTGTTTCGTCTTCCTGGCGAGATCAAATTTTGGTATTCGTACAGTCCAAAGTCGAAAGCGTCGAATGCCTGCATGGTGATCTCAGCAATATTTGCTCGACGGATGATTCACTCCGGCTGTGTAGGGTACTTAGCGTCCGTCCGAGACACTCGGCAAGATTATGCAAACATTGAGTCCATTCTCGTTGTGGCAGATTTTTCTAATGTGCTTTCAGACGGGTTGCCCGGTATGCTGCCCGATCGAGAGATAGAGTTCACTATTGACACATTTTCAAAAACCCGACCAATTTTCAAAACTCCGTATCGAATGGCACCAGCGGAGCTGAAGAAGTTAAAGATTTAGTTGCAAAAGTTGTTAGATCGTGGATATATCCACCAGAGTGTGTCTTCATGGAGTGCGCCTGTATTGTTTGTTAAGAAAAAGGATGGGTCAATGCGGCTTTGCATCGACTATCGGGAATTGAATAAGGCTACTGTCCGAAATAAGTATCCCCTCCCTAGGATAGATGATCTTTTTGATCAATTACAAGCTGCAACAATATTCTCGAAAATTGATCTCGGCTCGGGTTACCATCAGCTCAAGATTAAGCCGGATGATGTGCCAAAGTCAGCCTTTCACACTCGCTACGACCACTATGAGTTTTTGGTTATGTCGTTCGGTTTGACCAATGCCCCTTCCACCTTCATGGATTTGATGAACCGTGTATTCTGGCTGTATTTCGATAGCTTTGTAGTAGTATTCATCAATGAGATCTTGGTATACTCGAAGAACGGGAAGGATCATGTCGAGCACTTACAGACCGTGCTATAGACCCTTCGGGACAACAAGTTATATACAAAACTGAAAAAGTACAAATTTTGGCTAAACAGTATATCTTTCCTTGGGCACATCATTTCTGCGGAAGGTATTTCAGTCGATCCAAATAAGGTAGAGGCCATAGTCGAATGGAAGCGACCTGCATCCGTTAGTGAAATTCAAAACTTTCTCGGGCTAGCGGGCTACTACAGGCGGTTCGTAAAGGATTTTTCCAAACTAGCCTCACCTCTGACTCACCTCACACAGAAGGGAGTCACTTTTGAGTGGTCCGCCGACTGCGAATCTTCGTTTCAAGAGTTAAACTATCGCCTCACCTCTGCACCATTACTTGCAATACCAGACGAGACCTCGATATTCTAAATATTTAGCCATGTGTCAGGGCAGGGCTTAGGGTGTGTACTTATGCAGCAAGATAGAGTGATAGCCTATGCATCCAGACAGCTGGAAATGTACGAGAAAAATTATCCTATGCATGATCTAGAACTAGCGATAATTGTGTTTGGACTAAAGTTGTGGCGACACTACCTTTATGGAGTATCTTGCTGAATTTATATCGATCACAAAACTTTGAAGTACTTATTCACCCAGGAGGATCTGAAACTACGACAACAACGTTGGCTAGAATTGATAAAAGATTATGACTTGACCATAGACTATACACCTGGTAAAAAAAATGTGGTAGCAGATGCGTTGAGTCAGGTCTTTACGGGATCTATGTCCGTTGATAGCAGGTTACAAAGGGACTTAGAAGAGTTGGGCATCAAACTCCGAATTTGATATCGCGATGCCCGGGTTGCTCAGATGCGATTTGTACCCTACTTGATAGAGAGAGTCATATCTACTCAGAGGACGACCCATTCCTCAGGAAAATACGATAGCATATTCTAGCGGAGAAGGCAAAAGACTTTGCAGTAGATGAAAATGGGGTATTACGAGTGAAAGAAAGGCTATGCATCCCCAATGATTCAAAACTCAGAAAGAAGATCCTTACAGAAGCATATTATGCAGCCTATACGATTTATCCCGGGAGCACAAAAATGTATAAAGATCTTCGTACTGTCTTCTGGTGACAGCATGAAGAAAGATGTGGTGCTCTTTTTGTCGAAATGCATAACCTGTCAGAAGGTGAAAGCAGAGCATCAGAGGCCGGGCGAAGAAATACAGAATTTTGCTATCCCGAAATGGAAGTGGGAGCACATAAGCATGGGCTTCATTGTTGGCCTGCCAAGGATGCAACGGGAGAACAACATAATTTGGGTCATCGTCGATTGGCTAACCAAGTCTGCATACTTTATTAACATTAAAGGTAATTGGAGCGCCGATCGCCTTGCCCAGACCTACCTTGATGAGATAGTCCGGCTGTACGGACTGCCCGTTTCTATAGTATCAGATTGGGACGGACAGTTCGTCTCACATTTCTGGAAAGCCTTCATTCATCGATAGGGACCAAGTTAAAATTTATCTCAGCCTACCATCCTGAAATAGACGGCCAAACAAAATAGGTGAATCAGGTATAGAAGATATGCTATGCCTCTGCATAATTGATTCGAAGTCAAGTTGGGACGTCAACCTGCCACTAGCCGAATTTGCATACAACAGTTGTCATTCTAGCATCCAAATGGCTCTGTACGAGGCTCTGTATGGGCAAAAGTATAGGTCACCAATCTGCTAGGATGAAGTTGGAGAGAGGCAAATCCTTGGGCCAGAACTGGTTGAACAAATAGTCCAAAAGGTTCGGCTGATTCGAGAATGATTAAATGTAAAACAAAGCCGGCAGAAGAGCTATGCCGATGTTCTTCGTTGCCCCCTTAAGTTTCAAGAGGGAGACCATATGTTTCTAAAAGTCTTGCCCATGCAAGAAGTAACAAGATCGGTGTAAAGGAGAAGTTAAGTCCGAGATTTGTTTGCCCATTTGAAATTATCAGACGAGTCACTTCAGTTGCCTATCAAATTATATTATCGCCAGCTCTATCAGATGTGTACGGCAATTTTCATGTGTCTTAGCTTAGAAAGTATGTGCATGACCTGAACAACGTGATAGACTTTGGTCAGTTAGATCTGCAAGAAAACTTGTCGTACGTCGAAGAGCCTGTTCAGATCTTGGAGCATAAGGAAAAACAGTTACGAAATTGGGCAGTATCGCTATTTCGTGTCCTGTGGAAAAACCATGCGGTCGAAGAATGGACGTGGGAACTCGAATCTGATATGAGGGGAAGGTTTCACTTTTTATTCCTTAGGGGTAGGTTCTATTCCTAAGTTTTGGGATAAAACTTTCTATTAGACGGTTATGATGTAGTGCCCCGTTCCCCCTATTCGGGAAGCACGACTAAGAAATACTTGGAACCGTTCAATCGGGACAGATTGAATCAAAATTATTTTCTCGTTATGGATTGGTTTCTTTGGAATCAGGTTCCATATTCAACGGATCGTGCCTCAAGGAAGGACTCGACGACGGAGTCGAGAGGGGCCTTTCCGTTGCGCTGGTTTCCTTGCCCGTTTTCGATTTCGCTTGGTTGCTTTCTTGTTGGTTTTATGACTTGTATTTTCTTTAACAGTTTCGATGAATTTTATTGCCTTCGTTCTTGGGATTTTGTATTTCGTATCGAACCTCGAAGACCAAATCAGGAGATATTGATCATCTGTTGGTGCGTGCAGGTGATCGGGTAGATGACGTACGCACGGAGTCTTGAAGTTCTTATTTTTCTCTCCTAGTACACCAACATGTGAGTGGCTTTACTTCGATTAGCACCCTTCTTCCAAGTCTCCACTCTTAATAAATTGGCTCATTTGTGTATCCCGCTCCAACGATATCATAATAAGAATAAACTGAGTCAAATAAAAAGAAGAGTTAGACTTGAAATGCTTGTCACATAGAATTCTAAAATGATCACATTGATGTATGCTTATCCGATATTGTCACTACCACATTCCAAAAATAGGGGTATTTTTGACTTTTTATATATTATAAATATTGTGGTAGTTATTTTAAATGATTGCGTGATAAGTGTATTTAATTTAAGTAATTGAATGAGATGTGTATTTAATTATATTATATATATACAGTGTTCATTAATGTTTGAGCTAGTAGACTTGACCTAGAAGCCCACTAGATGAACACTTGACCGAATTATAGGATTATGTATTAATTTGTATTAAATAGAATTTAATTATTTGGGATTGTGATTAATTACCGTAATTTATTTAATTGTTGCGCTTTACCGTTGCTTCGATATTTGGAGCGCTACCCTAGCTTTTGCCTTCCAACAAATTTCATAACCTTGCCCTAGATGTGCCCGCCTTCCATTCTGACCTTTTTGTAACTCATAATTATGCTCTCTTGTGCTTTATTTTAGCTGCACAATATTCGTCGTGGACGTTTATTTAATTTCTAAATAAATTCTAACTTTGTATCGTTATGCGTTCTAATCGAAATTAGAGGCAATCTCGACCCATTTTTCGTACAACCCAAACTAGGGTCATATTCTATTCTGAGTCTTCTTCACTAATGATATTTGTGACTCAACCTTATTTTGGCCCCATGTACTCCTAATTAATTTTAGAACACCACTTGCATTTGTTTCTGATTAAATTAGGGATACCAACTTTGACTGATCCCGTTTAATCCCAATTTAATCCAAGTACCCCATTAATTATACCCATAGAAAACACACAATACCTCCCTCACCCTACAAAATACCAACCACCATTCTCCCATAATTTTTGCATCATTTCTTGTGTCTGTGCAAATACCCAAATTTAAGGAGGCTTATTTGCAAATATTGCATTAGGTGCCAACACCTCATTGGTTCAAACCAAATGGAGAGCCCAAATATTTGACTAGTCAACCAACCCTCATCCTTACATGAGTAAATTCCTCATGTCAAATCATGACCATCCATTCAAAATGGGAGCATAAACACCATTCATTCCCACACACCCTTTCCTATTTAATGTCACTTCACACACTCTTCCCAAGCAAGCCCAAATCCCCAAACCAAGGAAAGCCCCCATCTCCTCCCCCTCACTAAACCGTAGATTTTTACATTTTTTCACTTTCTCTTCTTCTTCCTTTCTTCTTCTTCTTCTCTTTTTAAAAAGGAAAAGAGAGGAAATAAAAAACCTCCCTCTACTGTTCACCCGGGCACCCCGCCCCCCAGCTCCGGTCCCACTCCGTCCGGCCAAGCCCGGCCGACTGCCACACCGCTCCACCTCCGACCCCGATCGACTCTACTACATCTTTCCTCTCTGGCCGACACTGCAGTGCCGCACCCCGTAGCTCAGGCCACTGACCGGTCTGTTGTCCCCACGTCGAGCCTGCACCCCGCGGCTCCGGCACTGCCCCATCTCGAGCTCTCTCCCTGACCACTCTCTCTTCTCCGGCCAACCATCGAACACCCCTACACGACCTTCCTGCCCGCAGCTCCATGTCAACCTCGGCCGAGTCCCCCTACACGAGCACTACCACCCCGTTCCACCTTCAACTCCCTCCACGACCACTCTTTCCTTCCTCCTCCTTATATCCCCCGGTGCCACCACCAGAACTACCACCACCACCATCAGAACTATCACCACCGTCGTCGTCGTCAGAATTACCAACACCAACGTCACAAGCTTCCATCCAGCCCGACCGACCAGCCTCCTCCACAGATCTTCCCTCCTCCGTCCTTAACTCATCACCACCACCACACCGAAACCTCCCCTCAGTCGTGCACCCCCGCCTGAGGCTCCCCGACCCCGCTGCTCTTCATTCCCGGCCAGCTCTTTTCCTCCGGTGGCCAACCTGAGCTATCATCACATCCACCACCCGAGCTATCACTACCACCAGGCCCTCCACGCCGAGCCGGCCACACTTCACGAGCCAGCTCCGGCCATCCCAACTCTAGCCACCATCATCATCAGAACCACTACCACCTCGCCATCGTCGTCGTCTTCGTCATCCTCCTCATCATCGTCGTCTTCGTCAACCCCGTGCACGCACACAGGTACGGCTTCCTTCCCTCGCGTACATGTACGCGTGTACGTATGTATATAGTGTATATACTTATGTATTAGTATATATGTAATAGTATTTATGTATTCAATATATATGTAGATAGTATATGTATTGGTACATATATGATTCGTATGTATATACATATATATATATATATATATATATATATATATATATATATATATATATATATATATATAAAGTATAATTTCAATTAGTATATACGTATTAAATAAAATATGTTAATATGTTGTATTGGTATATATATATACATGTATTTTGGTATATGTATTAAAATTGGTATATATATATATAGTATGTGCATATTTTAACTTGGTATATATATACATATATATATAGTATATTCTTAAATTAGTATATATATACATACATAGTATATATTAGTGTGTATGGAGCATGTATTAGTATAGGTTAAATATACTTTGGTATATGTAAATATAATATTAAATTCTAATTAGTATATATACATATATATACGTATTGTATATATCTCTCCCTAATATATGTTATATATATACAAAGTATTAATTTTATTTAAAGTATATATATACACATATCAATTTTTCGTACCAAATGGATATTAATGTATATGTTAGTAGTAATATGTATAATATATATATATATATATATATATATATATATATATATATATATATATATATATATATATATATATATATATATATATATATATATATATATATATAGGTACTAGGCGACACAAGTGTAATTACGGATATCCCGTCTTTACATTAAACTATAACCGTGTAAATATTAGTTTACTGCCACATGTACACTGACGTACTGGCGAGCCCCGTATCATTTTGACCGTCTGTCTTGTACAGCAATCACAGACGCGACGCCCGTGTAACTTGATGCACTTGATCCTAGTTGACTAGTGCCATACATGGCATAGCCCCTGAGTTTAATGTATTATGTTTATGTGTTAGTGTAGCATCTGATGCAAATGTTATATTTATGATATGTCTATAGGACTGTTGGATCATCCAGGCGATACTCTGGAACAGGACATTGGTATTACCAGCTAAGGACCTAAGGCGAGTACATTCTCTGATAATTTCCAATTAATTAATAATTTTTATAAGTTCAATATCTAGAAATATTATATCTGATCCTTGACACCGTGCTACACGGACTAGTATATAGATTGGATCTGCAGTCATGAGATGTTATATTGATTATCGTATTGAAATTGTACACGACATTGATATTTAGACCTTGTACATGATAGATTGGATATTGCTCGTGTATCGTAACGTGTCAAGGTTGGATCCACTATACTAGTTGGGGGCGGGGAAGTAGTTAGTGAGAAATGTGATCATATCCCTATTGTGCAAGTATAGAAAAATATTAGTGTTAATCATGCTCCTCACGTATGATTAGCCGGGCCATATAGCTCTCGTACATGTTCCCAAACCGATCACATATCGAAGCTACTATTTCAAACACTAAGAATAGTTACAGTTCTCTATTTTAGATCTTATACTACATCACCCGTATATGATATTATACCTCGTTCTCTTTATTTCATATATGCACTGACTGTATCATATTGCCTATATTGCCTGTCTCTTTATATTGCCTGTCTCTTTACATTGCCTGTCTCTTTATTTTGCCATTGCATTTATTCACTGTCTTCTCTCAGTATATAGCATCATCTGTTTATTGTTTATAGCCCTTATCAATTAAATGGAACTGTTATTTGATATGTACTTTGCTCCTTCCTGACTGGAAATATTTTTGCAGACTATGCCTTAGAGGACTGGTGTCCGACATTTTATGGACCACAGGGTGAGTAGCTTCAGACTTGGACTTGGTAGTTCAGTTGTGATTACGGGACATCTAGCCGAAATCACTAGTTATCTAGTTAGTTCTTTTAGCAGATTATTTGGTACCGGATTTGTCTCCGGCATACTTTGTTGAGACATGGATATTTGTTGAGTTAGATTATTTACATTTAGACTTGTGTTGTATTTTATTTTCTTCGATATCTTATCGTGCTGTAGTTATGTGATTGAGTATGTTGTTCATATTATATTGTGTCATCCGTGCCTCCTTATGGAGATTGGATGCTCGTGTGAGATTGCTTAGATAGTATCATGACCTAGACAGCGTTCTACCGCCGATGCTGCGGCGTAGACTGGACGCACCCACGTACTCGTGCCCAAATTCCGGGTGCGGGTCGTGACACATTTTTATTGGTGGCCCATGCAGGTCAGACTTCGCAAGTTGTGCGATGTCGTGGTAGTATGACATCTTTGTTACACTACTGCGTACCTGCGATAGAATATAGGACATAGGATACTAGGATGAGAGCGAATACTAAATCACAATTTCTTGAGAGATTCCTGGGATGACCCCTGAGAATCTTATCATAATTTCCAATTTAAATTATTTCCCTTGTTTCTATCCGTTCTCACTTGTTGATATTGAATTTGATTTTTGTTGATCAGTTATTAAATTAAGATCTTGGTGTCATTGTAGAGTTTGATTTCATATCAAGATAAATTTTTACAGGCTAATTTATGGTATCATCTGATGACACATGTTGATAAGGATAATGAGAAAGATTAACATTAGAGCTATTGGACTACAAGACATGGATTTAAATTATAATTTGAAGATTGAAAATGAATTTTGATTTTTAAGAATTTTTAGGAGTTGAGATATTATGTTATTAAAATTTTTTTTAGGATTCAGATTCAATTCAATGAACCAAGACAAAGCTGTAAGGATTTTTTTAAGTGATTAAATTTTCGTTTCAGTATTTGAATATTTGACTTTGAGGAAAGTATATGCATTTTACTTTAAATTGTTCGAGGAGTTAGTTTTGAGAATTTTATTTTGAGGATAAAATTTTATAGTGGAAGAGATATATATTAGTATATGAGTGGATGAGGTGCATGTGTAAGGATCTGTTGGCTTGAGCATGATTGAGATTGCACTGCAAATTGACTTGGGTGTCCATCTCGGGTTGTATTAGAGGGAGCAGTACTTAGTATGGTGTGTTGCACTTGGCGTACACTTGAGTGATAAGAACAACTAGTATCAACAAATGCAGTAGGTAAGAAAGTTAGCAGTGAGTGTGCTTGTAGTAGAACTGTGGTACCTAAAGGGATAGAGGTACCAAACCTTGGATGCATCATTGACCTATGCAATCACAACTGGGAATATTTTCCAATCTATTTATCTTGTTATCCTTATTCCTTCTGAATGTTGCTTCTTTAGAACTTTACTGTCCTTCCTTGATGATATCGCATTTTTGCCTTAATTGATTCTTTTGGATCTGTCTTCAGGATGTCGCCGAAGACAAGATCTATGAGAGTGGGGGCATCAGCTTTATAGGGGTCTGCCACCTCTCCACCTGATGGACAGACTGGCTAGATGACATAGAGAGGAGCCTGCGATTGGCCCAGATTCCGGAGAGCTTACGGATAGAGGCGGCCGACAGTTAGATGTTCGATATCGCACTCGCGTGGTATCGCACGGAGCCGAGACTTACTGCACAAGGACTTACTTAGGAGACCTTCAAGGAGCTCTTCAAGGAGAAGTTCTTCCCCGACGTGGCATTGGAAACCTTAGAAAGTAAGTTTCGTGACTTGGTCCAAGGAAACATGTCGGTCGACGAGTACGCTGCAGAATTCTGTCGATTGAGCCATTTTGCATTGTCTATGATTCGGGACTCAGGAGATCGAGCCCGAAAATTTTGAAAGGGGCTGACGAGAGAGATTAGGTCGCGCACTTCTGGTCGTCGTACCGCTACCTTTGAGGGTATCTTGATGGATGTCCAGATTGAAGAAGAGGATCTGGATCTCAGGCCTAAGAGGAGTCACAATCTTTCTGGAGATACGAATGGTAGCTCAGGACCGGCCAAGCGTCCCGATATTCAGCAACAGCCGTGGGCGATTCAGTATCAACAGCAGTACCAGGCACCAGTTCATATTCAGCAACAGCCATAGGCGTTTCAGCATCAACAGCAGTACCAAGCACCAGTTCATATTCAGCAACAGCCATGGGCGTTTGAGCATCAACAGCAGTACCAGGAACTAGTTCGTGTTCAGCAGGATCAGCAGCAGCCTTCGAGAGAGACACAGCAGAATTGTCATTTCTGTAAGAAGCCAGGTCACCTTTGGGAGAGCTGTAGAACGAGGCTAGGACTTTGTTTGCACTGCGGCACTGCGGGATATCGAGTAAGGGATTGTCTTTGAGTTCCTTATCTTCCCGGCCAGCGCGCAGCTCCAAATTATAGAGATTCAGTTAGGCTACCTGTGGAACGGTATATTGCTCAGCACCCGCAAAGGGAACCACCCCAGCAGAGCGGGGCATTTGCGATGACGGTCGAGGAGACCGATACTGCAGGTAATGTATTAGCAGGTTCTGTTCTTCCTTCCTTCTGTTCTTTTCTATTTTGATTGATTTATTGATTCCCTAGTACCGTAGCTTGTATTCATGATTTTCTTGTTAGAATGTAGTTAGTAGTAGACCCTGACAGAGACTGCAATACCATGACAAAAGATACCATAACCATACATATTTTCCTTAGATTGTATATTGAATAACTGTAGGTAGAATTTTCGTAGACTATGATCATTGGGGTTTGACCATAACGAAGATTTATGAAGAGGTTATGACTTGACGAGAGAGACAAGATGCTTAAATTTTGAGGATAAGTATTAATTTAAATAAAGAGTTAAGGATTTAATATAGCAGAATTGATGGATCATTAATTTTATCAAGATTGAGATGTGATTAAATTATCATTAAAATTCGAGGATAAACATTAATTTAAATGAAAGGTTAAGAATATAATATGGTAGAATTGGTGATTTATTGATCATGATATAATTTATCATTAAAACTTGAGGAAATTAAGGAGATTAACATTATATTTATTTGACTGCAAGATATGAATTTTAAAATTTATATTATGAATGTTGCATATGAAGATTTCATAAGTATCGTATTGTTTGAGTATTTTGGAAAAAAAAGGAGATCAAGGAATAAGATCATTAATGGATTAGTGTTTGAATTCAATTTCCGGGATGAGGATTTATATTTTATAAATATGCAGCGATTGGATTTATGGATTAGTGTTTTCTGATAGGATTTCTAAATTTATAAAAATGTGCATTAACTGAATTTAAATTTGAGGATTGGATATTAAGTTTTTGAGTATTTAATTATTAACTTAAATTTTGGAGAAAATTGTGACAAAAATTGAAATTAATTTTAAATTTGTGGATTTTTAGGAATATGATATTCATATAATTTTGAAAATTTTATGGAATAGCAATATGGATTTACTTTATGATTAAATGGTTTGATGAATATAGATTTGATGGAAAATAATGTAATATAATGAATAAATACAACTATTGAGGATTTTAAATTTTGAGGACGAAATTCTTTTAAGGAGGGTAGACTTGTCACTACCACATTCCAAAAATAGGAGTATTTTTGACTTTTTATATATTATAAATATTGTGGTAGTTATTTTAAATGATTGCGTGATAAGTGTATTTAATTTAAGTAATTGTATGAGATGTGTATTTAAATATATTATATATATACAATGTTCATTAATGTTTGAGATGGTAGACTTGACCTAGAAGCCCACTAGATGAACACCTGACCGAATTATAGGATTATATATTAATTTGTATTAATTAGAATTTAATTATTTGGGATTGTGATTAATTACTGTAATTTAATTTAATTGTTGAGCCTTACCGTTGCTTCAATATTTGGAGCGCTACCCTAGCTTTTGCCTTCCAACAAATTTCACAACCTTGCCCTAGACGTACCCGCCTTCCATTTTGAACTTTTTGTAACCCATAATTATGCTCTCTTGTGCTTCATTTTAGCCGCACAATATTCGTCGCGGACGTTTATTTAATTTCTAAATAAATTCCAACTTTGTATCGTTGTGCGTTCCAATCGAAATTGGAGGCAATCTCGACCCATTTTTCGTGCAACCGAAATTAGGGTCATATTCTGTTCTGAGTCTTCTTCACTAATGATATTTGTGACCCAACCTAATTTTGGCCCCATGTACTCCTAATTAATTTTAGAACACCGCTTGCATTTATTTCTGATTAAATTGGGGATACCAACTTTGACTAATCCCGTTTAATCCTAATTTAATCCAAGTTCCCCATTAATTATGCCCATACAAAACACACAACACATTCCTCACCCTACAAAACACCAACTACCATTCTCCCATAATTTTTGCATCATTTCTTGTGTCTGTGCAAATACCCAAATTTAAGGGCGCTTATTTGCAAATATTGTATTAGGTGTCAACACCCCATTGGTTCAAACCAAATGGAAAGCCCAAATATTTGATTAGTCAACCAACCCTCATCCTTACATGAGTAAATTCCTTATGTCAAATCCTGACCACCCATTCAAAATGGGAGCATCAACACCATTCATTTCCACACACCCTTTCCTATTTAATGTCACTTCACACACTCTTCCCAAGCAAGCCCTAATCCCCAAACCTAGGAAAGCCCCCATCTCCTCCCCCTCACTCAACCGTAGTTTTTACATTTTTTCACTTTCTCTTCTTCTTCCTTTCTTCTTCTTCTTCTCTTTTTAAAAAGGAAAAGAGAGGGAATATAAAACCTTCCTCCACTGTTCACCCGGGCACCCCGGCCTCCAGCTCCGGTCCCACTCCGTCCGGCCAAGCCCGGCCGACTGCCACACTGCTCCACCTCCGACCCCGATCGACTCTACTGCATCTTTCCTCTCTGGCCGGCACTGCAGCGTCGCACCCAGTAGCTCAGGCCACTGACCGGTCTGTTGTCCCCACGTCGAGCCTGCACCCTGCGGCTCCGGCACTGCCCCATCTCGAGCTCTCTCCCTGACCACTCTCTCTTCTCCGGCCAACCATCGAACACCCCTACACGACCTCCCTGCCCGCAGCTCCATCTCAACCTCAGCCGAGTCCCCCTACACGAGCACCACCACCCCATTCCACCTTCAACTCCCTCCACGACCACTCTTTCCTTCCTCCTCCCTGCATCCCCCGGCGCCACCACCAGAACTACCACCACCACCATCAGAACTATCACCACCGTCGTCGTCGTCAGAATTACCACCACCAACGTCACAAGCTTCCATCCAGCCCGACCGACCAGCCTCCTCCACTGATCTTCCCTCCTCCGACCTTAACTCATCACCACCACATTACCGAAACCTCCCCTCAGTCGTGCACCCCCGCCTGAGGCTCCCCGACCCGGCTGCTCTTCATCCCCGGCCAGCTCTTTCCCTCTGGTGGCCAACCCGAGCTATCATCACCACCACCACCTGAGCTATCACTACCACCAGGCCCTCCACGCCGAGCCGGCCACACTTCACGAGCCAGCTCCGGCCATCCCAACTCTGGCCACCATCATCATCAGAACCACCACCACCTCACCATCGTCGTTGTCACGCCCCGATCTCCCGCAGGCTAATTCGGCCGTTCCCGCACTGTTTCAGAGAGAGAGGCTTGAGCGACTTGTAATCTCGGCTATACGCCGCCTGTAACACATATTTATATTAATAAAAAAGCTTGCTTTACTTTAACTTGTGTTTCAATACTTCCGCTATAATTGTCGATTCAGTGAACCTGTTACCGATCGCTATACGTTCCTAAACTCCGCTGCACTTGGACAATCTGTGCGACTCTGTGGCTTAGAACTCTTACCGCCAGCCAATGAACCATGGCCTTGCACGGGCGTGGATCACGCTCGTGCGACATCACGCTCGGATGGGTTAAAGCGATCGTTCCGTGGGAGCGCTGGCGAGGGTGATTCCCGCCTAGCGGGAACGGTCGAATTAGCCTGTGGGAGATCGGGGCATGACAGAATGGTATCAAAGCCTGGCTTCTACGCCTTTGTACTTCAATTCGATATCTCTGTTTCTAAAGCTCGTTCGTGGGTTATGTGCACGCTCTCTCTCAATGCCTCGATGGGATATTCCAATAATAAGTCTAAATACTTTCAAAATATGTTTTGATTGATATGATTGCTTGTCTGGTTGTATGCTGCGAGTGGCCTTTGTGCCAACCTGTGCGAACCCTTGAGAGTATCGCTAGTAGCTTGTCCGATTTTCACTAATCCTAAGTTTGGTTGAATGCATCTATTCGAGGGACGCCTTGAACTAGTGCACCATCCAAGACTTAAGAAAAGGTGAAACTCGAGTGCTGAGACTTCGCTATCACTAAGCTGGTTGACGTGTTCACGCTAGAGGGGCCCTTCGAAAGTGCGCACGATCCAGTCTAAGCGATATGCTGATTTTGACGCTTGTGCAAGTGAAGATTCAAATGAAACAAGTACAACGACTTGTATAGGATTGCCTCAACCCTAGATTACTGCTTGTCCTTAGTAAGTCTCGAGGATAAGAATTTTTCTAAGTTGGGTAGGATGTAACACCCCGTTCCGCTCAAGCGGACTGCCGTCTCAAATGACAATAGTGCAACTGTCCCGACCCGCTTTGCCTCAACGAGAAGCAAAGGATATCCAGACTTGTCCCTATAAGAATCCGGCTTAGGCTTTCAGAGGCTGGCTCAGGCGTATCGCTCTACCGAGGCGAATCATCGCTAAGGTGGGTGGCTACGGTGAACTTGTCTTTGCTTAGCCAGCACACATAAAATCTGGAATATTCATGCTAAGTCGCTAGGTGATAACCCCCTGCATGCTAATAAATCTAACGCACCTAGCTAAGGGAATAATCCCAACTTGTATTGCTTGCTAGAACATGGAAAATAAAATACTGCTTATATATGTTCAGACCCTCGCATGCTAAGTTCCTTAACGGTTTCATCTCTCGGCTTACCTTCGGGTCCGAGCAAACGTGCCTGCTTATGTTCCTTAGAAACGCATGCTTGTCTGCTTGAATGTTACCGTATTTTCATCCAAACCCCGGAAGACTACTACGTAGTCGTTCCGTGCCTGAACGAACCTGCAAGTATCCGGGACCATTGGATCGCCAAGGCAATCCCCGAACCAGGGGCACGCATCAGGGCAAATGAATACTGAACGAGAATCACGTCACGTGCAACTGAATAATAATCACATCAAGTTTATGTCTGAACGAGAATCACGTCATGTAACGAATCCACGTATTTAAGCTCTTGGAGCAAACGCTCATTCAGATCACGAATCATGGATTATCATATCAAGTTATGGATTAGAAACTGGCCTTGACCTGCATGTCACGGACAACTTGGAAACAAGGTTTAACGGTTCCACGGGCGGTCACCGGGGTACTGGGACCGTTCTGATCCGGATGGAACATCACGATAGTCTCACGTGCGGACAGGATGGTCTACAGCCAATAACGAATCTTTGTTGCTTTTCATCCTTGTTCAAAGACTAAACGGTCCTTTATGGCTATGCCAGCGACTAACGTTCATATAGATAAGTCATCCTCGCTTAGCGGCTATCCGCGTGCGAGTCATTGCATCGCATTAATGAACAACAGAACACCTGAACGATTATGTTAAAACGACCCTCGTGTTTGCATATGCTTTGCCTCCTGAATGTTTATACATGCCTCTGCTCGAATTAACAAGTTGCCTTAATGTTTGCCTTGGACAGGGAAGGAGATGGTAAGTTGGTAAGTCTCGCCGTGTTTCCTCAAACATCGTATGGCGCACTGCCCGACACGTTAGGCTATTCAACATTTGCATAAAACTGATCCTAAGGCAACTAGAAAGACAACTTAATAGTTGTGCACTGAACTTATATTACGTGTTTGGATTTGTCGAGGGGGCGAGTAGCTTCCCCACCAGTGCATTCAATGTACTGATAATCTACCAGTTTATGTGCAGGGTGCGGGAGAACCTCATTCGGTGCGGATGCCTTCAACGTGTGTGCTAAGGCGTGGACAACACTCCGAAGCAACGGTGCGTCCGGGAATGAAGCACATATACAAGACATAATATTGGAGCATCGCCTGAACATCGCCTGTACAATCATTCCACAGTTGTAGCCACTTGGCACGCTTTTACTATTTCAGAGAGAGAGGCTTGAGCGACTTGTAATCTCGGCTATACGCCGCCTGTAACACATGTTCATATTAATAAAAGAGCTTGCTTTACTTCCTCCCTCGCACCCGCGGGACGGGCGCGGTGATTCGCGTCCGGCGCGCCGAGGCACGGTGATTCGTGCCCGGTTCGTTAATCCCGGCCGCACGGGGTGGGGCAGGGCAGAGCGGCGGCCCAGGCGGGTCCGGGGCGTGACAGTCGTCGTCTTCGTCATCCTCCTCATCATCGTCGTCTTCGCCAACCCCGTGCACGCACACAGGTACGGCTTCCCTCCCTCGCGTACATGTACGCATGTACGTATGTATATAGTGTATATATGTATGTATTAGTATATATGTAATAGTGTTTATGTATTCAATATATATGTAGATAGTATATGTATTGGTATGTGTATGATTCGTATGTATATACATATATATATATATATATATATATATATATATATATATATATATATATAAAGTATAATTTCAATTAGTATATACGTATTAAATAAAATATGTTAATATGTTGTATTGGTATATATATATACATGTATTTTGGTATATGTATTAAAATTGGTATATATATATATATATATCTATAGTATGTGCATATTTTCACTTGGTATATATATACATATATATATAGTATATTCTTAAATTAGTATATATATACATACATAGTATATATTAGTGTGTATGGAGCATGTATTAGTATAGGTTAAATATACTTTGGTATATGTAAATATAATATTAAATTCTAATTAGTATATATACATATATATACGTATTGTATATATCTCTCCCTAATATATGTTATATATACAAAGTATTAATTTTATTTAAAGTATATATATATACATATCAATTTTTCGTACCAAATGGATATTAATGTATATGTTAGTAGTAATATGTATAATATATATATATATATATATATATATATATATATATAGGTACTAGGCGACCCAAGTGTAATTACGGATACCCCGTCTTTACGGATACCCCGTCTTTACATTAAACTATAACCCTATAAATATTAGTTTACTGCCACATGTACACTGACGTACTGGCGAGCCCCGTATCATTTTGACCGTCTGTCTTGTACAGCAATCACAGATGCGATGCCCGTGTAACTTGATGCACTTGACCCTAGTTGGCTAGTGCCATACATGGCATAGCCCCTGAGTTCAATGTATTATGTTTGTGTGTTACTGTAGCATCTGATGCAAATGTTATATTTATGATATGTCTATAGGACTGTTGGATCATCCAGACGATACTCTGGAATAGGACATTGGTATTACCAGCTAAGGACCTAAGGCAAGTACATTCTCTGATAATTTCCAATTAATTGATAATTTTTATAAGTTTAATATCTAGAAATATTACATCTGATCCTTGACACTGTGCTACACGGACTAGTATATAGATTGTATCTGCAATCATGAGATATTATATTGATTATTGTATTGATATTGTACACGACATTGATATTTAGACCTTGTACATGATAGATTGGATATTGCTCGTGTATCGTGACGTGTCAAGGTTGGATCCACTATACTAGTTGGGGGCGGGGAAGTAGTTAGTGAGAAATATGATCATATCCCTATTGTGCAAGTATAGAAAAATGTTAGTGTTAATCATGCTCCTCACGTATTATTAGCCGGGCCATATAGCTCTCGTACATATTTCCAAGCCGATCACATATCGAAGCTACTATTTCAAACACTTAGAATAGTTACAGTTCTCTATTTTAGATCATATACTACATCACCCGTATATGATATTGTACCTCGTTCTCTTCATTTCATATATGCACTGACTATATCATATTGCCTATATTGCCTGTCTCTTTATATTGCCTGTTTCTTTACATTGCCTGTCTCTTTATTTTGCCATTGCATTTATTCACTGTCTTCTCTCAATATATAGAATCATCTGTTTATTGTTTATAACCCTTATCAATTAAATGGAACTGTTATTTGAGATATACTTTGCTCCTTCCTAAGTGGAAATATTTTTCCAGACTATGCATTAGAGGACTGGTGTCCGACATTTTATGGACCACAAGGTGAGTAGCTGCAGAGTTGGACTTGGTAGTTCAGTTGTGATTCCGAAACGTCTAGCCGGAATCACTAGTTATCTAGTTAGTTCTTTTAGCAGATTATTTGGTACCGGATTTGTCTCCGGCATACTTTGTTGAGACATGGATATTTGTTGAGTTAGATTATTTACATTTAGACTTGTGTTGTATTTTATTTTATTTTCTTCGATATCTTATCGTGCTGTAGTTATGTGATTGAGTATGTTATTCATATTATATTGTGTCATCCGTGCCTCCTTATGGAGATTGGATGCTCGTGTGAGATTGCTTAGATAGTATCATGACCTAGACAGCATTCTACCGCCGATGCTGCGGCGTAGACTGGACGCACCCACGTAATCGTGCCCTAATTCCGGGTGCGGGTCGTGACACATTTTTATTGGTGGCCCATGCAGGTCAGACTTCGCAAGTTGTGCGATATCGTGGTAGTATGACATCTTTGTTACACTACTGCGTGCCTGCGATAGAATATAGGACATAGGATACTAGGATGAGAGCGAATACTCAATCACAATTCCTTGAGAGATTCCTGGGATGACCCTTGAGAATCTTATCATAATTTCTAATTTAAATCATTTCCCTTGTTTCCATCCGTTCTCACTTGTTGATATTGAATTTGATTTTTGTTGATCAGTTATTAAATTAAGATCTTGGTGTCATTGTAAAGTTTGATTACATATCAAGATGAATTTTTACGGGCTAATTTATGGTATCATCTGATGACACATGTTGATAAGGATAATGAGAAAGATTAACATTATAGCTATTGGACTACAAGATGTGGATTTAAATTATAATTTGAAGATTGAAAATGAATTTCAATTTTTAAGAATTTTGAGGAGTTGAGATATTATGTTATTAAAAAAATTTTTAGGATTCAGATTCAATTCAATGAACCAAGACAAAGCTGTAAGGATTTTTTTAAGTGATTAAATTTTCGTTTCAGCATTTGAATATTTGACTTTGAGGAAAGTATATGCATTTTACTTTAAATTGTTCGAGGAGTTAGTTTTGAGAATTTTATTTTGAGGATAAAATTTTATAGTGGAAGATATATATATTAGTATACGAGTGGATGAGGTGCATGTGTAAGGATCTGTTGGCTTGAGCATGATTGAGATTGCACTATAAATTGACTTGGGTGTCCATCTCGGGTTGTATTAGAGGGAGCAGTACTTAGTATGGTGTGTTGCACTTGGTGTACACTTGAGTGATAAGAACAACTAGTATCAACAATTGCAGTAGGTAAGAAAGTTAGCAGTGAGTGTGCTTGTAGTAGAACTGTGGTACCTAAAGGGATAGAGGTATCAAACCTTGGATGCATCATTGACCTATGCAATCACAACTGGGAATATTTTCCAATCTATTTATCTTGTTATCCTTATTCCTTCTGAATGTTGTTTCTTTAGAACTTTACTGTCCTTCCTTGATGATATCGTATTTTTGCCTTAATTGATTCTTTTGGATCTGTCTTCAGGATGTCGCCGAAGACAAGATCTATGAGAGTGGGAGCATCAGCTTTAGAGGGGTCTGCCACCTCTCCACCTGATGGACAGACATCCGTAGTTCCTTCTACATCTCCGATGCATGTGGGAGTATCTGCACTTTTCGGGGATCCTTCCCCCCCCACCTATCCAGAGGATTGCTGCAGCTGTGACGGACAACCTTCCTCCTCCAGCGACTCCGTTTTCCGGAGGTGTGCCCATTGACGGGGCACAGATGTTTACCTTGATCCAGGGCATGGTAGATGCCCAGAGAGTGACGGCAGACGCTCAACAAGTTCAAAATGAGGCTCAGAGGGTGCAAGCAAAAGTGCACCAGGCACAAACCGAGCAGATGAGAGAGAGCATGGAGAATGCTCATCAGGTGGCTCTCCAAGCTGTGGAGAGAGTAGCACAATACCAGCAGTTTCCTGGCCAGCAACAACAGAGATCAGGCACTATAGTGGACTTCAAGAGGATGATGGCTCGAGAGTTCAAGGGTATCGAAGGGATACTCTACGCTGACGACTGGCTAGATGACATAGAGAGGAGCTTGCGATTGGCCCAGATTCCGGAGAGCTTACGGATAGAGGCGGCCGACAGTTAGATGTTCGATATCGCACTCGCGTGGTATCGCACGGAGCCGAGACTTACTGCACAAGGACTTACTTAGGAGACCTTCAAGGAGCTCTTCAAGGAGAAGTTCTTCCCCGACGTGGCATTGGAAACCTTAGAAAGTAAGTTTCGTGACTTGGTCCAAGGAAATATGTCGGTCGACGAGTACGCTGCAGAATTCTGTCGATTGAGCCATTTTGCATTGTCTATGATTCGGGACCCAGGAGATCGAGCCCGGAAATTTTGAAAGGGGCTGACGAGAGAGATTAGGTCGCGCACTTCTGGTCGTCGTACCGCTACCTTTGAGGGTATCTTGATGGATGTCCAGATTGTAGAAGAGGATCTGGATCTCAGGCCTAAGAGGAGTCATAATATTTCTGGAGATACGAATGGTAGCTCAGGACTGGCCAAGCGTCCCCATATTCAGCAACAGCCGTAGGCGGTTCAGTATTAACAACAGTACCAGGCACCAGTTCATATTCAGCAACAGCCATAGGCGTTTCAGCATCAACAGCAGTACCAGGCACCAGTTCATATTCAGCAACAGCCATGGGCGTTTCAGCATCAACAGCAGTACCAGGCACTAGTTCGTGTTCAGCCGGATCAGCAGCAGCCTTCGAGAGAGATACAGCAGAATTGTCATTTCTGTAAGAAGCCAGGTCACCTTTAGGAGAGCTGTAGAACGAGGCTAGGACTTTGTTTGCACTGCGGCACTGCGGGACATCGAGTAAGGGATTGTCTTCGAGTTCCTTATCTTCCCGGCCAGCGTGCAGCTCCAAATTATAGAGATCCAGTTAGGCTACCTGTGGAACGGTATATTGCTCTACACCCGCAAAGGGAACCACCCCAGCAGGGCGGGGCATTTGCGATGACAGTCGAGGAGACCGATATTGCAGGTAATGTATTAGCAGGTTCCGTTCTTCCTTCCTTCTGTTCTTTTCTATTTTGATTGATTTATTGATTCCCTAGTACCGTAGCTTGTATTCATGATTTTTTTGTTAGAATGTAGTTAGTAGTAGACCCTGACAGAGACTGCAATACCATGACAAAAGATACCATAACCAAACATATTTTCCTTAGATTGTATATTGAATAACTGTAGGTAGAATTTTCGTAGACTATGATCATTGGGGTTTGACCATAACGAAGATTTATAAAGAGGTTATGACTTGACGAGAGAGACAAGATGCTTAAATTTTGAGGATAAGTACTAATTTAAATAAAGAGTTAAGGATTTAATATAGCAGAATTGATGGATCATTAATTTTATCAAGATTGAGATGTGATTAAATTATCATTAAAATTCGAGGATAAACATTAATTTAAATGAAAGGTTAAGAATATAATATGGTAGAATTGGTGATTTATTGATCATGATATAATTTATCATTAAAACTTGAGGAAATTAAGGAGATTAACATTATATTTATTTGACTGCAAGATATAAATTTTAAAATTTATATTATGAATGTTGCATATGAAGATTTCATAAGTATCACATTGTTTGAGTATTTTGGAAAAAAGGGAGATCAAGGAATAAGATCATTAATGGATTAGTGTTTGAATTCGATTTCCGGGATGAGGATTTATATTTTATAAATATGCAGCGATTGGATTTATGGATTAGTATTTTCTGATGGGATTTCTAAATTTATAAAAATGTGCATTAACTGAATTTAAATTTGAGGATTGGATATTAAGTTTTTGAGTATTTAATTATTAACTTAAATTTTGGAGGAAATTGTGACAAAAATTGAAATTAATTTTAAATTTGTGGATTTTTAGGAATATGATATTCATATAATTTTGAAAATTTTATGGAATAGCAATATGAATTTACTTTATGATTAAATGGTTTGATGAATCTAGATTTGATGGAAAATAATGTAATATAATGAATAAACACAACTATTGAGGATTTTAAATTTCGAGGACGAAATTCTTTTAAGAAGGGTAGACTTGTCACTACCACATTCCAAAAACAGAAATATTTTTGACTTTTTATATATTATAAATATTGTGGTAGTTATTTTAAATGATTGCGTGATAAGTGTATTTAATTTAAGTAATTGTATGAGATATGTATTTAAATATATTATATATATACAATGTTCATTAATGTTTGAGCTGGTAGACTTGACCTAGAAGCCCACTAGATGAACACCTGACCGAATTATAGGATTATGTATTAATTTGTATTAATTAGAATTTAATTATTTGGGATTGTGATTAATTACCGTAATTTTATTTAATTGTTGCGCCTTACCGTTGCTTCGATATTTGGAGCGCTACCCTAGCTTTTGCCTTCCAACAAATTTCACAACCTTGCCCTAGACGTACCCGCCTTCCATTTTGAACTTTTTGTAACTCATAATTATGCTCTCTTGTGCTTCATTTTAGCCGCACAATATTCGTTGCGGACGTTTATTTAATTTCTAAATAAATTTCAACTTTGTATCGTTGTTCGTTCCAATCGAAATTGGAGGCAATCTCGACCTATTTTTCGTGCAACCCAAATTAGGGTTATATTCTGTTCTGAGTCTTCTTCACTAATGATATTTGTGACCCAACCTAATTTTGGCCCCATGTACTCCTAATTAATTTTAGAACACCGCTTGCATTTGTTTCTGATTAAATTGGGGATACCAACTTTGACTAATCCCGTTTAATCCCAATTTAATCCAAGTACCCCATTAATTATGCCCATACAAAACACACAACACCTTCCTCACCCTACAAAACACCAACCACCATTCTCCCACAATTTTTGCATCATTTCTTGTGTCTGTGCAAATACCCAAATTTAAGGGTGCTTATTTGCAAATATTGCATTAGGTGTCAACACCCCATTGGTTCAAAACAAATGGAAAGCTCAAATATTTGACTAGTTAACCAACCCTCATCCTTACATGAGTAAATTTCTCATGTCAAATCCTGACCACCCATTCAAAATGGGAGCATCAACACCATTCATTCCCACACACCCTTTCCTATTTAATGTCACTTCACACACTCTTATCAAGCAAGCTCTAATCCCCAAACCTAGGAAAGCCCCCATCTCCTTCCCCCTCACTCAACCGTAGCTTTTTACATTTTTTCACTTTCTCTTCTTCTTCCTTTCTTCTTCTTCTTCTTCTCTTTTTAAAAAGGGAAAGAGAGGGAATATAAAACCTCCCTCCACTGTTCAACCGGGCACCCTGGCCCCCATCTTCGGTCCCACTCCTGCAGCCAAGCCCGGCCGACTGCCACACCGCTCCACCTTCGACCCCGATCGACTCCACTGCATCTTTCCTCTCCGGCCGGCAGTGCAGCGCCATACCCTGCAGCTCAGGCCACTGACCGGTCTGCTGTCCCCGGGTCGAGCCTGCACCCCGCGGCTCCGGCACTGCCCCATCCCGAGCTCTCTCCCCAACCACTCTCTCTTCTCCGGCCAACCATCGACCACCCCTACACGACCTCCCTGCCTCGGGGCTCTATCTCAACCTCAGCCGAGTCCCCCTACACGAGCACCACCACCCCGCTCAACCTTCAATTCCATCCATGACCACTCTTTCCTTACTCCTCCCTGCATCCCCCGGCGCCACCACCAGAACTACCACCACCACCATCAGAACTATCACCACCATCGTCGTCGTCAGAATCACCACCACCAACGTCACCAGCTTCCATCCAGCCCGACCGACCAGCCTCCTCCACTGATCTTTCCTCCTCCGACCTTAACTCATCACCACCACCACACCGAAACCTCCCCTCAGCCGTGCACCCCCGCCTGAGGCTCCCCGACCCCGCTGCTCTTTATCACCGGCCAACTCTTTCCCCCCGACGGCCAACCCGAGCTATCATCACCACCACCACCCGAGCTATCACCACCACCAGGCCCTCCACGTCGAGCCGGCCACCCTTCACGAGCCAGCTCCGGCCATCCCAACTCTGGCCACCATCATCATCAGAACCACCACTACCTCGCCATCGTCGTCATCTTCGTCATCCTCCTCGTCATCGTCGTCTTCGCCAACCCCGTGCATGCACAAAGGTACGGCTTCCCTCCCTATGTATGTAGTGTATATACGTATGTATTAGTATATATATGTAATAGTGTTTATGTATTGAATATATATGTAGATAGTATATGTATTGGTATGTGTATGATTCGTATGTATATACATATATATATATATATATATATATATATATATATAAAGTATATTTTCAATTAGTATATACATATTAAATAAAATATGTTAATATGTTGTATTGGTATATATAAATATACATTATTTTGGTATATGTATTAAAATTGGTATATATATATATATATATATATATATATATATATATATATATATATATATATATATATATATATATATATATATATATATATATATATATATATATATATATATATATATATATGTTACTTGACTGCCACATGTACACTGACGTACTGGCGAGCCCCGTATCATTTTGATCGTGTGTCTTGCACAGCAATCACAGACGCGACGCCCATGCAACTTGACGCACTTGACCCTAGTTGACTAGTGCCATACCTGACATAGCCCCTGAGTTCAATGTATTATGTTTGTGTGTTAGTGTAGCATCTGATGCAAATGTTATATTTATGATATGTCTATAGGACTGTTGGATCATCCAGGCGATACTCTGGAACAGGAGATTGGTATTGCCAGCTAAGGAACCAAGGCGAGTATATTCTCTGATAATTTCCAATTAATTGATAATTTTTATAAGTTCAGTATCTAGAAATGTTACATCTGATCCTTGACACTATGCTACACGGACTAGTATATAGATTGGATCTGCAGTCATGAGATGTTACATTGATTATCGTATTGACATTGTACACGATATTGATATTTAGACCTTGTACATGATAGATTGGATATTGCTCGTGTATCGTGACGTGTCATGGTTGGATCCACTGTACTAGTTGGGGGCGGGGAAGTAGTTAGTGAGAAATGTAATCATATCCCTATTGTACAAGTATAAAAAAATGTTAGTGTTAATCATGCTCCTCACGTATGATTAGCCGGGCCATATAGCTCTCGTACATCTTCCCAAGCCGATCACAAATCGAAGCTACTATTTCAAACACTTAGAATAGTTACAGTTCTCTATTTTAGATCATATACTACATCACCCATATATGATATTGTACCTCATTCTCTTTATTTCATATATGCACTGACTATATCATATTGCCTATATTGCCTGTCTCTTTATATTGCCTGTCTCTTTACATTGCCTGTCTCTTTATTTTGCCATTGCATTTATTCACTGTCTTCTCTCAGTATATAGAATTATCTGTTTATTATTTATAGCCCTTATCAATTAAATGGAACTGTTATTTGAGATGTACTTTGCTCCTTCCTAAGTGGAAATATTTTTTTAGACTATGCATTAGAGGACTGGTGTCCGACATTTTATGGACCACAAGGTGAGTAGCTGCAGAGTTGGACTTGGTAGTTCAGTTGTAATTCCGGAACGTCTAGCCGGAATCACTAGTTATCTAGTTAGTTCTTTTAGCAGATTATTTGGTACCGAATTTGTCTCCGGCATACTTTGTTGAGACATGGATATTTGTTGAGTTAGATTATTTATATTTATACTTGTGTTGTATTTTATTTTATTTTCTTCGATATCTTATCTTGCTGTAGTTATGTGATTGAGTATGTTGTTAATATTATATTGTGTCATCCGTGTCTCCTTATGGAGATTAGATGCTCGTGTGAGATTGCTTAGATAGTATCATGACTTAGACAGCGTTCTACCGCCGATGCTGCGGCGTAGGCTGGACGTACCCACGTACTCGTGCCCCAATTCCGGGTGCGAGTCGTGACACGTTTGCATTTATATATTCATGTTTTAGTTGTAGCTAGAACTTATTCTATATAACTGTACGGATGTATTGTGAAAACTATAATGCAATACAATCACTTGGACAGGTGGACTATGCCAAATGTATTATGGTAAAGTAGATATATACATTCTTGTGGTTTGAGTGCCTTATCTATTAACTTAGTGTCAATGCGTAATTCGGTCGGACAACTTGTGTATATGATTTAGTTCCTACGAACGGTGCCCGGGGCACTAGGGCCGATTCATTCTGGGAAAAACTCGGATAGCTACGCTAGCAAGCCTAGCACGGGTAATGCGGGGGAGCTTGCAACGGGACTTGCTACCCGCGCTGCAAGGGCCACCGTCTTATTGTAGCTATTGTCCACGGTGGCAATGATATGCCATGACCCAATATATATATTTCTGTATTGCTTGTTTAAACTAATGATGTCTTCGTGGCAGGGAAGGACATGGTAAGTATTGTTCAGGCAGTTCAGACGGGAAGGTAAAAGTCACCTAACGGTGGCATGTTTGTTTCTGTAAAGTGCATACTCAATACTTGTATGTAAAATGAACTAAGGCAAGATAGAAAATCCACGGATAACTTGCATGTTTCATATAAATAACTCTAGATTTGATTAGTTGGGTTAGCTCGCCCTCACCGGTACTTTTCAAAAGTACTGACCCTCGTTGCAGCAGGTTCCCCGAGCCCAAGCAACGCGGCGAGGAGCTGAAGCTTCTTCTTTCCCCAACCAGTCCAGTAGTCTTTGCAACCGTTTGTGACTTTTTGGAGCTTGTACAAATCACTCGGAGGCCGCACAACCCTTATATGCAGCTCTGAGACAAGGCGATAGCTTCGCCAATAGGTGTCTACATTATTTTGAAGTTTTAGTAAATAATGTAATGTATGGAACGGCTATCTCATTTTGTATCCAAGTTGCAAGCCCGTGTGGCATCCTTACCACTTTTGGGTCAAGAGTCTATAATCAGATGTTCATTATCAATAAAAGAAAACTTTTCTATGCCTCAATGTGTGTTATCTTATTTGCGTACTCTATTGCATGTATTCTAAAGATTATTATTATGCCTAGGCCATGTGCACGGGCGCCCAACACGTGCACGAAATCACGCCTGGGGGACGATTATCGTTTGGGCAAAATTGGGGCATGACACATATTACCTCTGAACTATCGTCATAATATTTTTTCTCGGCTGAGTGTGCCATGTCCATATTACCTATGAGAAAACCTCCTAGATTTTGGCTATCTATCATCACATTCATTTTGCCTCTGATATTGGTTGTCATCCGCACTTATCACCCGTACTCACCAAATACACCAGTGGTATTAAGTCCATAAAAACTGCTACGTCCATATTACCTCTGGCAGGGCTAGTCTCAAACCTATTACTTGTACTAATATGCACAAAAAAATGGGTCCAATAAACTTATCACATCCATATTACCTCTGATAGGAATTATTTTTGAATTTATTATTTGCACTCAACGTGCGTAACAAATAATAAGTTCACCAAGAGTCCTCCAGTAGAATTTTTTAATGGAAGAAAATAGCCACGTCCATATTACCTCTGGCTCGTTTCCTTCTCCCTCCACAAAAATACCAGGATCGTACCTAACCTCTCGGTACGACTATCGATCAGTTCACATCCATACTACCTCTGAAATACGTCTCTCCACTTTTCCTAACAGAGTTAGTCTATCACTACAAGAAAATGGTCATGTCCACATTACCTCTGTTATATTTTCTTTATCCCCATAAAATCATATCTTACCACGCCCATATTACCTCTGAGTAAGATATTTTAAGAACTTTTTTATGTCTATATTACCTCTGAGAAAAGTTCTGCTCTTCGACTTTCTGCTATCACGTTCACATAACCCCTGATAGTGATAGTCGCTTTAGCTTATTATTCGTAGTTAATATATACCATCGTTAATAAGTCCACAATCCAAGAATTTGCCATATCCATATTACCTCTGCGCAAACTTCATGATCTTGACCATCGATCATCACGTTCATGTTACCTATGATATCAGTTGTCTTCTAACTTACCACCTATACCCAATACGGAGTATTCTCGTGGTGTTAAGTCCACAAAACCTATCACGTCCATATCACCTCTGTTATGCTTTGTTTCAAATATATTACTTGCACCCCTAGTACACAAAAGGGTAATAGGTCCACCAAAATTCTCCAGTGGGATGTCCTTATTAACCACAATTGATATATTATGTCCATATTACCACTAGTACAAGCACCCCAAATATTATGATGTCTAAAGAAAGTAATTTCTCCTTTTATTAAAATAATTAGAAGGAAGAATAGATTACAAACATCAAGAAGAAGAGGAATTAGAATCTTCCGAATTACTGATGTACATAGCAAAAAAATATAAAATGCAAGCATCTGAGGACGCAAGCAATTAATGTGGAGCATCTCCAACACCTTGCTCCCCCAATCAGGAGTAGTGCCCAAAAGTTCTTGGAAGATGTCCGCGTTGCATACTGGAACATTGGACATTTCTTCTGTCCTCTCAATAGGAAGCAACTCAGGCTTACTGTAGCGTGGATCAGGGGTAACCGTTGCTGTAAAAATAAACATGTAGGTCTCCTTTGGAGCATCTCCAGAAGCCATCGCACTAAAGATGAATTTGTGTAAGGAGTTTCAAGATCGTCTGCCATTTATAAGCGGGTAATCGACGACTTACTTCTTGAGTCATAACTATTTACTCCGTAAGATGCGACGATTCTCTCCTGCGTAACCCAAGATATGATTGCTAAGATTTGGGGTAATCCTCTTAGAGGCTCGGACTAATACAGCGGTGTGAACACGTCAGGAGCACATTAACACTTGAAGCGCAAGAAGTGGTTATTTCTCTTTCAGGATACAAATTAAGCCAAACGGACAATTGCAACAAAAAGAAAGCTTTTATTTCATTTTACTAAAGTAAAAAAAGCAAACTACATTTAAAGGGCTACTGGCGTCCCTACTACAAAACCAAATTCAAAAACAAAAGGAGGAGGATGGTCTCAAAAAATGAAACACAAACTACTGCTGCTTATTATTGGAGCACAACTCTGCTATTCGCCCACGGATACGGGCAATGTGACCATCTAGGCGAGCTTTAACTCGATGCTCAATCTCTTTTGCCATGACCTCGGGATCCTCGTAGCGAACGTAGGACTCATATCGGTCATCCACCTTCTATACCATAACAGCAACAACAGCCGTGTTCTTCGCTACCCGGCTCACCTCGGTTAGAATAGCCTCTTCTTCCTGCTGGGCCTCTTGGAGATTATTTCCCAACACATCGAGCTTGGCTTGGAGCTGTCTGATCTCCTCGGTCAACTCCTTTTGCCTGATAAGGCATTCCTCCTAGTGATGTATTTCTTCCTGAGGGTACCCAGCCAATCACGCTCCTCATGTAACTTCTGGAGGTCATATTGCAAGCCTTCCTTAGAGAAAGTGAAGAGGGCCTTCTATGTATCCATCCCAACTGAGAACTCCTTATATTCATGGGATATCAGTATCTCTATATTGGCTTGTTGATGCTGTCACAGCTCTATCAGGCATTGCTCTACCTCCGCTAACTTTTGATTCAGGAGGTCCATTGTGTCACGCTCCAATCTCCCGCAAGCCCGATAGTCCCTGCTGAACGTGAATCACCATATTTCAGCTCTCCCGCAGGACTATCGTTCTCATCGGAACTTGATGCCGTGCAAGCCTAAGATGCGCTTGCACAAGGCTAAAGCTTTGAACAAGGGCAAGTAAGCTATTCAATGCTGAAGCAGCGGCACATAACATTGCAGAAAAGTGAAGAACACAATGGCACATGAAAAATAAGCTCTTTTATTGATAATCAAAAATGTTATAAGCGGTGCATGGCCGAGGTTACAGATCGCTCAAGCACTCTTCTCTCGATTACAATAATACCGTTCCATACATTATGTCCCTCTATACAAAAGCAACTCAAAATAGGCACAACTCGATGCGGCTCCAGGCATCGACTCCAGATTTCTGGTTCCTTGGGATGAGGCACGGCTATCGCTTCCTCGGACGAACGAGCACCTGAGAACAAGCAGACTGTTGGTGGGTCAGCACTTTATGCAAGTACTGGTGAGATAAAACAACTGAACAGAAGCTACACCCCCTGAAACCCACACTAAGTAATCATGTGGCAAAATATTGCATTACTAGTGATCTTGCTAGTTTTACTTTGGTTCGTTTCATGCAGTTCAGAACTATAGTCAAATTACATCTTTGAAAACATAACTTTGAAACAGTTTGCATATTCAAACTTATAAGCATACGAATTGGGACAGTGCTCTATCGTGTAGTGTGCAGCATGTATTGTGCACAAAATCTAACTCTTGGGGCAAAGATCTTATAGCAGACTGAACATATCGAATTGAGGCAACATATCAAAATGGACTATCATACTTTAAAGCACACAGAAGGACTAGCTTATATGAATTCGGTCCCCGAGAAACTCAGGATCGGTAGCGGTAATCCAGCTAACCAATGACTAACATTCTGATACTATTAGCAGCTGAGACCGAGGTTCAGCTCTCCCGCACTAATAGTCATTGTCTGACCGATACGATGCATGAAGCACTAACAGATAATCTCTACGATGCAGACAAAATGAATGAGCAGACTTATGTAATAACTCATATTTCTTACCCCATAGCCGAACGGTTATCCCTGCAGCAGACACACAAGTTAGTCATAATTTGCATATTCATAACTTATGTATCAATCACTGGCGTCATCAATCGATAGGTATGCAAGAAGGTAAACCTAGCATGCACCCTATCTATATGACGGTCCATGGGTCGCCCCATGATTAGCAGTAGTTGTCCAAGGTTCAGCTCTTCACTAGCACGCACGGGTGTCGGTAGCTGGCACCCGAAGTCCAGCTCTACCAACACACCCGAGTGCTAGCAGCTGTGACATCATGGGTTCTGCACCACACTAATAGACATATCGCCCCACTAGACCCCCTTACGGGCCGTATACCTCAGGACGATCCAAAAATCTCTTCCGGACCGAGCGATTCTCAGTGCCCCAGGAATCGTTCGAGAGACAAGACCTTGTGCACAAGTTGTCCGAGACCAATGCAATGACATAAACACATAGTGCAAGCAAAACAATGATCAAGCAAAACATATACAGTCTTAGCGAAACACATCTTATCAAAACGAAGCACATCTTGTCACGCCCCAGTCCCAAAATCTACGAGACCAGACACGTGGCAATGGTCGGCTGGTACGACTCCGTAGGGCTTTCCAATTTAATGGACCCGACGAAGTGCACTTACGCTGTCCATGGTCAAGTGATCCAAGTTACAATCTATTTCTAATATACAACAACTAATTCTAAATCTCAATCCAGGGTAAGTAATCTCAAGAAAGAACGATACGCATCATCAGTCTGCCGCCCAATAACACATCCGTTCGAATAGACCAGAAGAACAATATAGGTCTATAAATACTAGGCTATATAAGCAGAATAAAATGGAAGGAATACAAGACTAAAATAGCTGGAAATGTAAATATACCTGCAATGATGTCCACACTCTAGCAGATCAAGTATCCTGCAACCACACAAACAACCTGGAAGGGAACCAGGTCCTCAGAGGGACGTAACAAGATACAAAAAAATACATGCCATAAAGTAAGTACTGAGTAAATAAATGGGGGTGTGATAACCATCTAAGTGAATGCAATTTAAAGACCTGGTAGTACGCATGGGAATGTGTAGGCTCAGACATATGCTGACGTAATTTACCAATCGTCGGGACTAGCTAGTATATGCCACATATGCCCCCGTTTAAGGGCATTGATGCTATCCCCATCTCCGAAGAGCATGGTAACTCGCTATAATCCCCATCTCCGAAGAGCATGGTAACTCGCTATAATCCCCATCTCCGAAGAGCATGGTAACTCGCTATATATATACTGTAATCCCCATTTCCGAAGAGCATGGTAACTCGAGTATATATCAGGGGGGTGTCCCATACGCCTACGAGATGTCTTTCCCGCCCGATGTAGATGTACAAATCGTGAAAATGACGTGGACATCTCATACTATGATGCAAGTCTCTATGAAATAAACTACTGATCTACATACCGCTATACGTGTTGCTCATACTGATGGCCAGTCGCGCATGAGGCACGCGTCCCTACATAAACTCACTCTGTGACGTGTAATGATACGTGTCAAGGCCTGGGAAGTTATATCAATAACTTCACAACTTTAGGTGGGTCTACTAGACACTAAGTCAGATACTACTCCTAACGTCAACGCCTTCGTTGACTGCACCCGAGTCTGCTCGGACGCGCACATTTATATAATAAATAAATATGTAACCAAATATAATTGAATTTAAACAGTACAACAAGGCAAGGTATACTTGCCTGCGCGAGGCTGCTGATGACGGGGTCCCAGTACTGCGTCCAAGTCCTCGGGTCCCGCAATACCTAGAGTTGAATTACAAACTAGAATCAATAATCTATTTTACAACAGACAGGGGTGCTACACATATCTACTCCTAGACGCAATCTCAGCTACGACTAACAGAGACTAGACACTAAAGGGTTGACTACAGTTGACTTTCGGTACGATAGTCAAAATAACTAGTCATCCATATGCTCTCCTCAAATTAATTCTCCAATATTAAATTAATAAATTCTATCATGAACCACACATCCCGATTATTTATTTAAATATCACAAACTCACTTTACCTCAAATCCATAATTTAATTTTATTTGTTATATTTTAAGTCGAAGACAATCTCAAATCCACAGTCCAACTTTATCAAATACGAGATATATGCTCACTAAAAATATTTAAACTTATGTCAACCTCATTTAACCCATCCTCAAGTCATTTTAATTTTCCATATGCATTCACATAAAACCTCATTTGAATTAACCAAAGTATATCTTATCACATAATGCAATGTAAACCTATACTAACCATTTATATATATTCAAGGACCTTCTTTCAAATGTAATTAACCCACAAGTAATTTATTTATTATTTCCTTCACCCATGCATATATCCATGACACATTATTCATGTTTAATCATTATTAACATAACCTTATCCATGTTCTTATTTAAACATTATTAGCATACTCAATGTAACCCCATAATTACTTAGTTTAAATACTCCTCCCATTAACCATACATAATATATATATCACCCTAACATATTAACATCTCCATAATTTACATTATTCCCTTATATAAAATCCTATTTAAAATAATTAATATTCTGGAAATTTATTACAAAAGAGGTGGAGAAGTGAACCTCAAGGAGGCTCGCTGGAGTTGATGGTGCTCGTGGTGGTGGTGATGAAGCTTGATGGTGAGGGGGGGGGTCGGCCAAATGGGAGAGGGCTGTGCACAGTGGCCGTGGGGTGTGGGAAGGTGCTGTGGTGGTGGTGGTGAAGGCTAGTATGGTGTTGGTGAAGTAGGGAAGTAGGTGGTGAAGGCTAGTATGGTGTTGGTGAAGTAGGGAAGTGGGTGGTGAAGTTAGAGGGAAGAAGAAGAAGGAGAAGAAGAAGAAGAAGAAAAGAAAAGAGAAGGAATGGGGAGGGGGTCGGCCGAATGGTATTGGGAGGGAGGAGAGAGAGTGAGGGGAGGGGGGGTTTTCAATGCTCCTAGATATTAGGGCCGGCCTAGGGATATGTGTGTGAGGGGGGGATTAAATAGGAGAGTGTGTATGAATGAGTGGTGGAGAATGATTGGAATTAATTGAATGAATGGTTGAGATTGTTCATGAGGGATAAATGAATCCATGAGAGAGAGAGGGGGGTTGTGACCGGTCCAAGAGGGAAGGGGGGGCTTTCTTCATTTGCTCAAACCAATGAGAAAGTGACACCTATCGCTACCTTTGCACATTAGCCCCTTAAGTTCAGAAATTTGTACAAACACATAAAATGACGCGAAAATTATGCCAAAAATTATGTTTATTAAATTGTATGACGAGGGGGTAGTGTGGGTGAGGAACGGGTTTAATTAAATGGGCATTGGGATTAATTTAGGATTTAAATGGGATTTACCAAGTTGGTAATCTCGAATTAAATAGAAATAAGCGTCCCGCGAATTTAATTTAATTTGGGGCACTTGGGGTCAAAATCCGGAAATGGCGCAGAAGCCAAAAATGGTGGGGGCTTAGAGTCAGTCTTGGACCCTTTTGTTGGTCCGACTCAACAGGTTAAGTTGGTATCCCAAAATTTAGAGTAACGACACAGGAGTCCGACACCGAATTAAATATGAATTTCGAATTCGAAAAATTGTGCAATTAATTTAGAGCACAACGGAATCTGACTTTTTATGACGGAAAAGTCCAGTGCCTAATTTGGCGGGTCTAGTCAGAAGTACAATATTTGTATGGAATTTATGGGCTAAAAATGGGCTCCGAATAATTAGACAACGATAGTGCGCGCCAAGGGTTTTAATTAATTGGATTAAAATCCCAGATAAATATACTCTATTCTAAACCTCAATAATTTCTATAAAAATTTTCCTGGTCCACTCTAACTATCCACAGAATAAATTTAGGGGGGTTTACACATCTTATCACATTACTAATAGTACACCCCACTAGACCCTTGCGAGCCGTATCCTCAGGGCGTACTATTAGTCACTGCATTCAAATATTTCACTTATAGCATTTCGATATAGCAAACAGACAAGCGAAACATATTAAGGCAAGCACAATTGATTTTATAGTTAACATGCAATAAATATCTCTTTCTTAGCATATTCAAAGGGACATATTCGAGGCATTCATTTACTTAACTTTCTTAGCATAGCAAAGGTTCGTTCCATAGCTGTGTCGGTGTTTCTAAGCATGCAACATTTCTTATTCTCTTTAGCATAGCAATGGTTCTATCTTATTCTGACAAGCATTCATATTCTCTTAGTTAGGCAGCAGATTCGTTTCGATGACAAGCTATGTGAGTTCTCTTATTAGCATACTGAGTCGGTTCTATCATTCTCTTACGAAAATATTCTTCTTAAGCAAACAAGCATTCAAAAACTCATATTTATTATTAAGTCGTGCAAGAATCAGAGAATGCAGTTCTGCCCACTCACTTTGATTAATCGGTCGGGAACTCTCTGAGAAGACTTTCGTCTGAGCAAGCAAGGCGATATCACTTGTACGAAGTGCCGAGCGGGGCACTACATACTTACCCACCAACAAAGAGTTTCATCCTCGAAACTCAAGGAGAAACTCATACGAAAACATAGAGCAGCGATAGTCCTCATCCCTCACCTTCCTTAATCAAAACACAGCAAATCCAGAAATCACATATCATATCTCAATAATGAAAACAAATCCAGAAAACTTTTGTGCGCATCTTTGAGAATATCTATGGACTTATTGTATGGAACGTTCATTGCAGCACAACACAACTCAGAGTCGGAGGCAACGGAATAGGCAAAGAATCGAGTCGCTCTGATACCATTATGTCATGCCCCAATCTCCCGTAAGCCCGATAGTCCCTGCTGAACGTGAATCACCATATTTCAGCTCTCCCGCAGGACTATCGTTCTCATCGGAACGTGATACCGTGCAAGCCTAAGATGCGCTTGCACAAGGCCAAAGCTTTGAACAAGGGCAAGTAAGCTATTCAATGCTGAAGCAGCGGCACATAACATTGCAGAAAAGTGAAGAACACAATGGCACATGAAAAATAAGCTCTTTTATTGATAATCAAAAATGTTATAAGCGGCACATGGCCGAGGTTACAGATCGCTCAAGCACTCTTCTCTCGATTACAATAACACCGTTCCATACATTATGTCCCTCTATACAAAAGCAACTCAAAATAGGCACAACTCGATGCGGCTCCAGGCATCGACTCCAGATTTCCGGTTCCTTGGGATGAGGCACGGCTATCGCTTCCTCGGACAAACGAGCACCTGAGAACAAGCAGACTGTTGGTGGGTCAGCACTTTATGCAAGTACTGGTGAGATAAAATAACTGAACAGAAGCTACACCCCATGAAACCCACACTAAGTAATCATGTGGCAAAATATTGCATTACTAGTGATCTTGCTAGTTTTACTTAGGTTCGTTTCATGCAGTTCAGAACTATAGTCAAATTACATCTTTGAAAACATAACATTGAAACAGTTTGCATATTCAAACTTATAAGCATACGAATTAGGACAGTGCTCTATCGTGTAGTGTGCAGCATGTATTGTGCACAAAATCTAACTCTTGGGGCAAAGATCTTATAGCAGACTGAACATATCGAATTGAGGCAACATATCAAAATAGACTATCATACTTTAAAGCACACAGAAGGACTAGCTTATATGAATTCGGTCCCCGAAAAACTCAGGATCGGTAGCGGTAATCCAGCTAACCAATGACTAACATTCTGATACTATTAGCAGCTGAGACCGAGGTTCAGCTCTCCCGCACTAATAGTCATTATCTGACCGATACGATGCATGAAGCACTAACAGATAATCTCTACGATGCAGACAAAATGAATGAGCAGACTTATGTAATAACTCATATTTCTTACCCCATAGCCGAACGGTTATCCCTGTAGCAGACAAACAAGTTAGTCATAATTTGCATATTCATAACTTATGTATCAATCACTGGCGTCATCAATCGATAGATATGCAAGAAGGTAAACCTAGTATGCGCCCTATCTATAAGACGGTCCATGGGTCGCCCCATGATTAGCAGCAGTTGTCCAAGGTTCAGCTCTTCACTAGCACGCACGGGTGTCGGTAGCTGGCACCCGAAGTCCAGCTCTACCAACACACCCGAGTGCTAGCAGCTGTGACATCATAGGTTCTGCACCACACTAATAGACATATCGCCCCACTAGACCCCCTTACGGGCCGTATACCTCAGGGCGATCCAAAAATCCCTTTCGGACCGAGCGATTCCCAGTGCCCCAGGAATCGTTCGAGAGATAAGACCTTGTGCACAAGTTGTCCGAGACCAATGCAATGACATAAACACATAGTGCAAGCAAAACAATGATCAAGCAAAACATATACAGTCTTAGCGAAACACATCTTATCAAAATGAAGCACATCTTATCACATTACTAATAGTACACCCCACTAGACCCTTGCAAGCCGTATCCTCAGGGCGTACTATTAGTCACTGCATTCACATATTTCACTTATAGCATTTCGATATAGCAAACAGACAAGCGAAACATATTAAAGCAAGCACGATTGATTTTATAGTTAACATGCAATAACTATATCTTTCTTAGCATATTCAAAGGGACATATTCGAGGCATTCATTTACTTAACTTTCTTAGCATAGCAAAGGTTCGTTCCATAGCTGTGTCGGTGTTTCTAAGCATGCAACATTTCTTATTCTCTTTAGCATAGCAATAGTTCTATCTTATTCTGACAAGCATTCATATTCTCTTAGTTAGGCAGCAGATTCGTTTCGATGACAAGCTATGTGAGTTCTCTTATTAGCATACTGAGTCGGTTCTATCATTCTCTTACAAAAACATTCTTTTTAAGCAAACAAGCATTCAAAAACTCAGATTTATTATTAAGTCGTGCAAGAATCAGAGAATGCAGTTCTGCCCACTCACTTTGATTAATCGGTCGGAAACTCTCTGAGAAGACTTCCGTCTGAGAAAGCAAGGCGATATCACTTGTACGTAGTGCCGAGCGGGGCACTACACATTGTCACTTCTAAGCCAGGGGTGCTCCTCAGAGAATTTACCAAAATAATGGCATAGTTCTTTGCTCAGTCGAAGGACCGATTCCACTCCAACAGACACTCAACCTCTTGCCTCAGAAATATATAAAAGCTCCAAAGGAAGATCTGGATATTTTTATCAATCTCCTCTAGCGTTGTCGGAGTCAAAGGCGGCTGGTACGAGGAAGAAGTTGCGGGTGCAGTAGGTTATACAATAACGCCCGATGAACTTGAAGGAGAGGCAGTAGTGGATGAGTGATCAGGGATATGGCTCATATTCCAATCCCTCATAGACATCTCAAAGGCTCGGATACACGACAGTTGAGCAAGATTGGTGATGCGACCTAGGACATGAGTAGTAGGGCACCCCGCTACTTCATCCCCCGCCTGTGCACCAGCCCAGATTGCGTCACAGTAACCTCAGATGATGACCCAACCACCATGTTATCATAGACATTAGAAACAGTCTCCTCGGGACGGCATGCTACCCCACCATCTAAAGGGACCTCAACGATAGGAGGGAGAAGCACCTCCGTACCAGAGGAACCCGTAGCGAACCTTACAGGGTGTTCCTTACCTCTAGAAGGGATAGAGAGAGAATGATGTCTCCTATAAAAAAGCTCGCAGTCCTGACGCTCTGCCTCTGCCTTGCCCTCTTCGTCGGCCACATCCACGATCCTCAAGGAAGAGATAGTGCCTGCAAGGCCAGAACAACCAGTAATCAGATTCGCCCGAAGAACGAGAAGCTGAAGCCAGAATATCTCTTCATTGGTATGTATATGGGATAACATACTATTAGAAGGCGGCAGAGATTGTGTCCCGCCTAGCGTAGTCAAGGCATTTCCCATAGCTTTTATATCATCCACAGAGACGTGCTCGAACGGGGTGAAGGGCTCTCACACGTCGGCACCCGTCTCATGGGCCTCCGAAGTTTCAAAAGCAAGCTCTGACATGCCTGCACCTGTCTCATGGGCCTTCAATGTTTTAAAGGTAGGATCTGACATGCCTGCACCAGTCTCTTAAAATCCAAAAATCTTAGGTGCAGGCTCTGAGGCACCCATGTCAGACTCCGGGGAGGTCTCCTCTTCTAGTTCTTTGTAAGAGGCCACCGAGGTGGCCACTCGCCGGGGACTGTCCTTCTCCCCTTGCATCTGCAAATTGTCAAAAAGGCCAGAACCAAGATATTTATACAAGAAACCAGAAAGAATTAAACTGAGAGGGTCTATAAATACTACCTCAGCACCCAAAGTAGGGGCTACTCCGGAATCCTCTACCGTGAGGGGTCCTACCCCCGCCTTGTATTCTTTCTCTTCTTCATATCCTTCTTCTTCTTCCTCGCCAGCCTGCGCAGGGGCCTTGACAGCAACCTTCTTTCTATAACGATTCCTCACGGCCATGGAGGACTTTTGTCTTCTCCTTTTGGCGGAGGGCCCCGTATCGGGAAGGCCATGCGCTTCGCCAAAAAATTCATGGGTAGAGAAGGGTTGACAGAATTATCTCCTTCCTTCATCGCCGAGTCAGAGTCTACAACAACGACCTTTTCCTTGCCTTTCTCCCATCTTTGTCGCAGCTTCCTGTGTCGACTATTCAGCTTAGTGCCCATAATAAAGCTGGTATCCCAATCAAAGCCAGGTGGAGGGGTATTCACAGCCAAATAAAAATAGCTTCTGCATGCGTGATATACCCGTAAACTTTATTATTTGGTAGAGAAAACTGGACCTGAGTACTGGTTGCAAAATAATAATCCTGGGCTCGGTCTCCATCAAGGACGCTTCCCTTAAAACCAAGATACGAGCTTGGGTTGTAATACCCCATTTTGCTCAAGTGGACTGCCGATTTAAACGGCAAAAGTGCAATGTTTCGACCTGCTTTGTTCAGGCAAGAACACTCATTTGAGGTGAGAACACTTTAGTCTTAGGCTTTCAGAGTCTCACTCGACGTATCACTCAACCGAGGCGAATCATCGCTAAGGTGGGTGGCTACGGTGAACTTGTCTTTGCTTAGCCAGCACACTTAAAATATGGAATGATAGATGCTAGTCGCTAGGTGAATCACTACCTGCATGCTAATAAGAATACAATGCACCTAGCTAAGAAATTAATCCCAACTTGTATTGCTTATGTTAGAACATGAAAATAAAATGTTGCTTATATTCAGACCCTTGTATGCTACCTTTGTCTTGTGCAACTGGACACTTCTATGCCTCGATATAATGATCTGAACATTATACACTTCGTTGTGCACTTCTTTACTTACTACACTGCACGACCCTAGATTATGTCGCTCGAGAAGCTCCTTTACGATTTCACTCCTCGGTTTACCTTCGGGCCTGAGCCAAAGTAAATGTTTATGTTTATACAAATGCATGCTTGCCTGCCTATATATTGCCTTGTATAAATGTTTGTCGCATAACTATGCCAAGACCATGCAATGTTGCGCATATCATGTATTCATATAAGCTCTCCTCGAAAGACTATATAATATTCGTTCCGTGAAAAAATTGAACCTGCAAGTATACGGCACCGTCAGGTCGCTAAGGCAGTTCCCACACCAGGGGAATACATCAGGGCAAGTTATTCATTGAAAAAAGAATCCTTTTAAGTTTGTCACGATCCGTACATGGTGTAAGGGTATAAGTCGGAAAAACGTCCACCCTACGTCGCAAAATCGGCGGTAGAACGCTGTCTGGGTAATCTATCTAACAATATAATGAACCACCAACAATAATAATATACTCAATCATAAAACTAGATAGAAATGAGCACGAATCATATAAAGAATGGAATAGTCACAATACAACTCATGAGTCTAAAATAATACATCAATAAGTCTGAAAGAAATAACAAAATAAGATGGAGACAAATCCAGTACAAAAGAATACTAAGAAGCTACCAAACTCGGGTCAACTGTCTCAGTTAGGATAAGTCCCTCCCAAGCCAAGATCTCAGACTCTAGACCCACAACATCCTGAGGTCCACAATAGGTAGGGTACCACTCCTCAGTGTCATCTGGAAAAATATATCCAGTCAGGAAAGGAGTAGAGTATATCTCTAACAACAGTTTTAATCAATGTTAAAAACTATATAACAGTAAATATATGTGAATACACAAGATGCACAATAGATACGAGATATATATATAATAAGGAAATACTGGAATAAATACAATAATAAAAAATATGCCAATGAACAAGAATACTAATGACTAAGTGTATGAGTACTAGCTTTAACATATGATCGGCTTGGGAACATGATACAATATATATGGCCTAGCTGATCATACGTGCGGTGTATTATTAATACTATTCAATAACAGTACTTGATACAATAGGGGTATTAATCACATATCTACACTAAAGTACTCGCCACACTCGACTGGTATAATAGATCCAACCACGGTATGCTATGATACGAGATTCCCCAAGAAGATAGCGACTCTTCTTGAGAATCAGTGTCTGTACATGTACAAGATAACCAATAAAATAATACTTGCACTATATACACCATATACAAAGGAATAATATCTCATGACGAGATTCGGATATACCAATCCGTGTAACCATAGTGTCAAGAGAACATGGATATCTATACTAGATACAATGAACATAGAGGATATCATAAATGAGAAACTATCAAAGAATGTACTCGCCTGAAGTCCAATTAATAGTCTCACAGATATCTGACACGATGTCTCAAAGACCTAGATATGGAATACAACATCAATACAAGTTTTCAGGAAGAAAATAAGTTAAACTTGTCAACTTCTAGGTCAATAAGTCAATTCTAAGTCAAAAGTCATACTAAGTCAACTATAGTCAAACTATGGTCAACCATGGTCAACTATCTATTTCTAGTTCCCGCACCAGGGGAATACATCAGGGCAAGTTATTCATTAAAAAAAGAATCCTTTTAAGTTTATCACGATCCGCACCCGGTGTAAGGGTATAAGTCGGAAAAATGCCCAGCCTACGTCGCAGAATCGATAGTAGAACGCTATCTGGGTAATCTATCTAACAATATAATGAACCACCAACAATAACAATATACTCAATCACAAAACTAGATAGAAATAAGCACGAATCATATAAAGAATGGAATAGTCACAATACAACTCATGAGTCTAAAATAATACATCAATGAGTCTGAAAGAAATAACAAAATAAGCTGGAGACAAATCCAGTACAAAAGAATACTAAGAAGCTACCAAAACCGGGTCAACTGTCTCAGTTAAGATAAGTCCCTCCCGAGCCAAGGTCTCAGACTCTAGACCCATAACATCCTGAGGTCCACAATAGGTAGGGTATAACTCCTCAATATCATCTGGAAAAATATATCCAGTCAGGAAAGGAGTAGAGTATATCTCTAACAACAGTTCTAATCAATGATAAAAACTATATAACAGTAAATATATGTGAATACACAAGATGCACAATAGATACGAGAGATTTATATATAATAAGGAAATACTGGAATAAATACAATAATGAAAAATATGCCAATGAACAAGAATACTAATGACTAAGTGTGTGAGTACTAGCTTTAACATGTGATCGGCTTGGGAACATGATACAATATATATGGCCTAGCTAATCATACGTGTGGTGTATTATTAACACTATTCAATAACAGTAACTTGATACAATATGGGTATTAATCATATATCTACACTAAAGTACTCCCACCCTCGACTGGTATAATAGATCCAACCATGGTATGCTATGACACGAGATTCCCCAAGAAGATAGTGACTCTTCCCGAGAATCAGTGTCTGTACATGTACAAGATAACTAATAAAATAATACTTGTACCATATACACCATATACAAAGGAATAATATCTCATGACGAGATTCGGATATACCAATCCGTGTAACCATAGTGTTAAGAGAACATGGATATCTACACTAGATACAATGAACATAGAGGATATAATAAATGAGAAACTATCAAAGAATGTACTCGCCTGAAGTCCAATAAATAGTCCTCACAGATGTCTGACACGATGCCTCAAAGACCTAGATTTGGAATACAACATCAATACAAGTTTTCGGAAAGAAAATAAGTTAAACTAGTCAACTACTTTGTCAATAAGTCAATTCTAAGTCAAAAGTCAAACTAAGTCAACTATGGTCAACTATAGTCAAACTATGGTCAACCATGGTCAACTACCTATTTCTAGGTAGCAAAAGTCTAACACAAAAAATTGGATTCAAGATAATGAAGTCTAGGTCACCAAAACTATATCTTAATATTAGGATACCGTATCTCCGGATACGTGAATCCATAGGTAAAACATCAATATATATATATATATATATATATATATATATATATCAAATAATTATTAATAATATAGAATCCAAATTATAAAATAGGTACCGTGGTTTTGAACCAACTTGGTATCCCAACAATAATTCACAAACTTGATACCTAAACCCAATATCTTAGTTATCCCCAATTACCTTGGTTTCCTCAAGGTAATACCCAATACCTTGTTATATTAACTACCCATAATATATATATACACACTATATTAATTATTATATATATACTATAATATAATTAGTAATTTAAGAATACATTTATATATATATTAAATACCAATATATATAAATATCTATCTATAACTATATAAATATATATATATAATCTGCCAACTATCACTAAAAATAGTTCTGAAATTCGGATACTTTGATACGCTGCCCCTTTAGTGACGGTTCTGCCCATTGCTAAATCTACTATCGTTGCTATTGCTGATTGTTTCCACTGCTACTGCTGCTTTTGCGACGGTTCGCAGTCGTCGCCAAACTGTTATCGCTGCTGCTGCTAGTGTTCCCCGCTGCTGCTGATGCGTTGGTGACAGCTGCGGTTACTGTCATCATTGGCTGTTGTTGCTGCTACAGCGGCTGCTGCTACTTTGGTGACGGCGTCTGTCACTATTTGTTGTTATCGCTATTGTATATATATATATAAATACAATATATATATATAACCCACATAATATATATATATATATATTATATATATATATATATATATATATATATATATATATATATATATATACATAATTACTACAATAACTATACATACACCCTCCCTAGTATTATGTACATAATAACTATATAGTAACATACCCACACATATATATTAATATATATAGATAACTATACATATATGTATATGTATATATTATCATATAACATACATATATAAATATAATTATAACAATATATAATATCCATTTAAACATACATATATATATATATATATATACATATATATATATATATATATATACATATATATATATATATATATACATATATATATATATATATATATATATATATATATATATATATATATATATATATATATACATATATAATATATATCATATATATATATATATATACTTACACAATAATACATAGTTACAATATAGTATCATATATATACATAGTTATAACTAAATAGAATACATAATAAACACATATAATAATAACATACATATATATAGTAACAACATATATACATATTATAATATATATACTATATATATATATATATATACTATAATATATACCTATGTAGAAGAAATAACTACATACATAATAAACACATATAATAATAACATACATATATATAGTAACAACATATATACATATTATAATATATATACTATATATATATATATATACTATAATATATACCTATGTAGAAGAAATAACTACATACAATATATATACACATATAGTACATACATAATATATAGATCTAAGACACAATAATACATAAATATTGTCGCAACAATATACATATATATAATTATATATCACCATGAAATAAGAACACCAAAGAATTAGATCTATAATTAAATTGCACATACATGGAACGTATCACCCCGTATCCCACTAGATCTAGGATACGCATGCGACACGTGTCCACCACACATCCAAATGTACCCCGAATACAAACAAGTCATATATATTATTTATGAACAATACGAAGAGTCAAATATAGATCTATGTGTCCGTGTCAAAATATGACATGTACAAAGTCCCATGTCGGAGGGAAAACTCCTAAATCAACATGTATTACCAAATTATTGGGATACGACCTACACGTACCCAATTGTGGACACAACACTAGCCCCAACACACAAGCACATGCCAAATTGATCTATTGGACCAATTGACACATACAACAATTGTCAATCTCGGAATTCCTCCAAAATTGACACAAAAAGTACCATAACATTCTCAATAGGCTTTCTATGAACATAAAACCAAATCCTATGGGTAGCCTATGCATTTGGGTTGAGTTTTTATGGTTAGATCTCAGATTTAGAACCTAATTAAAGGGGAAAAACTTAATTGTATCTATTGGAAGATAGATTCCTAATGTAACCTCCAATTGAGATAAAATTGGCTCTAACTTGTAGATCCTTGCTCCTCTTTGTAGATCCTTGCTTCCTCCTTCTAGATCCTTGATTCTCAAGCCTCCAATGGTGATTTTGGAAGGAATTGAAATAAAATTTGGTAGGAAAATGAAGTGGGAATGAAGGAATTTTGTTGAGAGAAATTCTGGATCTAGTTTTGAAATGAAAAGAGGAGAGAGAATTTTCCCCCTCTTTTAAATATAGGTCAGCCCCTTTTCCCTCCCTCAAGTTATTAGGAAATGTCCAATATACCCCTTGGGGCCTCTTATGAAGAAATAATTAAGGAGGAAAGCTTCTAGTCTAATGGTTTAATTAATTTAATCCATCTCCTTAACAATGGGCTTTCTAAATGGGCTAAATTCTATCAATTAATTCATGATGGTCCATGGGTCTAAACTAAACTAGTTAGGTCCACTAATACAAGTCCAAATAAATAACTAACATCTAAAAATAATTAATAATACCATAAATAATTGTTTATCATGCACAATATTTAATTAAATATATACTAAAATACCCTTTCCTAGAAAATATAGTAGTGACAAGTCTACCCTCCTTAAAATAATTTTGTCCTCAAAATTTAAAGACGAAAATACACCCAAATATAACAGAATAAAACTAAAGAATCATAACTAACTATGAAAGAACATAACAATGAACAAAACATAACTAGAAAATAACATACCTCAAGGCACAAACAAATATGGATAACGCTCTCGCATTTCATCCTCTCTCCCAGGTAGACTCTCCTGGAGAGTGATGCCTCCATGCGACACGCACCAAAAGAATAGTCTGGTTCCTTAGCACCTTCTTTCTCTGATCCAGAATCTCAACTAGGTGTTCTGGATAGCTAAGAGTAGGGCCCACCTCTATCTTCGAGTGATCCAACATATGACTAGGATCTGCCACGTATCATCTCAACTGTGACACATAAAACACATTGTGCACTCCCTCCAATACAGGTGGTAAGTCTAGTCTATAATTAACTATACCGACCCTCTCTAAAATAGTGAAAGGTCCGATGAATCGCGGACTAAGCTTTCTGCCTCCATTGAAGTGAATCGTGCCTCGTATCGGAGAAATCCTCAGAAACACCAAACCACCCACCTAGAATAAAACACCACCTTAAGAAATTAATCTATAACAAACAACCAAGAACAAGCATAAAACAAAATCTAAACTATACCTCAAACTCCAAAGGTCTCCGGTGGCTATCGGCCCAATGCCGCTGTCTGTCCTACGCCACTCGAAGTCTGTCTCTGATCAACTGAACCTTCTCTGCTGCATCCACAACCATCTCTGGCCTAAGCAAAACTCTTTCTCCAATGTCGTTCCAAGACAAGGGAGTACGATACCTCCGACCGTACATAGCTTCAAAAGGTGACATCTCTATACTAGCCTGGTAACTGTTATTGTAAGCAAACTCTACCAAATAGAGATGGTCCTCCCAAGAATCTCCAAAATCTAGTACACAAGTGCGCAACATATCTTCGAGAGTCTGAATAGTCCTCTCTGACTGCCTATATGCTTGGGGATGATATGCAGTACTAACTTGAGCTGAATGCCAAACTCTCCTGTAAACTCCTCCAAAAATGAGAAGTAAAATGACTATCCCGATCTGAGACTATGTTGATAGGAACTCCATATATCCTAATGATCTGCCTCACATACATCTCTGCCAGCTTCTCCGTAGACAAACCCACCATGAAAGGCAAAAAGTGGGCTGACTTGGTAAACTTATCAACGATGACCCAAATTGCGTCTTTCCCTCCTGGAGTTCGTAGAAGTCCGGACACAAAATCATTAGTAATGTGCTCCCACTTCCACTCTAGAATGGGAATGGCTGAAGTAAACCTCCTGACCTCTGCCTCTCAGCTTTCACCTTCTGGCACACTAAGCATCTGGATACAAACTATGCCACTTCCCTTTTTATGCCATACCACTACTTACTCTCTCGCATATCCCGATACATCTTGTTGGCACCAGGATGCATGGAATATGAGAGCAATACGCTTCCTGTAATACCTCCTCACGCAGCTCCCCACTAGGCACACATAATCTAACTCTATGCCTCAAAGATCCATCCACAGCAATAGTGAAATCATCTTCCAATCTTGATCTCACCTGAGCTCTGATACTCCTTAGGGATACATCCTCATACTGTGCTGTCTTGATCCTGTCCATCAAATCTGAATGTATCTGCAATCCCCATATCTGTATAGCACAACCAGGAACTATTATCTCAATGCCTAAGATCTCCAAGTCCTCCAACAAATATTGATCATGTGTCAAGAACATAGCTACCGGATACCTGCTTAAAGCATCGGCAACTACGTTAGATTTCCTAGGATGATATTACAAAGATATATCAAAATCCTTCATCAACTCCAACCACCGATGCTGCCTCGTGTTCAACTCCTTCTGCATGAAAACATACTTCAAGCTCTTGTGGTTTGTGACGATCTCCATACGCTCTTTGTACAAATAATGTTTCCATACCTTCAGGGCAAATATGACTGCTGCCAACTCCAAATCATGGGTAGGAATGTTCTTTTCATGATGACACAATTGCCTGGATGCATAGGCAATCACTTTTCTATTAAGTTGAAGAACATAACCCAAACCTTTCCCCGATGCATGACTATAAATAGTGAAACCACCAGACCCTGATAGCAATGTCAAAATAGGAGCAGACGTCAACCTCTTCTTTAACTCCCTAAAAGCAACCTAGCAATCCTCCGTCCAAACAAACTCTACATCCTTTCTGGTAAGTTTGGTAATCGGCTCAGCAATTCTCGAAAAATCTTACACAAACTTTCTGTAGTAGCCTGCCAATCCCAAGAAACTCCTGATCTCTGCTACCGAACTCAGGCTCTTCCAAGATTCTACTGCTGCTATCTTCTTCGGATCCACTGAAATACCATTACCAGTCATAACATGCCCCAAGAATTCTACTTTGTCCAAGAAAAACTCATACTTGGATAACTTTCCATATAGTTTCTCCTTCCTCAGCACATCCAACATAATCCTCAAATGCTCCTCATGCTTCTTCGGTGTCTTCGAGTATATGAGTATGTCGTCGATGAACACCACCACGAACTTGTCAAGTGTCACTACCACTTTTTCCAGATAAGGGCATTTGGGTAATTTACTATTTTGGATAATTATGTATTTAATTAAATTGCTGAGTTTTATAAACTATTTATATATTGTTAGTGATAATTGGTTTTAGGTCAAATCCTAGAACTCATTAGGACAAACCCTAATGACTAAACCATAATTTGAAGACCCAATTCTAGCAAAACCCTAGAATTCTAATTTTAGGGTGGAACCTCAAACCCTAGAAGGCCTAAACCTGAGTTAATTAGGTTCTATATGACCTACCATAGGGGGTTTAACCTAAACTATGCATTAGAAACCCTAACTTGGGTTTAATATAAAAGGGGAACCCTCTCTTCCTTCATGTATAAAGGAGAAACCCTAGCCTCCATTAAGGAAACCAATTCTCCACCTCCAGATTTCGGAATCCAGACCTAGGAGATCCCATTCTCCTCCTCCAAGCAAGGAAAACAAGGAACTTGGGTCAAAAAGCCTTGGAGAAGAAGAACTTCCATTGGAGAACCCATCTCTATAGGTAAATTTGAATTTTTATTCTTTTATCTCTGTTTTTCTGATGTTAATGCCATTAGGAAACCACCATTTCTGTTAGATTTCGTTTTAGGGTTTAGAATTTGGGTTTTAGGTGTCCCTACATTGGTTTCCCCATATTTCGTGAACCCTAACCCTAGGTGTTTGCATGTAGACCTAATTCATCCTCCAATGTGTAAGTTAGATTTCGATTTTTTAGGGTTTTGATCTGAGGGTTCATGATGTTCTTATGTAAAACCATTTTCTGTACTCCTTGTGTTTGATGAAATATTTCTTAGGGTTTTTGCCTATCCTTGTATTTTAATTTCTGCATATTTTGACATATAAATCTATGTACATAGCTATATTACATATGGATTGATGGGTTGTGTGATGTGGGGAAGAGATGCACTGTGGGGATTCTTGTGTACAGTTGGGCTTGGAGTAAACTATGCACAATCGGGTATCAGAGGGTTGTGTGTATGAGAGAATGTCTCAGCAATTCCCAGGTTTGTGTGTGTACTGATAGTTTTTTACTGCTGTGTGTCTCTGTTCTGTGTGTAGTGTATCAGTTCCTGTATATATGTGAGAGTGTATCATAGGAATGAATATGTGGAGTGATTCTCCCAGATTATTCTGTGTGTAGTGTATCAGCATCCAAGCAGTATTGGAGATGCAATGGGTTAGATAGCAAAGTATAGGGAAACAGCCAGTGTGTATGAGTGTACCCGTGTGAGAATACCTGTGTCTATCTTGTCTGTGAGAGTGGGATAGAGTAGAATTGAGAACTGTGAGTATCCTAATTGATTGTATCAGGTGTATGAGAACCTGTGTCCCTGTGTAGCTGTATGTATCTATATAATTCAGTGTGTGTGTAAGGTTTATGTTCAGAATTTGAACTGTGAACTGTGTGTTTATGTATCAGTGTTGATGTGTGTACTAGTGAGTGAGAATTCAGTGTGTATCCTAGAACTATCTGGGTATAGGTGTGTAAATCCTGTGGGTCAGTGTAGAAGGCTATTTACCCCTAAACCAGAGTGTCTAAGTATTTGTGTGTGTGTGTCCTCAGATTTAGTGATGCAGTGTCTGTGTTAGTGCACACAGTTTCAGCTAAGTCTACCTGTGTCAGTTCCTGTGTGTTTGTGTGCCTATGTGTTTAGGTATTAGGTGAGAGTCTTTGTGTCTGTGCAAGTGAATTTGTGTGTAGGTATGTGTGAAAACTGAATGTACCAGTGAGCAAGGGTTAACTTACCTGGTTGATCTTGCCAGTAGCCATATGCTCGTCTCAAGGGTTAGGCCATGCATGTATGAAGTCTGAACCATTTCAGACTGTAAAACTGTACAACTGTGTAGGTAATTAGAATAGGTGCAGTGTTGAATTTAGTGTGGGTATTAGTTAGAGATACCTGTGTCAGTTTAGTGATTAGAGTATCAGTGTATTAGAGAGTCATAGTGTATCAGTAGTTCTTTGTGTGTGTATAGATAGTGCTGTGTATTAGATACTTGAGGGTGTAAATTCTGAGAAGGAAACTGTGTATCAGAGGTAGGTGAGAGAGATGTTTCCCAGTTCAGTGTGTTCTAGTGTGTCTAGGTCTGTGTGTCTCAAAATTCCCAGGATACCTGTGTCAGTATAAATATGTTCCTGTGTATTATTAGTGTTAGTGTCAACCTGTGTGTGCAGTGTGTGTTCTTGTATCAGAGTGTCTAGGTATTAGGTGCCTGTGTATGTAGCTTAGGTGTATCTGTTGTTATGAGTCAGGCAAGTAGGGTACTTGAGTGAAGAGATTAAGTTAGTATGGGTAAGGGTCATGGTTCATGTATTACTGGCTATAACTAAGGTAGTACTTTTTACTTATGAAAATGAGTTATATAAACTAATAGTATCCAATATAGCTATATTAGGACTAGTGGTGCTTTAAAAGACTTTGCATAATAGGGTTAACCTAGTATTGCCCAGTAAACCTCAGTATTGACCTAGAAACCCTATCTTTTTAACTAAACATGTTATTCTTTTAATTCAATATCTGACATTAACATTCTATATTTAGGTTATTGTGATTCCACTTTGGACATCGATCCTCACACCCTGCTCAGGACCACAGGCGAGTACATTCTCTGACAGTTTTTATTGTTGATTATTTCTATAATGCAGTTGTATTACATACTTGATTCCGACACTATGGGTACACGGGTTAGCACCCTAGATCCCCATCATGAGGAGTCGTGATTGGAATCCATCGTGCTAGCTGGGGGATGGGGAACTATTAGTAGATTATGTGATCATATCCAAATCCTTTACATGCATCATAGCTCACCCCACTTCTCACGTTGGGTGCGGCCTGACCATCTTATATGCATCATAGCTGTTATATATGATTAACCTGACCACTACATGCATCATAGCTAACCATATGGTTAGCCTGACCTACAAGAATCATAGTTAATCATATATAACCAGCCTGATCAAGTCCCAAGCCGATCACATGATAAACTGATAATTCAAATACTTAGCTAGATGTCTATTTTATTCAGATTTACCTGTTCCAGCATTCACTACTTATTGTCTAGCATTCACTATTTATTGTTCATTGCTAGATGCTCTATTGCCTATTTCCATTTTCTCCAGTACTTTACATTTCCAGCATTTATTTTCCATCTTGTATTTCTTACACTGTTTATAGATTTTATCAATTTAATGAAACTGCTGTTAGTGCTTGTGCTTCGCTCCAATCCTGACTGGATAATATTTTTTAGAGGACCTGGAGAGCTTGTGCCCCACTCATTACGGCCCAGGATTAGAGGGTGATTTCACTCCAGAAACCCCAGAGGAGTTGCCTAGTCTAGAGAAAAATTTACCTGGCTGTTCTTAGATTATTTTTCTGCATTTATTGTTTTAGACTGAGACTGAGTTGTATTTATTATTTTGTGACTTTGTGAGGTCATTTAGACCCAGGTTTTGAGTTGGACTTATTGTGATTGGTTTTTATTAGAACTCTTTTCTATTCTCATCGTGCTATTATTTCTATTAGCTTGTGATTGAGTATATCATAGAACTGTGGATTATTATCATTGTCCTCCGTGCGGAGTTGAGACTATTGTCAGGATATATTATATGTTGAGACCTAGACAGCGTTCTACCGCCGATGCTGCGGCGTAGGCTGTACGTACCCACGACTCATGCCCAAATTCCGGGTGCGGGTCGTGACACGTTTTTAGTGGTGGCCCATGCAGGTCTAGCTTCGCAAGTTGTGCGATGTCGTGGTAGTGCGACAACTTAGTGGTACTACTACGAGCCTGTTTTAGGAATAGGAATTAGGTCGAGGATATACTCAATCACAATTAGGGAATTCTTATTCTTATGATACTACTCTTAATGATTTTCCTTTAGAAATTTACTGTCCTTCCTTGATGATATCGTATCTATTGCCTTAATTGAATCTTTCGATCTGTCTTCAGGATGCCGTCGAAGACCAGGTCCCAGAGACTCGGAGCAGCAGCTTCAGAGAGGTCTGCCACTTCTCGCCCTGCCGGACAGACATCCGCAGCACCTCCTACATCTCCAGTATATGTGGGAGTGTCTGCAGCATTCGGGGGTCCTCCACCACCAGTTCAGAGGGTCCCCACAGCTACGACGGGGCCTCTACCACCACCACCAGTTCAGCATCCAGGAGGTGTGCCCGTCGATGGGGCACAGATGTTCGCCTTGATTCAGGGCATGGTCGATGCCCAGAGGACGTCGACAGAGGCCCAGAGAGTGCAGGCTGAGGCACATCAGGCCCAGACAGAGATGATGAGGGTGAACATGTAGAATGCTCACCAAGTGGCCCTCCAGGCTGTGGAGAGAGTTACTCAGCAGCAGCAGCGTCCTGATCAGCACCACCAGAGGCCGGGCACCATTGTGGATTTCAAGAGGATGATGCCTCGGGAGTTCAAGGGGACAGAAGGGATACTCTACGCCGATGATTGGCTAGAGGACATCGAGAGGAACTTATGCTTGGCACAGCTTCCAGAGGCCCTCCAGATCGAGGCCGCTGGCAGCCAGATGTTCGACATTGCCTTGACGTAGTTTCGCACGGAGCCGAGACTCTTGCGCAGGGGACTCACTTGGGTGGATTTCAAGGAGCTCTTCAAGGAGAAGTTCTTTCCTGATGTTGCCCTGGGAGCTTTGGAGAGTCAGTTCCATGACTTAGCCCAAGGGAGCTCGTCCGTCGACGAGTATGCCGCAGAGTTTTTCCGTCTGAGCCGCTTCGCACCATCGATGACTAGAGATCCGGGGGACAGGGCCCGAAAGTTCAGAAAAGGGGCTGACAAGGGAGATCAAGTCTCGCACGTCGGGACGTCGCATAGCTACCTACGAGGGCATATTGATGGATGCCCAGATAGCCGAGGACGACTTGGGCCTCAGGCCCAAGAGGGGACGCGATGGTTCCGGAGGAGCAAACAGTAGTGCGGGACCGGGCAAGCGTCCACACTTTCAGCAGCAACAGCAGAGACCATTTCAGCAGCAGCATCAGGCACCAGCCCGAGGGCAGGTCCAGCAGCAGCAACAGAGACAGAACCAGCCCGCCATCCAGTGTGCGTACTGCAGAAAGATGGGACATACTAGAGATATCTGCAGGAAGAGATTGGGCTCATGTCTATCCTGCGGATCGACGACACACCAGTTGAAGGATTGCCCTACGATTCGTTCAGGTCAGGGTGGAGCAGCCGCCCAGAGAGGACCAAACAGGGTACCTACCGTACCAGGTGGCCAACAGCAGAGGGGACCACTTCCACCACAACATCAGAAGTTTGCCCAGCACCAGCAGCGGAGAGGTGTACCCCAGGGGCGAGCATACGCCATGGCAGTCGAGGAGATCGAGCCAGCAGGAGACTTGATCACAGGTTCGGTTCTTCTCGATTATATTCCCGCATTTACCTTATTCGACTCTAGCGCTTCCCATAGTTTTGTGTCTGTATCTTATGCACTTCAACATCATTTAGACACAGAACCATTAGCTAGGACTTGCAAGATCACGACTGGTGGAGGTATTATCCTAGTCCGTGATCACTGCTAGGACCAGAGAGTGTCAGTAGGAGGCCGAGAGTTGAGCGTGAGCTTACTTGTCATGCCACTTCTGGGGTACGATATCGTGCTCGGAATGGACTGGTTGAGTAGGCATCATGCTACTATAGATTGTTATAGAGGCAGAGTATTATTTAGACCCCCAGGAGAGCCGGAGTTTGAGGTCGTCAAAGGAGCAGCGAAACAGAGCAGGAGCATATTTTGCGGAGCCAGGACAGAAGAAGAGGAGTTGCCACATCCTCTGATAGCGGAGTTCCTGGATGTATTTCTAGAGGAGTTGCCAGGCTTGCCGCCAGACAGAGATGTTGAATTCTCTATAGACTTGGTTCCAGGAGCGGAGCCCATTTCACAATATATCTATAGAGTTAACAACAGCGAACTGGCAGAACTGAAGAAGCAAGTTGAGGAGCTGCAGGACAAAGGTTTCATCAAATCCAGTTCATCACCATGGGAAGCTCCGGTATTGTTCGTACCGAAGAAGGACGGCACGGTGCGCATGTACATTAATTATAGAGCTTTGAACAATATCACTATCAAGAACAAGTAACCGCTGCCGAGGATAGATGATCTTTTCGATCAGTTGAGCGGGGCGAGGGTATTTTTAAAGATTGATTTGAGGTCAGGCTATCACCAAGTGAAGGTAAAGAAAGAAGACACGCCGAAGACAGCTTTTCGGACCAGATACGGCCAGTTTGAGTTCATGGTGATGCCATTTGGTTTAACCAATGCACCGGCAGTATTTATGAACCTGATGAACAAGGTGTTCCACCAGTACCTTGACAAGTTCGTGGTGGTGTTCATCGACGATATTCTTGTGTATTCCAAGACCCCGGAGGAGCACGAAGAGCACCTGAGGTTGGTCTTAGAGACTCTCAGGAGGAAGAAGCTGTACCGAAAACTCTCTAAGTGTGAATTCTTCCTTGACAAGGTCAAATTTCTTGGGCATGTGGTATCGGGTGACGGAATCTCGGTTAACCCACAGAAGATCGAGGCAGTGGAGTCGTAGGCTACCCCCAGTTCGGTAGCTGAGATCAGGAGTTTTCTCGGGCTAGCAGGATACTACAGGAGGTTTGTACAAGACTTCTCCAGAATTGCAGTGCCGATGACCCGACTGACTAGGAAGGATATGGATTTTGTCTGGACAGAGGAGTGCCAGGCCGCATTTGATGAGCTGAAGAAGAGGTTGACGACAGCTCCAATTTTGACGTTGCCAGCAGGGACAGGTGGTTTCACCATCTATAGTGATGCTTCAGGGAAGGGTCTGGGATGTGTTCTTCAGCAGCACGGGAAGGTGATTGCCTATGCTTCCAGGCAGTTACTCCCTCATGAAAAGAACTACCCCACCCACGATTTAGAGTTAGCAGCAGTTATCTTCGCTCTAAAGCTGTGGAAACATTACCTGTACAGAGAGCGTGTGGAGATCTTCACCGACCACAACAGCTTGAAGTACGTGTTCACACAGAAGGAGATGAACATGAGGCAGAGGAGGTGGTTGGAGTTGATGAAGGACTTTGACATCTCATTGCAGTACCACCCAGGGAAGGCCAACGTAGTCGCCGATGCCTTGAGCAGGTTTCCGATGGCTATGTACTTGACGACAGATAGACATTTGTTGGCTGATCTGGAAAGCTTGGAGATTGAGGTGTTAGTTCCCGGTACTGAGATTCAGATATGGGGATTGCAGATACAGTCCGAACTGATGGACAGGATCAGAGCTGCGCAGTACGATGATGAGGCTCTGAGGAGTATCAGGGCACAGGTTCAGATAGGATTGTCGGACGACTTTACTATCGCAGAGGATGGTTCCTTACGGCACGGCACGAGGATGTGTGTGCCGAGCGGGGAGCTGCACGAGGAGGTTTTGCAGGAGGAACATCGCTCTCAGTACTCGATGCATCCCGGTGCCAACAAGATGTATCGAGACTTGAGGGAGCACGTATGGTGGTATGGAATGAAGTGCGAGGTAGCACGCTTCGTATCTCGGTGTCTAGTGTGCCAGCAGGTAAAGGCAGACCGGCAGAGACCAGGTGGTTTGCTTCAACCTTTACCGATCCCAGAGTGGAAATGGGAGCACGTGACTATGGATTTTGTTTCAGGGCTTCCACGTTCTCCAGGAGGGAAGGACGCGATTTGGGTCATCGTGGACAGGTTGACCAAATCAGCCCATTTCTTACATTTCAAGGTGGGCACGTCGACAGAGAGGCTAGCAAAGATGTACGTACGTCAGATCATTAGACTTTATGGAGTTCCTGTAAGCATCATCTCAGATCGGGATAGCCATTTCACTTCCCACTTCTGGAGGAGTCTGCAGACTAGCTTGGGCACTCAGCTCAAGTTCAGTATCGTATATCACCCCCAGACAGACGGGCAGTCTGAAAGGACTATTCAGACTCTCGAGGATATGCTACATACTTGTGTTCTAGATCTCGGAGGTTCTTGGGAGGATCATCTGCACCTGGTAGAGTTCGCTTACAACAACAGCTACCAGGCCAGCATCGAGATGTCACCATTTGAGGCTCTTTATGGAAAGAGGTGTCGTACACCGTTATCTTGGGACGACGTTGGAGAGAGAGCCTTGCTAGGACCAAAAATGGTTGTGGATGCAGTAGAAAAGGTGAAACTCATCAGAGACAGACTGCGAGTGGCGCAGGACAGACAGCGGCATTGGGCCGACAGCCACCGTAGACCCCTTGAGTTTCAGGTATAGATTGTTATTTTTCTAGTTTGTGTTGTTGTTTTAGACTGCGTGTTGAGACTGTTTTGTTTTAGGTTGGCGATTTAGTATTCCTACAGATTTTTTCGACGCGTGGCACGATTTGTTTTGGTCAAGGCGAGAAGCTTAGCCCATGCTACATCGGACCCTTTGGCATTCTTGCGAGGGTAGGTGCAGTAGCGTATAGACTGGACTTTCTGCCTGCATTAGAGGGAGTGCATGATGTGTTCCACGTGTCGTAGCTGAGACGGTACGTGGCAGACCCTAGTCACATACTTGATCACTCGGAGATTGAGGTTGGTCCGACACTCAGCTAACCAAACTATTCCTTTGGTTCGTGTTGCTTGGAGACATCACTCTCCAGGGGAGTCGACCTGGGAGAGAGAGGACGAAATGCGCGAGCAATACCCGTATCTCTTCTAGACTTGAGGTATATCCCTTTCTGGTTTTATTCTTGTTCTGTTCAGTCCAAATTTCGAGGACAAAATTTCTTTTGGGAGGGTAGACTTGTCACTACCACTTTTTCCAGATAAGGGCATTTGGGTAATTTACTATTTTGGATAATTATGTATTTAATTAAATTGCTGAGTTTTATAAACTATTTATATATTGTTAGTGATAATTGGTTTTAGGTCAAACCCTAGAACTCATTAGGACAAACCCTAATGACTAAACCCTAATTTGAAGACCCAATTCTAGCAAAACCCTAGAATTCTAATTTTAGGGTGGAACCTCAAACCCTAGAAGGCCTAAACCTGAGTTAATTAGGTTCTACATGACCTACCATAGGGGGTTTAACCTAAACTATGCATTAGAAACCCTAACTTGGGTTTAATATAAAAGGGGAACCCTCTCTTCCTTCATGTAGAAAGGAGAAACCCTAGCCTCCATCAAGGAAACCAATTCCCCACCTCCAGATTTTGGAATCCAGACCTAGGAGATCCCATTCTCCTCCTCCAAGCAAGGAAAGCAAGGAACTTGGGTCAAAAAGCCTTAGAGAAGAAGAACTTCCATTGGAGAACCCATCTCTATAGGTAAATTCGAATTTTTATTCTTTTATCTCTGTTTTTCTGATGTTAATGCCATTAGGAAACCACCATTTCTGTTAGATTTCGTTTTAGGGTTTAGAATTTGGGTTTTAGGTGTCCCTACATTGGTTTCCCCATATTTCGTGAACCCTAACCCTAGGTGTTTGCATGTAGACCTAATTCATCCTCCAACGTGTAAGTTAGATTTTGATTTTTTAGGGTTTTGATCTGAGGGTTCATGATGTTCTTATGTAAAACCATTTTCTGTACTCCTTGTGTTTGATGAAATGTTTCTTAGGGTTTTTGCCTATCGTTGTATTTTAATTTCTGCATATTTTGACATATAAATCTATGTACATAGCTATATTGCATATGGATTGATGGGTTGTGTGATATGGGGAAGAGATGCACTGTGGGGATTCTTGTGTACAGTTGGGCTTGGAGTAAACTGTGCACAGTCGGGTATCAGAGGGTTGTGTGTATGAGAGAATGTCTCAGCAATTCCCAGGTTTGTGTGTGTACTGATAGTTTTTTACTGCTGTGTATCTCTGTTCTGTGTGTAGTGTATCAGTTCCTGTGTATATGTGAGAGTGTATCATAGGAATGAATGTGTAGAGTGATTCTCCCAGATTATTCTGTGTGTAGTGTATCAGCATCCAAGCAGTATTGGAGATACAATGGGTTAGATAGCAAAGTTTAGGGAAACAGCCTGTGTGTATGAGTGTACCCGTGTGAGAATACCTGTGTCTACCTTGTCTGTGAGAGTGGGATAGAGTAAAATTGAGAACTGTGAGTATCCTAATTGATTGTATCAGGTGTATGAGAACCTGTGTCCCTGTGTAGCTGTATGTATCTATGTAATTCAGTGTGTGTGTAAGGTTTATGTTCAGAATTTGAACTATGAACTGTGTGTTTATGTATCAGTGTTGATGTGTGTACTAGTGAGTGAGAATTCAGTGTGTATCCTAGAACTATCCGGGTGTAGGTGTGTAAATCCTGTGGGTCAATGTAGAAGGTTATTTACCCCTAAACCAGAGTGTCTAAGTATCTGTGTGTGTGTGTCCTCAGATTTAGTGATGCAGTGTCTGTGTTAGTGCACACAGTTTCAGCTAAGTCTACCTGTGTCAGTTCCTGTGTGTTTGTGTGCCTATGTGTTTAGGTATTAGGTGGGAGTCTTTGTGTCTGTGCAAGTGAATTTGTGTGTATGTATGTGTGAAAACTGAATGTACCAGTGAGCAAGGGTCAACTTACCTGGTTGATCTTGCCAGTAGCCATATGCTCGTCTCAAGGGTTAGACCATGCATGTATGAAGTCTGAACCATTTCAGACTGAAATTGTGCAACTGTGTAGGTAATTAGAATAGGTGCAGTATTGAATTTAGTGTGGGTATTAGTTAGAGATACCTGTGTCAGTTTAGTGATTAGAGTATCAGTGTATTAGAGAGTCATAGTGTATCAGTAGTTCTTTGTGTGTGTATAGATAGTGCTGTGTATTAGATACTTGAGGGTGTAAATTCTGAGAAGGAAACTGTGTATCAGAGGTAGGTGAGAGAGATGTTTCCCAGTTCAGTGTGTTCTAGTGTGTCTAGGTCTGTGTGTCTCAAAATTCCCAGGATACCTGTGTCAGTATAAATATGTTCCTGTGTATTATTAGTGTTAGTGTCAACCTGTGTGTGCAGTATGTGTTCTTGTATCAGAGTGTCTAGGTATTAGGTGCCTGTGTATGTAGCTTAGGTGTATCTGTTGTTATGAGTCAGGCAAGTAGGGTACTTGAGTGAAGAGATTAAGTTAGTATGGGTAAGGGTCATGGTTCATGTATTACTGGCTATAACTAAGGTAGTACTTTTTACTTATGAAAATGAGTTATATAAACTACTAGTATCCAATATAGCTATATTAGGACTAGTGGTGCTTTAAAAGACTTTGCATAATAGGGTTAACCTAGTATTGCCCAGTAAACCTCAGTATTGACCTAGAAACCCTATCTTTTTAACTAAACATGTTATTCTTTTAATTCAATATCTGACATTAACATTCTATATTTAGGTTATTGTGATTCCACTTTGGACATCGATCCTCACACCCTGCTCAGGACCACAGGCGAGTACATTCTCTGACAGTTTTTATTGTTGATTATTTCTATAATGCAGTTGTATTACATACTTGATTCCGACACTATGGATACACGGGTTAGCACCCTAGATCCCCATCATGAGGAGTCATGATTGGAATCCATCGTGATAGCTAGGGGATGGGGAACTATTAGTAGATTATGTGATCATATCCAAATCCTTTACATGCATCATAGCTCACCCCACTTCTCACGTTGGGTGCGGCCTGACCATCTTACATGCATCATAGCTGTTATATATGATTAACCTGACCACTACATGCATCATAGCTAACCATATGGTTAGCCTGACCTACAAGAATCATAGTTAATCATATATAACCAGCCTGATCAAGTCCCAAGTCGATCACATGATAAACTGATAATTCAAACACTTAGCTAGATGTCTATTTTATTCAGATTCACCTGTTCCAGCATTCACTACTTATTGTCTAGCATTCACTATTTATTGTTCATTGTTAGATGCTCTATTTCCTATTTCCATTTTCTCCAGTACTTTACATTTCCAGCATTTATTTTCTATCTTGTATTTCTTACACTGTTTATAGATTTTGTCAATTTAATGAAACTGCTGTTAGTGCTTGTGCTTCGCTCTAATCCTGACTGGATAACATTTTTCAGAGGACCTGGAGAGCTTGTACCCCACTCATTACGACCCAGGATTAGAGGGTGATTTCACTCCAGAAACCCCAGAGGAGTTGCCTAGTCTAGAGGAAAATTTACCTGGCTGTTCTTAGATTATTTTTCTGTATTTATTATTTTAGACTGAGACTGAGTTGTATTTATTATTTTGTGACTTTGTGAGGTCATTTAGACCCAGGTTTTGAGTTGGACTTATTGTGGTTGGTTTTTATTAGAGCTCTTTTCTATTCTCATCGTGCTATTATTTCTATTAGCTTGTGATTGAGTATATCATAGAACTGTAGATTATTATCATTGTCCTCCGTGCGAAGTTGAGACTATTGTCAGGATATATTATATGTTGAGACCTAGACAGCGTTTTACCGTCGATGCTGCGGCATAGGCTGGACGTACCCACGACTCATGCCCAAATTCCGGGTGCGGGTCGTTACATCAAGGTACTGATGGAACACCTTATTCATCAAGTTCAAAAATACCGCCTGTGCATTAGTCAAACCAAACGATATCACCATAAACTCGTACTAACCATACCGAGTTCAAAAAGCAGTCTTCGGTATGTCCACCGGCTTCATCTTCACCTGATGGTAGCCTGATCTCAAATCTATCTTAGAAAACACCTTTGCACTACTCAACTGATCGAACAGATCCTCAATCCATGGCAAATGATACTTATTCTTGATAGTAAGATTATTCAAAGCCCTGTAATCAATGCACATGCGCACCGATCCATCCTTTTTCGGTACAAACAATACTGGTGCTCCCCACGGTGAAGAATTTGATCTGATAAACCCCTTATCGTGCAATTTGTTCACTTGCTTCTTCAGCTCGACCAGCTCGCTGTTGTTTACTGTATAGACATAATACGAAATTGGTTCTGCACCAGGCACCAAGTCTATAGAGAATTCAATATCTTGATCTGGCGGCAACCCTAGCAATTCCTCAGGAAACACATCCAAGAACTCTGCTATCAACGGATGCGGCAACTCCTTGTCTTCCACCATAGCTCCATAAATAATGCCTTCTCCTTGCTCTGCAGCTCCTCTAGCAAACTCAAACTCTGGCTCTCCTGGTGAACCAAACAAAACTCTACCTCCTCTACAATCTATGCTAGCACGGTGCCTACTCAACCAATCCATCCCGAGTAAAATGTCGTAGCTCAAAAATGGTATTATAAGTAGACACGCATTCAACTCCTGGCCTCTCAGTGTAACTTTTTGATCCTTGTAAATATTATTAACCAGGATAATGCCTCCCCCGATCATGATCTTGCAAGTCCTAAGCAAAGACTCAGCTACTAAACCATGCTCCAGAGCAAAAAAAATAGATACAAAACTATGGGAAGCACCACTATCAAACAAAACTAAAGTTAGAATGGAATCAAGAAGAATAGAACCTGCGATGACATCTCCCGTGGGTTCCTCCTCCTCAACGGTCATAGAAAATGCTCGCCCCTGACGTGCACCTCCCTGATGCTGATGCTGGACATAACGTTGTTGTTGTATCAGAAATGGTCCCCTCGGCTGTACTGCAGGTAGTCTCGTCTGTGCCCTCGGAGCTGAAGTTGCTCCCTGAACTGCACGATGAGGACACTCTCTCGATTGATGCCCTTCCATACCACAATACAAACAAACTTCTAGCCTCCTCCTGCAAACTTCCCAGATATAGCCGGGCTTCTTGCAGTAGTGGCAGGAAGCTTGCTGTAACTGTCTCTGCTGCTGAGGTACCTAATAAAAAGGTGCCTTAGCTGGAGTTTGGTTCTGATATGGCTGCTCGAAAGGTTTGGACTGGAAATGAGGACGTTTTGTAGATACTGTACTGCTGTTGGCCCCCAGAAAAGAATCATGGTCTCTCTTGGGCTTCAAACCCAACTCCCGCTCAACCTTGCTTGCCTCCGCAAGTATATTCGAGTATGTCTCATAAAAAGATGGAATAAGGATCTTCACTTCCCAGTTTAGACCCTCAGGGAAATGAATAGCTCGAACCTCTGGCTCTCTCACCAAATACTCTGCAAATTGTCTCAACCTGTCGAATTTCGCAGCGTAATCCCTCACAGACATGCATTCCTGAATGAGACTCTCAAATTGCCTCCCCAAGTCTATCCTGTCTACCCGAGCAAAAAATTTCTTCTTGAAGAGGTCCTTGAATACCTCCCAAGACTGACCTACGTCAACCAGAATTGGCTCATTCCTGAACCAAGTATGAGTGACGTCGAACAGTTGAAGTCCTACCGCCTCAACCTTCAGATCCTCAAAAAGACAGGATACCCTCATAAGACGCTCAATATCCTAAAGCCAATCATCAGCATAGACGATGCCCTCCTTCCCCTTGAAGATCTTAGGCTCCAGCTTCTTGAAGTCCTGAATGTTGCCTGGTCGAAGCTGAGCAACCTGAGGAACATCCTGCTGTTGGACCGGAACTTCTCTCTCAACTACGGCACGAGCAAGCTGATGAGCACTCTCGATGCCCTGCCGTAGAACGTCGGTCTATCTCTAATGTGCCTCTGACTGAGCCCTCTGTGCCTCGAGCATCTAACGAAATAGTGTAAACAACTGTGTCACCTCTGCTGGCACATGAGGTGAAGGTGGAAGCCCCTCAGATACAGCTGGCATAGTCCTCTGAGTAGGTGGTGGACCTCCGAAAGCAACTGACACTCCAATCACCAGAGAAATGAATGGTGCAGGCCCTCGGGATGTCGCAGACCTCTCAGAAGCTGCTCTCCCTTGCTGTGATCTAGTCTTAGGCAGCATCCTGAGACAAAGCGAAAGAAAGAATCAATATGGCACATGATGTAAGATATTCAAGAAAAGGACAGTTTAAGAGATCAAGTATCAATATCAAAGAAGAATAGTTGAATCAAAAGAATTTTCCTAGATGTGATTTAGTATCTCAGTCTATATCCTATCACAGACTTACAGTAGTACAACTAAATTATCGTACTACCACGATATTGCATAACTTGCGAAGCTAGACCTGCATAGGCCACCACTAAAAATATGTCACGACCCGCACCCGGTGTAAGGGTACAAGTCGGAAATAACGCCCAGCCTACGCCGTAGAATCGGCAGTAGAACGCTGTCTGGGTAATTTATCTAACAATATAATGAACCACTAATAATAACAATATACTTAATCACAGAACTAGATAGAAATAAGTACAAATCAGATAAAGAATAGAATAGTCAAAATACAACTCATGAGTCTAAAGTAATACATCAATGAGTCTGAAAGAAATAACAAAATAAGCTGGAGACAAGTCCAGTACAAAAGAATACAAAGAAGCTACCAAACCCGGGTCAACTATCTCAGTAGGGATAAGTCCCTCCGGAGCCAGGGTCTCAGACTCTAGACCCACAACATCCTGAGGTCCATAATAGGTAGGGTACCACTCCTCAGTATCATTGGAAAAATATATCCAGTCAGGAAAAGAGCAGAGTACATCTCTAACAACAGTTCTAATCAATGATAAAAACTATGTAACAGTAAATATATGTGAATATACAAGATGCAAAATAGATACGAGAGATATATATACAATAAGAAAATACTGGAATAAATACAATAATAAAAATATGCCAATGAACAATAATACTAATGAATAAGTGTGTGAGTACTAGCTTTAACATGTGATTGGCTTGGGAACATGATACAATATATATATGGCCTGGCTAATCATACGTGCGGTGTATGATTAACACTATTTTATAACAGTACTTGATACAATAGGGGTATTAATCACATATCTACACTAAAGTACTCCCCACCCTCGACTGGTATAATAGATCCAACCACGGTATGCTATGACACGAGATTCCCCAAGAAGATAGCGACTCTTCTCGAGAATCAGTGTCTGTATATGTACAAGATAACCAATGAAATAATACTTGCACTATATACACCATATACAAAGGAATAATATCTCATGACGAGATTCGGATATACCAATCCGTGTAACCATAGTGTCAAGAGAACATGGATATCTATACTAGATACAATGAACATAGAGGATATCATAAATGAGAAACTATAAGAGAATGTACTCGCCTGAAGTCCAATTAATAGTCTCACAGATATCTGATACGATGCCTCAAAGACCTAGATATGGAATACAACATCAATACAAGTTTTCGGGAAGAAAATAAGTTAAACTAGTCAACTTCTAGGTCAATAAGTCAATTCTAAGTCAAAAGTCATACTAAGTCAACTATAGTCAACTATAGTCAAACTATGGTCAACCATGGTCAACTACCTATTTCTAGGTAGCAAAATTCTAACACAAAAAATTGGGTTCAAGATAGTAAAGTCTAGGTCACCAAAACCATATTTTAATATTAGGATACCGTATCTCTGGATACGTGAATCCATAGGTAAAACATCAATTTATATATATCAAATAATTATTAATAATATATAATCCAAATTATAAAATAGGTACCGTGGTTTTGAACCAACTTGGTATCCCAACAATAATTCACAAACTTGATACCCAAACCCAATATCTTGGGTATCCCCAATTACCTTGGTTTTCTTAAGGTAATACCCAATACCTTGTTTTATTAACTACCTGTAATATATATATATACACACTATACTAATTATTTTATATATACTATAATGTAATTAGTAATTTAAGAATATATTTACATATATATTAAATACCAATATATATATATAAATATCTATCTATAACGATATAAGTACATATATATATAATCTGCCAAATGTCACTAAAAATAGTTCTGAAATCCTGATACTCTGATGCGCTGCCCCTTTAGTGACGGTTCTGCCTGTTGCTCAATCTGTTGTCGCTGCTACTGCTGACTGTTCCCACTGCTGCTGCTGCTTTGGCGACGGTTCACAGCCGTCGCCAAACTGTTGTTGCCGCTGCTGCTAGTGTTCCCGCTGCAGCTGCTGCGTTGGCGACAGCTGCGGCTACTATCACCATTGGCTGTTGTTGCTACTATAGCGACTGCCTGTCGCTATAGTATATATATATATATATATATATATATATATATATATATAACCCACATAGTACAGATATATATAACTATATACATAATTACTACAATAACTATACATACACCCTCCCTTGTATTATGTACATAATAACTATATAGTAACATACACACACATACATATTAATATATATAGATAACTATACATATATGTATATGTATATATAATCATATAACATACATATATAAATATAATTATAACAATATATAAATATCCATTTAAACATACATACATATAAATATATATATATATATATATATATATATATATATATATATATATATATATATATATATATACTTACACCATAATACATAGTTACAATATAGTATCATATATATATACATAGTTATAACCATATAGAATACATAATAAACACATATAATAATAACATACATATATATAGTAACAATATATATATATATATATATATATATATATATATATATATATATATATGTATATATATATACTACAATATATACCTATGCAGAAGAAATAACTACTTAAAATATATATACACATATAGTATATACATAATACATAGATCTAAGACACAATAATACATAAATATTGTCACAATAATATACATATATATATACAATATATAATTATAAATCATCATGAAATAAGAACACCAAAGAATTAGATCTATAATTAAATTGCACACACATGGAACGTATCATCCCGTATCCCACTAGATTTAGGATACGCATGCGACACGAGTCTACCACACATACAAACGTATCCAGAAGGATACGAACAAGTCATATATATTATTTATGAATAATACGAAGAGTCAAATATAGATCTATGTGTCCGTATCAAAATATGACATGTACAAAGTCCCATGTCGGAAGGAAAACTCCCAAATCAACATGTATTACCAAATTATTGGGATACGACCTATACGTACACAATTATGAACACGACACAAGCTCCAAACACACAAGCACATGTCAGATTGATCTATAGGACCAATTGACACACACAACAATTGTCAATCTCATAATTCTCCCAAAATTGACATAAAAAGTACCATAACTTTCTCAATAGGCCTCCTTTGAACACAAAACCAAATCCTATGGGTAGCCTATGCATATGGGTTAATTTTCCATGGTTAGATCTCATATTTAGAACCTAATTAAGGGGAAAAAATTTAATTGTACCTATTGAGAGATGAATTCCCAATATAACCTCCAATTGAGATAAAACTGGCTCTAACATGTAGATCCTTGCTCTTCTTTGTAGATTCTTGCTTCCTCCTTCTAGATTCTTGCTTCTCAAGCCTCCAATGGTGATTTGGAAGAAATTGAAATAAAATTTGGTAGGGAAATGAAGTAGAAATGAAGGAATTTGGTTGAGAAAAATTCTAGATCTAGTTTTAAAATGAAAAAAGGAGAGAGAATTTTCTCCCTCTTTTAAATATAGGCCGACCCCTTTTCCCTCCCTCAAGTTATTAGGAAATGTCCAATATACCCCTTAGGGTCTCTCATGAAGAAATAATTAAGGAGGGAAGCTTCTAGTCTAATGCTTTAACTATTTTAATCCATCTCCTTAACAATGGGCTTTCTAAATAGGTTAAATTCTATCAATTAATTCATGTTGGTCCATGGGTCTAAACTAAACTAGTTAAGCCCACTAATACAAGTCCAAAATAAATAACTAATATCTAACAACAATTAATAATATCACAAATAATTATTTATCATGCACAATATTTAATTAAATATTAAATTACTAAAATACCCTTTCCTAGAAATATGGTAGTGACAAAGTTGCACCTAAATGATAATCACATCAAGCTTACCTCTGAACGAGAACCCCTATGTCAGCTTGGGGAGCAATTACCCGGTTCATAATAAGAATCAAGGATTGTCATGTCAAGAGATAGATTTGGAAAGACCCTGACCTACATGTCGCGGACAACTTGTCAAAGGTGATCTTCGGATCTCAGTTCCACGGGCGGTCAACGGGGCACCGGGGCCGATCCAATCCGAATGGAACTCAAACAGCCTTTCCGGTGCAAGCAGGGTGGCGTATCCGCTAAATGCCACGCCACCCTTGCTTTAAAGGCTTGTAGTCTCATGTGCTGGACGGGATGGCATGCGGTGCCTCTTTGTACTTTAGCTGCTTACCATCCTCATTCATAGACTATAACTCATCCTTTATGGATATGCTAGCGACCTCATGTTCATAGAGATAAGTCATCCTCGCTTAGCGGCAACCCACGTGCGAGTCATTGCATCGCATCAAAAATAACTGAACACCTGAACAACCATAGTAAAATAACACTTGTACATAAAGGGCACTTGATTATCTTATGTAACATACCAAGCAATCAGAGTAACTCGTATATCTGAAATATAGTCTCGTTCATGACACAATACTTGTATATGCTATAGCCCCCGAATGTTTATACCTGCTCATGCTTGAATTAACATAGTTTGCCTTGGATAGGAAAGGACAAATGGTAAGTTGGTAAGTCTCATCGTGTTCCCTCTGATATCGCACGGTGCACTGCCACACGAGTTAGGCTACTCAATATTGCCATAAAACTAATCCTAAGGCAACTAGAAAGACAATATAACAGTTGGTGCACGAAACCTATATTACGTGTTTGGATTTGTCGAGCGGACGAGTAGCCTCCCCACCAGTGCATTCGTGTACTGATAATCCACCAGGTTGTTCTCAAGATGCGAAAGAACCTCATTCGGTACGGATGTCTCCTTTGTGCATGCTAAGGCGTGGAGATCACTCTGGATCCTTGGAGCATTGCGTCCAGAACTGAAGCTCACATATAAGACATAATATTGGAATATCGCCAGAATATCACCTGAACATCATATGTACATCGCCTGTACAATCATCGCATAATTATAGCTACTTGGCACACTTTTACTATTTCAGAAAGAGAGACTTGAGCGATTTGTAATCTCGGCCATGCGCCGCCTGTAACACTTGTTTATATCAATAAAGAGCTTATTTTACTTTAATTTGTGTTATTCAATATTTTTGCTATTGTTGACACAGTGAACTTGTTACCAAATCACCTATGCGTTTATAATTCAATTGCACTCGGACAATCTGTGCGACTCTGTGGCTTAGACTTCTTACCGCCAGTTAATGAACCATGGTCTTGCATGGGCGTGGCTCACATTCGTACGATATCACGCCCAGATGGGTCAAAGCGATTATCTCACGGGAGCGCTGGCACGATGATTCTCGCCTGGCGGGGACGGCCGATTAGCCTGCGGAAGATCGAGGCATGACAGATTGGTATCAGAGCCTGGCTTATACGTCTTTGGACTTCATTTTTATTTTCTCAGTTTCGAAAGCTTATTCGTGGGTTATGTGCACACACTCTCTCAATGTCCCAAACGGAATATTTCAACAATTAGTCTAAATACTTTCAAAATATTAATTTTAATGATATAATTGCTTGTATAAATTATATTGCGATTTGGCCTTTGTGCCTACCTGTGCCAGTTCCTTTAGGATTAGACTAGTGCTAGAAATATAACTTATGTGCAAACCAAAATGCGTATATATATTCGCCCAACTTGTTAGTGCGAATCGAATATTGTCCCGAACGATAAGCTATGCACACAGCCTTTAGGCTAAGTTATGTTAAGTATCGTGTGCCAAGATCCTTTGGTGCAAGCTGTAACGCCCCACTCCGCGCCGGCGTTATATATCAAGGTGAGTGGGCAGAACTTCGTTCTCTGATTCTTGTACGCCTTAATAATAACCTGTGTTTTTGCTTGCAATGTTTTCTTAAGAGAATGGTATCAGAGCGGAATTGATTCTCTGGCCCAAACCGTTGCTATGACTCTGAGATATTATCGATATGGTTTTGCAAAGAGCGTTCCATACAATAAGTCCATAGATATTCTCAAAGTGCAAAATGTTTTCTGAACTTGAATTGCTTGATTGTTTCGATTGAGTACGGCGAGGGACGGCACTATCGCTACTCGGGATATCGAGAAGTTTATCCTTGAAGTTTCGAGGACGAAACTTTTTGTTGGTTGGTAAGTATGTAATGCCCCGCTCCGCGCCGACGTTATATATCAAGGTGAGTGGGCGGAACTTCATTCTCTGATTCTTGCACGCCTTAATAATAACCTATGTTTTTGCTTGCAATATTTTCTTAAGAGAATGATAGAACCTGCCTTGCATGTTAATGAATGAACTCACCTAGCTTGTCTTTGAAATAATGCCTGCTTAACGAGAATCCTGAATCGCCTGCTTAGAGTGCATGAATGTGTTCACTATCGTCTATGCTTCGAGAGAACCATACTGTGCCTGAACGTGTTCAAGTGATAAGTATGATTGCCCCGCAACAATGAGTGTATTCTGATGGTTCATCTCGTCTGCATACTAGAGTTTATTTGATAGTGTTCCATGCATTCGCACGCGGTCGGACAATGACTTTTGGTGGAGAGCTGAATTATATGCGTTATAACCACCATGGGTCACAGCTGCCATTAGCTTCAGAGAATGAGTCATTGGTATGCTGTTCCACCAGCTGCCGATCCTGAGATACTCGGGGACCGCCCTGCATATAGCTAAGTCATTGTGTTGGCTTGGATAGTGACTGCCCCTAAGAATGTGCATTGTGTGTCTAGCTTTGCATCAGACCCTCGAGTCGCACGAGACACGCTGCGCACACCCTGAAACATGAACGGTTTGCTTGCTTGCATATTCAATATGAAACTCTGTTTCCAAACATGTTTCTAAACAAGTAAATTGACTCTGCTAGAACTGCATGAAACGAACCTAGGTAAAAACTAGAAAGATCACTAGTAATGTAATGTTTTATAACATGATTACTTAGTGCTTGTTTGAGTGAATGCTTGTTTCTGTTCAGTTGATTTATCTCACCAGTACTTGTATAAAGTGCTAACCCACCAACAGTTTACTTGTTCGCAGGTACTGGATCGTCCGAGGGAGCGATAGGCGTGCCACAGTCCCGAAGACCCGGAATCCTGGTTTCGATTGTTGCCCCGAGAATGCTATCGTATAAGGGGGCATAATGTATGGAACGAACGTGTGCCTTTGCTAAAGAAAACCCAAGTTGCCTCGATTATCCCGAACACTCAGTTGGCTAATGCATTGCATTGCAACAAAGTCCCTTTCTGCTGCTTACTCGATTGATGCGATGATAGCCAACTATCAACTTAAACGATTGGCCTTGCACGGGCGCAACCCCAGGCCCGTGCGGCATCACGTCCCCCGAAAGCTCGAACGGGCCATTCGCTTGGCTCCCTTCCTCCCTCGCACCCGCGGGACGGGCACGGTGATTCGCGTCCGGCGCGCCGAGGTATGGTGATACGTGTCCGGTTCGTTAATTCCCGGCCGCTCGGGGCGGGGCAGGGCAGAGCGGCGGCCCGGGCGGGTCCGGGGCGTGACACAAGCTAGTGCAAACAAGATTTGGATATCATTCAGGAATGAGACAAGTCAGACTTAGAATGCCAACCGATAGAAATATTCTCAGATTTATCGCTATGGCAAATATAGAGAATCGTGCTTGGATTGGGAGAAATAGCCCAAATAATATTTTTGTATCGGAAGATATAAATTGAATATAGTTTGTTTGGATGACTATCGAATATGGATTTAATGGGATGACTCAATTCCGAGTGGTGTATGGATTATTTACTAATATCCAAACAGATCCATAAGTCTCGTACGTTAATCGGACTGAACAATTTCATAATGTCTTGAATAAATTATAAGGCTTATATCAAAATTAGAATTCTCGAAAATAGAAATCGATATCTTGGATAAGGAAACTTGTTGGAAACTTAGAGGATCGTACGAGCGACTTTGGATTAAAACAGCCGAACATAACTTGAATACAATACTGGTCGAATAGAAGTTATCTTGAAATAAATATTAAGTTTTGATGAATGAGATGAACGATAATGGATTTGGCTTGGAGTTCGGAAGAACGATCTTGAAATTAAGTTCAAAATAATAACTCTTGAAATCAGTCCCAACGAGAACGGTTATCCTGCGGGAGCACCGGCCTGGTAATTTCACATACGACGGGGATGATCGAACTCACGGAAACATGTTCAGTGATTATTCTAAATAAACTCGATGAATGTAACGTATCAAAATAGAATAGACTTGATAACATTAAATTTGGATAATTTTACTAGACAAAAAATAATCACTGCATTAATGGACTTGACTCGATGGATATATAACTTGGAAGGAGTAAAGGTAAAATATTAAGGTGTCTCGAATCATGTCGAACATAACTATAACATTAAAACATTCTTGTCTTGTACGAGCGTAACTCTATGCCCGTACATGCGTCACGCCCAGATAGGACGATTATCCAGCGAGAGCATTGGCATTGGGAACTCACGTCCAATGAGGGTGATTGAACTTGTGGGAGACCAAGGTGTGATAACTTATGGACCATCTTGACTTTTGGTTTGACACAATAAGACGAAATTGGAATGCAAGTGAATTATAAAATATTTCATTGGATAAGTTAGCCTAGAACCTAAAATAAATTATGCTTGATGGTTTCATGATCGAATGCACGAATCAGGTTAAACGACTTAAAGTTATAACTAAAATTTTAGAATCGAATCCTGACTTGGTGGTTTAGGCTTGGAATGTATAGGGATTCTATCAAAACATGTTTGGAGGGATAGACTATATAAATTACTAGACTTGTCTTGAACATTGAATATTATGGATTTTTCTGAACGGACTCGTCCTCCGTACAAACGAACATGTTATTGAGTGTAGGGAAATCTGTGCTCAATGTTTAGAAATTTGAGTTAAACGAGCTTAGGTAGATTACCCCATGCAATTGAATAATGGTTTGACCCTAGGAATTAGGGCAAGCATCATAATATAAATTTTTACGATGAATTATGTGCTTGTACCTGTACCTATGACCTTGTGTGCTGACCTAGCAATTAGGCAGACGACCCTGTGCCGAGTGAATAAATCTGTGTTACCGACTTTACCATATTGCTTGAATAAGCTATACAACTGGGGCAACAAGGCTTAAGGTTAGACTTAGGAACGCTAACGAGTGCTAAGTTTGACCCAAACAAATGAACCCTAGTCGGTAAATCGAATAGATCGTGCTTAATGGGTGTTATATTACTTGATTGAGTTGGAACAAAAAATAATATAGAATTGTATTGAACCCTTGAGATTTTCACAAGTAACTTGTCCGATTTTGCTATCTCTAAGTTTGGTTGAATGCATATGTATGAGGGACGCCTTGAACATGTGCACGATCCAAGACTTAATAATATGTGAAATTCGAGTGCTAAGACTTCGCTATCGCGAAGTTGGTTGAAATGAATGTGTTTGAAGGATGCATCGAATTCGTGCACGATCCAGACTCGCGATATGCCGATCTCAAAGCTAGTGCAAGTGAGTAATCACCTGAATAAGTATAAAGACTTGTATAAGTTTACCTCAGCCCTAGATCAAAAATAAAAATCGATTGAAATATACCATGCGTTAAGAAAATATGTCCCGCGCTTAGGTGCAACTAAGACTGGCTCAACATACACGCAATACGATGTAAGGAACGAGTAGGAGATTGTATTCAAAAATTGGATTTAGTGTTATCAATTTCTATGCTTAGGATAGATTCCACAATGTGATAGTACGGCCTGCCCTTAGTAAGTCTCAAGGAAGAGACTTTTCTGAGTGATGTATGTTGTAATACCCCGTTCTGCTCAAGTGGACTGCCGATTCAAATAGCAAAAGTGCAACATCCTGACCCACTTTTCTCAGGCGAGAACACTCGTTTGAGGCAAAGAATATCCAGACTTGTCCCTTCAGGAGTTCATCTTAGGATTTTAGTGGCTCGCTCGACGTATCGCTCAACCGAGGCGAATCATCGATAAGGTGGGTGGCTACGGTAAAATTGTCTTTGCTTAGCCAGCACACTTAAAATATGGAATGATACATGCTAGTTGCTAGGTGAATTGTCCCATGAATTCTAATAAGAATACAACACACCTAGCTAAGGGAATAATCCCAACTTGTATTGCTTATGTTAGAACATGGAAATAAAATGTTGCTTATATTCAGACCCTTGCATGCTACCTTTGCCTTGTGCAACTGGACACTACTATGCCTCGATAGAACGATCTGAACATTATACACTTCGTTGTGCACTTCTTTACTTATTATACTGCACAACCCTAGATTATGTCGCTCGGGAAGCTCCTTTACGATTTCACTCCTCGGCTTACCTTCGGGCCCGAGCCAAAGTGAATGTTTATGTTAATACAAATATATGCTTGCCTGCCTAGATATTGCCTCGTGTAAATGCTTGTTGCATAACTATGTAAAGACCTTACAATGCTGCACATATCATGCATTCATATAAGCTCTCCTCGAAAGACTATATAATAGTTGTTCCATGCAAAAATTAAACCTACAAGTATACAGAACCATCAGATCGCTGATGAGAACATAAAATATCATATTTTTATTACTTAATATATACTCCTTTATGCTCATTTAATGTCTAAAGATACTCATTACTTTTATATTTTGATCTAGGATGCAATTGGAGTCACTAAAAGCAAAATGGAGCTAATTATCAATTCTGGACAGTTCTGACACCTTGTAGCAAAATGGTCATAATTTGCCCATCCGAAGTCCAATTGAGCTGATCCAAATTGATTCGGAAAGCTAAGTGATAGAGGCACAATTTTGCTGTTTTGATTTTCCCGAGATTCTGTCTACATCATGGACCAAATCATGCTTGAAGTTGAGACAACTATGCTGTGCACAAAAAGTGGAGTTGATATAACCATTTCCCAACTTATTCAAAGATTTTATTTTATTGTTGGGTTGTTGTAACTCTTAGAGGATTTTTGGGAAGATATTGTGATCTTCAAACACTTATTTAGAGTGTATAAAAGGGGTAGAGATCAAGAGGAAAGAGAACAACACACAACTCTTCTTCCTCTTCTCCAATATTCTTTTGAAGTGTTCTTGAACATGTGGAGCTAAAAGTCTTGTTGGTCGAAAGAAACGAAAGCCTCGAAATGAATAAAAACTTGTGAGATCTAATTTGTGTTTATATTTTTGATTTGTGCTTTGAGTATCGAATATTTTCTTATGCATATTTTTATGATTATCTTGTTTAATGACTAGGATGCATACTAGTTCATTATTCCTGAAAATCTAATGCTAAATTAGATATCGAATCCGTAATTGTTCGATCCCTCTAATTTGTGAAGCAACCAAGATTTAATGAACTGCTTTATTTTATTAGATCTTAGGAGGAAAACTTTTGACAAAATTAAATGCAACCGCTTGTGCTTGTGTTGTTTTGCTTCATCGATCTCATCGAGTTTAATACGCTACTAGATTAAACCTTTAGCGCTTGTCTGGGGTTGTTTAGTAGTTAAGGTTAATTAGATCGCTTGTTTTTAATTAATTGTGGCTGAAGGAGATAGGAAAATAATTCCAACGATGAATATTCAAAGTATGAATTAATATATACTTGCATCGATGATCAGTTTTAAGATTCCAATGGTGGATGTTGATTGAGACCAATATTTATTTCTTTGATTGTTTTAACACTTTAATTGTTTTTAGCTCTTCTTAATTTTCTTTTGATAAAAATTCTCCCCCAATCTTATTTTACATAGCATAAAGATCAAACTAATTACTCTTCGTGGGAACGATCCTTACTCTCACTACTACATATTATTTCAAGAGTAAAGGTTTTATTTTTGGGTGCCTACGAAAGCACACCAAATTTTGGCGCCGTTGTCGGGGAGTAATTTTAGTTGATTTTTGTGCTTTTTGTGATCTTTATTTCGTTCTTGTGATCAAATAATTTTTTGCCTATTAGCAAAAAAAAAAAAAAAATCGGTAACAGAAAATGGCGGCCAATTCTCAAATATTTGGTACTTGGCTAGATCTTCCATCTGGGCATGCTGATGAGGTAAATGTTTCTTCCTTAGAACAACAAATTTCTTGTTTAACTTCTCTTGTTCGTCAGATGGTTGTAGGTAACATGAAAATAACAAAGGCTTGTAGGATTTGTCTAGTATCAGGGCATCCAACCGATATGTGTCCAACTCTTCAAGAGGAGTCCAATGAACAAGTGAATACAGAATATGGTTTTTCTGGACTACCAGAAATGAAGTATGATTCCTATTCAGACACGTACAACATAGGATGGAGAGATCATTCCAATCTCACCTATAGGAGTCGAGAATTAAATCAACCAGCAACTCAAAATTGCCCAAGTTACCAGCAATACAAGCAGCAATACCTACAACCAAGCCAAACTTCTAATTATGGTATGTCTTTAGAAGATATTGTTAAGTCTATTGCCATTAATAATTTACAATTTCAACAGGAGACGAGGGCTAGTATCGAAAGTTTGAACAATCAAATGAGTCAAATGACAACTGTAATTAATAAGCTAGAGGCACAAAGCTTGGAGAACTTACCATCTGAAACGATAGTAAATCCAAAAGAAACTGTAAGTTCAATCATTTTGAGAAGTTGTAAAGAAGTTAAAATTCCAGAAAAAGAAGCATGTGCATCATCAAAAGAAGAAGAAGAGAAAAATATCGTTGCAGACACGAACATTCCTAATGACGATGTAGTACCTAATGGAAAAGAAGTTTTTAAACTTGATGGAAAAGATGGAGTAAAAGTTGCCATCAGTGAGAATTTTGAGAAAGAATATGAGTTAACTTTGAGTACTCACTTACATAAAACTGTTGTAGTGTTGAACGATCTTCCAAAAAGACAACAGTCAGGTAACATTCCATATATTTTGTTACCAATTAATGACAAAAGACCTTTACCTTCTGTTTTGCAAGTATGCATTCTAGACTTGAAACTCCTGCCTAGTTATATCAAGTGTGCATAGAGTCGAGCTAACGACAATATTAAACAAAGGCGCTGCTTGGGAGGCAACCCAAGGAAAGTTTATTTTTATTCTCGTATTTTATTTTTTGTTATTTTGTCTTTTCTTTGCATTTAATCATACATTGGGTACAATGTCTGTTTTAAGTGTGGGGGAAAGATTTAAATTTTTTTTTTAAGCAGTTTGAGTTTGTGTTTTTCTCAAAATAAAAATAAAAATAAATAAATAATAATAATAATTGAGATTTTTTTTTAAATAAAAGGATTTTGTTTTTGTGGTTTTTAATAATTTTTGGTTGTGTATGTCATGAGTAAGATTAAACTAAATTTGAAAAATTCATAACATGATTGAATAAATAATTTTTTTTTCAACTTAGAATTAATTAGTCTAGTTATTTTTTATTGAAAATGGTAGTATCTAAATTGGTAGACAAAAGCCAGTGAGGATTTGAGCCTTTAGACTGACACATCAGTCTCATTATTCTTTCATGAGAGATATTCTTCCACTGATTTATTTCTCTAGAACTTGCTTTGATTCTCTTCGAGGTCACATTGACACATGCATGCATGAACATGATTAAGGCCATCTTTGCTATACGTTACATAAGCCAAATAGCCCACCTTGTAATTAATTTTCTTTTTGTTGAACCCCTTTGAGCTTTATTGCCTTTTTCTTGGTATACCCACATTACAAGCTTTCAACCAATAATATTTATACCTTTACCCAAGTCGCAAAACTAGTGGAGCATTGTTGATCATTATGATATGTATGGGTGTACGAAAAAATAAGAGTGGGGGTGTCTAAATTTGTGGTTTGGTTATAACCCACAAAATGGAACATATTTTCATCCTCAAATTTCCTAAGTTCCATTATTGTAAAAAAAAAGAAAAAAAAGAGAAAAAAGAAAAAAAAAGGGATGGAAGTTGTTTTACATTGTTTAAATGCTTTAAAAGCTAAATTGAAGATGTTGCAAAATGGAGTGATTGATTTTATATGTTTTATATTGAGATTGAGTTAATTCAATTTTGCTCCACTAGTTTTGATGGCTTTTGAGCTACACTCCCAAATATATCCCACCTTAATCCTAAGCCATGTTACAACCCATGAAAAGTCCTTATGATTTATGTTATGCATGTGATCCCAGTGGTGAAGAATGAGAAGATATGCAAGCTTATGGTAGATCATTTCTTTTGGAATGAATTTGAGTGAAATATATACCTTTAAACACATGAGAGTTGAGTATTTATTCCGTGAGGGTCTACCTATTTAGTTTACTCCATTTTTCAAGTAAAAATATCTACTAGGTAATTAGAAGTTGTTTAAAAATATATGTTCATGATATTTTATGAGTTTTGAAGAGCTTGGTTATTTTTTTTATTTATGATATTGCAACCTTGATTTCTTTTTGAAAAATTAAATTAGAGTTTCGCCCGAGGACGAGCAAAGGTTAAGTGTGGGGGTATTTGATGAGAACATAAAATATCATATTTTTATTACTTAATATATACTCCTTTATGCTCATTTAATGTCTAAAGATACTCATTACTTTTATATTTTGATCTAGGATGCAATTGGAGTCACTTAAAGCAAAATGGAGCTAATTATCAATTCTGGACAGTTCTGACACCTTGTAGCAAAATGGTCATAACTTGCCCATCCGAAGTCCAATTGAGATGATCCAAATTGATTCGGAAAGCTAAGTGATAGAGGCACAATTTTGCTGTTTTGATTTTTCCGAGATTCTGTCTACATCATGGACCAAATCACGCTTGAAGTTGAGACAACTATGCTGTGCACAAAAAGTGGAGTTGATATAACCATTTCCCAACTTATTCAAAGATTTTATTTTATTGTTGGGTTGTTGTAACTCTTAGAGGATTTTTGGGAAGATATTGTGATCTTCAAACACTTATTTAGAGTGTATAAAAGTAGTAGAGATCAAGAGGAAAGAGAACAACACACAACTCTTCTTCCTCTTCTCCAATATTCTTTTGAAGTATTCTTGAACTTGTGGAGCTAAAAGTCTTGTTGGTCGAAGGAAACGGAAGCCTCGGAATGAATAAAAACTTGTGAGATCTAATTTGTGTTTATATTTTTGATTTGTGCTTTGAGTATCGAATGTTTTCTTATGCATATTTTTATGATTATCTTGTTTAATGACTAGGATGCATACTAGTTCATTATTCCTGAAAATCTAATGCTAAATTAGATATCGAATCCGTAATTGTTCGATCCCTCTAATTTGTGAAGCAACCAAGATTTAATGAACTGCTTTGTTTTATTAGATCTTAGGAGAAAAACTTTTGACAAAATTAAATGCAACCGCTTGTGCTTGTGTTGTTTTGCTTCATCGATCTCATCGAGTTTAATACGCTACTAGATTAAACCTTTAGCGCTTGTCTGGGGTTGTTTAGTAGTTAAGGTTAATTAGATCGCTTATTTTTAATTAATTATGGCTGAAGGAGATAGGAAAATAATTCCAACGATGAATATTCAAAGTATGAATTAATATATACTTGCATCGATGATCAGTTTTAAGATTCCAATAGTGGATGTTGATTGAGACCAACATTTATTTCTTTGATTGTTTTAACACTTTAATTGTTTTTAGCTCTTCTTAATTTTCTTTTGATAAAAACTCTCCCCCAATCTTATTTTACATAGCATAAAGATCAAACTAATTACTCTTCGTGGGAACGATCCTTATTCTCACTACTACATATTATTTCAAGAGTAAAGGTTTTGTTTTTGGGTGCCTACGAAAGCACACCAATCGCTAAGGCAGTCCCCGTACCAGGAGAATGCATCAAGGCAAGTTGTTCATTAAAAAAAGAATCTTGTCAAGTTGCACCTGAATGATAATCACATCAAGCTTACCTCTGAACAAGAACCCCTATGTCAGCTCGTGGAGTAATTCCTCGGTTCAGAATAAGAATCATGGATTATCATGTCAAGAGATGGATTTGGAAAGACCCTGACCTGCATGTCACGGACAACTTGACCAAGGTGATCTTCGGATCTCAATTCCATGGGCGGTCACCGGGGCACTGGGGTGATATGATCAGGATGGAACTCAAACAGCCTTTCCTGTGCAAGCAGGGTGGCGTCTCCGCTAAACGTCGTGCCACCCTTGTTTTAAAGGCTGATAGTCTCCTGTACTGGACGGGAAGGCACATGGTGCAATATTATACTTTAGCTGCTTACCATCCTCGTTCATAGACTATAACTCATCCTTTATGGCTTTGCCAGCGACCTCATGTTCATAGAGATAAGTCATCCTCGCTTAGCGGCAACCCACGTGCAAGTCATTGTATCACATCAAAAATAACTGAACACCTGAATGATCATAGTATAATAACACTTGTGCATAAATGGTACTTGATTATTGTAGAAGCATGAAATATGCTGGAAATTTTTCCATATATTTTACAGTCAAAACTTCCAATACACATGAAGTCCCTCTCTGCGTAAAATAGAGCTTCAAGGTTGTTTGGCATAAAATAGGGCTTCAGAGCTGTCTGCGTAAAACAGAGCTTCAAGGTTGTTTGGCCTAAAATAGGTCTTCAGAGCTGTCTGCGTAAAACAAAGCTTCAAGGTTGTTTGGCATAAAATAGGGCTTCAGAGCTGTCTGCGTAAAACAGAGCTTCAAGGTTGTTTGGCGTAAAATATGGCTTCAGAGCTGTCGGCGTAAAGCAGAGCTTCAAGGTTGTTCTGCGTAAAAGGTTGTTATACCTTCCTGTGTAAAGTTTAAAATACGTTGTTTTTAATGCAGCATAAAAGTTGTACGAGAAACTCTTCGTATTCCTCGGATAAATTTGTTAGTCAAATCAGTGAACCTGATATTTGATAAAAGTACTACACGATGATCGAGAGAACGACTATGATGATGATTTTGCACAGAGACCAAGGTTGTCATTTTGTGACATATTTTTGATACAAGTCATTTTTACGCATTCAAAGGAAGAAAAATAGAGTCTTCTGAATACGCTGCCTATTCTACATTGACAGAAATGAGTTTTTACGCTCAAGACAAGACAAAATCAGACGCCACGTCAAAAGCTATTTCTTGTACAGAGCTCGAGGCATATCTCTGTATTTAATTTACGAGATTGAGAAATATCTCTGCATTTAATGTACGAGATTTTGTTCTATTTTTAAAATTTGTCATGACTGGGAAAGCTAAGACTGTGACTAATATGCTCACATCACCATCCTTGCATTTTACGCCAACCAGGCTATTTTTAACTATAGGAGTACGCCATATGCTATCTCCTCGAAATAGTTAATTCGACTATATTTGCAAAGGTACGTTGATAAGGCTACTTAGACCAGAATACGCTCAAGACCTCAGTCGTGAAGGATAATTGGCTATTTTATGCTGGTTATCTATTATTCATGAATCATCAGGTTTTAGGCAGGGGCAGTTACCCACGTGGCTTGCATGCCATGATCTTCGAGAAGCAGTTATACTCGTTACCTTATAAAGGGATACGTGTCATACGCAGATTCAGAAGATTATTGGAACGTGGGTAGCAGTTGTCATAATCGCAGCATAAATGAGGCAATCTTCTTCATAGTTTAGCCTTTTACTCCAACAAGACAGTCATTTGGCTTTTATGCCAACCAGGCAGTTATTTGATTGATCTCTATAAATAAAGACCCCTGGTCACAGGGTAAAAGGGAGAATCTATCATGACCCTATTCCGTAGAATCATTGGGGCGTCCCCCGAATCATGACCGTCGTGCGGGCCTGGGGTTGTGCCCATACAAGGCTTTAATGTTTTGCATAACGAGCACGTATTCAGAGTACGCAGATAAATTGAAACACAGATTTAAAACATGGAAAAGTTCTCTTTATTGATAATGAACATCTATTAAAAACTCTTGAACGAGTCAGCTAAATTGTCGCACGGGCTTACAAAAGTGTTAACACAAAATGAGATAGCAGTCCTGTACATTACATCCCTTTACAAAACTTCAAAATGATATAGACCTCTGGGCTGGAGGACGGCTTTGCCACGAAGCTGCATTATGCTTGGGTTGCAAGCTTCTTTCTTCAAGTACTTCAAAAGTGGCACAATCAGGATGCGCCTACAGCTGGACTGGATCGGGAAGACGACTTCGGATCCTCGCTCGGTTCGCCTTAGTGCGGGGAACCTATTTCAACGAGGGTCAGCATGTCAAAACATACTGGTAAAGGCGAGCTAACCCAACTATACCAATCAACACATTGTTTTAATGAAGCATGCATATTTTTGTGGGTTTATATCTTGTCTTAGTTCATTTACAAGTAAGCAGCATATAGAATTTACTGAAATGAACTTGCCACCGTTCGGTAGATTTTACCTGCCCGTCTGAACCAACTGCACAATACTTAGCATGCATTCCCTACCACGAAGACACTCGTTAGTTGTAACAGGTTTAAATATACAGGGGATCACTGGCGTATGCCACAATGGACGATTTAGTCTTGAACAAGGATGGAAGGCAGCGAAGATTCAGTAGTGGCTACAAACCATCCCGTCCAGATGCAGTAGACTACAGTAAAGTTTCGTTCGGATCGGATCGGTGCCAGTGCCCCAGCGACCGTCCGTAGAAACCAGTGACCTTGTGCACAAGTTGTTCATGATCGAACATTATGTTTATTAAGTTAACAGTTCATGCAGTTGAGGCAACACGAGTACAAGACAAGCTGTATTTTATGATTCAGTTGCATAGCCTCTTGGTTCAGTGTATTGCATTCAGGATAAGCTCTATTCATAGCACAATTTAAAGAAGAGTATACATTCTAACTTGTATTTAGGCATATAATGAACATCCGAAACGAACAAGCATGCAAGTAAGTAACCGTTCACAAGTTTGATTGACAAGCAATATTATCCAAGTCTATTCTCTTTTTATCTTGGTATCTTTTATTATTGTTTGGTATCGTCTGATCGGGGCAACAAGAATGCAAGAGTTTTAGGTGTGAAGACTTGGAAGTAGGCTAGCTAATTGGGATGGTAGCCACTCACTTAGTTGGTTGGAAGGGAGAAGGAAATAGGCGCTTCAAGACTCCGCTCGTAAGCTGCCTACTGCTTGTTCACCTGCATCACGAATAACTAGATTAATACCTCTTCCACTCTTTCCAATATTGAAAATCAAAATTTAGTTCAATGAATGAAAAAAATGAAATCCATCGAAACCGTTCAAGGAAAACAAGCAAATCCGAAAACCAACTCAAAGCACAAAAGCAACAAGCGACATCAAAATTTGAGGCAATAAAAGATAACATCGGAGAGGTCCCTCCTGACTCTGCCGCTAAGTCGATCCCGGGGGCACGGTCCACTGAATATGGGAATCGATTTCGAAGAAACAAATCCATAACGAGGACGAGTTCTTATTTCAATCTATCCCGATCGAACGATACCATCTTGTGTTTCTTAGCCGCGCTCTCCGCACCGGGGGAAAGGGGCGCTACATCCTACCCAACTAATTGGAAGTTTTGTCCCGAAACTTTAGAATAGGACCTACCGTTAGGAGCATTATGTTGAGGCCGACTATTGAGGCGGCTCAATGGACAGCTAGGAACGGTATGATCTGGATCCCCACAAATAAGGCATTGCCTAAGTTTCTTGCGACACTTTTTAGCTGTGTGCCCTGGTTTCTAATAATAAGAACATGGTTGCCCTGGGTTTCCTCTCCGTGGACTGCCGTGGTTAGGGCGCTTTGCAGTGGTGTTTTCTCTATCGTTGCTTTGACGTTTGTGATTGTAGGTATGCACAGCGCTGGTAGAAACGTGAGGATACTGTGGTTCAAGAGATAGGACATGATTCATGACTTCCCGTATTGTACGATACTGATGAACGACCACGTGCATATGGATGGCAAGGCACAAACCGCCTTCAAACCTTCTGGCTCTACTCGCTGCATCAGGTAAATAGGCCCTAGCGAATTTGGAGAGTCGGTTGAATTCGGCGGAGTACTGTTTAACTGTCATGCTGCCTTGCCTCAGTTGCACGAACTCGTTCTCCATCTGACGTTGTACCGGAGGGGGTATAAACTCATCTTCAAATATGGCACGAAAAGTCGTCCACGAGATTGCTTCCTCTCCATAGTTAAATTGGAGAGATCATCGATGAACGTCCCATCAATCGTGCGCGTTGAGGCGGACCTGTAGTTGCGCGCAGGTGACGCACTTCTCTTCGGAAACCACTAGCAGATCGAAGTGGTCTTCAAGTTCGGCCAACCAATTTACAGCCACAATTGGTTCCTCAGTCCCGTTGAATGGAGTGTTGCAGACTTTCTTGAAGTGGCCAAAGTCGAAGGCAGTCACTTCCATCGATCTTGGAATTTGCAGCATCTCTACTTCAAGCACGGGCTGTTCCACCGGGGTCGCTACTGTTGCCGTGGAATGGTTGGAAGCCAAAGTCTGTACGATCTGTTGCAGGGCATCTACTTGCTTCTGTTGGACTGAGAATCGGGCCTCTAGATTACTTTCGAACCTGGCTTGGCGAGCATCATCTCTTTGTCGTTGTGCTTATAACATTTGCATCATCCGCTCAAGCGGTTCGACTTGAGATGTCGCGCCCCGTTCTCCTAGTGCGGAGAGCGTGGTTAAGAAATACAAGACGGTATCAATTGATCAGGATACATTGAAACAAGAACTCGTCCTCGTTATGGATTTGTTTCTTCGGAATTGATTCCCATATTCAGTGGACCGTGCCTCCGGGATCGACTTAGCGGCAGAGTCAGGAGGGACCTCTCTGCTGTTATCTTTGTTGCCTCAGATTTCAATGTCGCTTGTTGCTTTTGTGCTTTAAGTTGATTTTCGGATTTGCTTATTTTCTTTGAATAGTTTCGATGGATTTCATTATTTTTATTCATTGAACTGCACTTCAATTCCGAGATTAGAAAGAAAGGAAGAGGTATTGATCAAGCTGTTCGTACAATGCAGGTGAACGAGCAGTAGGCGGCTTACGAGCGGAGTCGTGAAGCGCCTCTTTCCTTCTCCCTTCCAACCATCTAAGTGAGTGGCTACCATCCCGATTAGCTAGCCCTGCTTCCAAGTCTTCACACCAAATAAATCTTGCATCCTTGTTTGCCCCGATCAGACGATACCAAGTAATAATAAAAGATACCAAGATAAAAAGGGAATAGGCTTGGATTATATTGCTTGTCAATCAAACTTGTGAACTGTTATCTTATTGTATGCTAGTTCGTACAAATGTTCTATAAATCGTGCTAAGTATGGATTATATCTTGTATATGCATAATTGTTCAGGGAGGCTATGCAAAATGAATCATGCAATACTGCTTGTCTTGTACTCGTGTTCTTGTACTCGTGTTGCCTCAACTGCATGAATTGTTAACTTGATAATCGTGTTCGATCATGGACAACTTGTGCACAAGATATTTATTCTGTGGACGATCGCTGGGGCACAGGCACCAATCTGATCCGGGCAGAACTCGTGTGTAGTTATCATGTATGCGACAAGATAGCTTGCAGCGCATCGTGTACTCTCGTAGCATGCTATCCTTGTCCTTGGCTACGTCCATTATGGCAATCAAGCCAGTAATCCTCGTCTATTTTTAAACCTGTGCAACTAACTTGTGTCTTCGTGGTAGGGAAGGCACGGTAAGTATTGTGCAGTTGGTTCAGGCAGGCAGGTAAAATCCAACGAATGGTGGCAAGTTCATTTTAGTATTTTATATATATACTACTGCTTGTAAAATGAACCAAGGTAAGATAGAAACCCACCAAAAATATGCATGCTTCATTAAAATAACGTGTTGATTGGTATAGTTGGGTTAGCTCGCCTTTACCAGTATGTTTCGACATACTGACCCTCGTTGAAACAGGTTCCCCGCACTAAGGCGAACCGAGCGAGGAGCCAAAGTCGTCTTCTCGATCCAGTCCAGCTGTTGGTGCATCCTCTGATCGTGCCTCATTTTGAAGTACTTGAAGGAAGGAGCTTGCAACTCTGTACATAATGCAGCTCCGTGGCAAAGCCGTCCTCCAGCCGGGAGGTCTATACATTTTAAAGTTTAGTAAAAGGATGTAATGTACAGGACTGCTATCTTATTTTGTGTTAACACTTTCGTAAGCCCGTGCGACAACTTAGTTGACTCATTCAAGAGTTTGTAATAGATGTTCATTATCAACAAAGAGAACTTTTCCATGTTTCAAATCTGTGTTTCAATTTATCTGCGTACTCTGAATATGTGCTCGTTATGCAAAACACTTTAGCCTTGTGCGGGTGCAACCCCAGGCCCGTACGGCGGTCACGCCGGGGAATGCCCCTACGATTCGGCAAAATCGGGATGTGACATAGTGGTATCAGAGCACAGATTCAAGTTTCTTAGACTTTCGCACTAGAAAAGTTCCTTTAGCGATCAAATTCCTATGCGAACTCTTGAACTCGCTAGACCAAAATGAGATACGTTCATGTAATAAGTCCATAACACATTATGATCCTAATGTAATTTACCTTATTTTGAAGGAATAACACCAGCGCAATCTGCAGCGCTAGTACCGGACGAATCATAAGACCAAGAAAGTAGTTCGGGCACTCCGGGAAGTTCAAGGAGCCAGCGAGCCATGCCAAGCATCGGTCTCATCGAGAAAATGTTGCGGATGATCAAGGCAAACCAACAAAGGGACGTGGCTCACTGCGAATGGACCGAGAAGCGGGCGGAGGAGAGTCAGCTCAAGTTTCAAGACAATATAGAAGCACGATTCTCAGTCCAACAGAAGCAGCTAGATGCCCTACAATAGATCATGCAGACTTTGGCCTCTAACCAGTCCGCGGCAACGCCAGCAACTCCGGTGGAACAGCCCGTGCTTGAATTAGAGATGCTGTAAATTCCAAGGCCGAGGGACGTGACTGCCTTCGACTTTGGCCACTTTAAGAAAGTCTGCAACACCCCATTCAACGGGACTGAGAACCCAGTCATAGATCTAGATTGGTTGGCCGAACTTGAAAACCACTTCGCTATGCTAGAGGTCCCCGAAGTGAAGCGTGTCGCCTGCGCGCAACTACAGCTCCGCCTCAACACGCACGATTGGTGGGACGTGCATCGACGATCTCTTCAATTTGACCATGGAAAGGAGGCGATCTAGTGGACGACTTTTCGTGCCGCATTTGAAGAGGAGTTTATACCTCCTCTAGTACAACGTCAGATGGAGAACGAGTTCATGCAACTGAGGCAAGGCAGCATGACAGCTAAAAAGTATTCCGTCGAATTCAACCGACTCTCCAAATTTGCTAGAGCCTATTTACCTGATGTAGCGAGTCGAGCTGAAAGGTTTGAAGGTAGTTTGCGCCCTGCCATCCATGCGCACGTTGTCGTTTATCAGTATCAGACAATGCGTGAAGTCATGAATCATGCCCTATCGCTTGAACCACACTATCCTTATATTCCTACCGGCGCTATGCATACCTACAGTCACAAACGCCAAAGCAATGATAGAGGAAATAACACTGCAAAGCAACGAAACGACGATTGTCAGCAAATAAGGGATTGGAGCAATATATGTCAATTCTGCAAAAAGCTTGGACACGATAAGAAAGATTGCCGATTGAGACTTGGGTTATGCCTTACTTGTGGAAAACCAGGCCATACCATTAATTCCTGCCCGAACCTTCCTGATCGTCGTCCTCGACATAATGTTCCTTAGCGGTAAACAATATTCCTAAGTTTCGAGGACGAAACTTCCAATTAGTTGGGTAGGATGTAGCGCCCCGTTCTCCAGGTGCGGAGAGCGCGGTTAAGAAATACAAGACGGTATCGTTCGATCGGGATAGATTGAAATAAGAACTAATCCTCGTTATGGATTTGTTTCTTTGGAATCGATTCCCATATTCAGTGGACCGTGCCCCCGGGATCGACTTAGCGGCAGAGTCAGGAGGGACCTCTCCGCTGTTATCTTTGTTGCCTCAGATTTCGATATCGCTTGTTGCTTTTGTGCTTTGAGTTAGTTTTCAGATTTGCTTGTTTTCTTTGAACGGTTTCGATGGATTTCATTGTTTTCATTTATTGAACTGCACTTCAATTCTGAGATTGGAAAGAAAGAAAGAGGTATTGATCAAGCTGTTCGTCCAATGCAGGTGAACGAGCAGTAGGCGGCTTACGAGCGGAGTCATGAAGCGCCTCTTTCCTTCTCCCTTCCAACCATCAAAGTGAGTGGCTACAATCCCGATTAGCTATCCCTCCTTCCAAGTCTTTACACCTAATAAATCTTACATCCTTGTTTGCCCCGATCAGACGATACCAAGCAATAATAGAAGATACTAAGATAAAAAGGGAATAGGCTTGGATTATATTGCTTGTCAATCAAACTTGTGAACTACTATCTTATTGTATGCTAGTTCGTGCAAATTTTCTATAAACCATGCTAAGTATGGATCATATCTTGTATATGCATAATTGTTCACGGAGGCTATGCAAAATGAATCATGCAATGTTGCTTGTCTTGTACTCGTGTTCTTGTACTCGTGTTGCCTCAACTGCATGAATTATTAACTTGATAATCGTGTTCTATCATGGACAACTTGTGCACAAGGTATTTGTTCTGCGGACGGTTGCTGGGACACTGGCACCGATCCGTTCTGGGTGAAACTCATGTGTAGTCATCGTGTATGCGATAGGATAGCTTGCAGCACATTGTGTACTCTCGTAGCATGCTATCCTTGTCCTTGGCTACGTCCATTATGGCAATCAAGCCAGTGATCCTCGTGTATATTTAAACCTATGCAACTAACTTGTGTCTTCGTGGCAGGGAAGGCATGGTAAGTATTGTGCAGGTGGTTCAGGCGGGCAGGTAAAATCCACCGAACGGTGGCAAGTTCATTTCAGTATTTTATATATATACTGCTGCTTGTAAAATAAACCAAGGCAAGATAGAAATCCACCAAAAATATGCATGCTTTATTAAAATAACGTGTTGATTGGTATAGTTGGGTTAGCTCGCCTTCACCAATATGTTTCGACATACTGACCCTCGTTGAAACAGGTTCCCCGCACTAATGCGAACCGAGCGAGGAGCCGAAGTCGTCTTCTCGATCCAGTCCAGCTGTTGGCGCATCCTCTGATCGTGCCATATTTTGATGTACTTGAAGGAAGGAGCTTGCAACTCTGTACACAATGCAGTTCCGTGGCAAAGTTGTCCTCCAGCCCGGAGGTCTATACATTTTGAAGTTTAGTAAAGGGATGTAATATACATGACTGCTATCTCATTTTGTGTCAATACTTTTGTAAGCCCGTGCGGCAACTTAATTGACTCGTTCAAGAGTTTGTAATAGATGTTCATTATCAATAAAGAGAACTTTTTCATGTTTCAAAATTTGTGTTTTAATTTATCTGCGTACTCTGAATATGTGCTCGTTATGCAAAATACTTTAGCCTTGTACGGGCGCAACCCCAGGCCCGCACGGCGGTCAAGCCGGGGGACGCCCCTACGATTCGGCAAAATTGGGGCGTGACATGAGATATGCCCCGCTGGCTCCGATAGCTTCCCGAAGTGCCCGAACTACTTTTTTGGCCTTGCGTTTCGTCCGGTGTTAACGCTGCAGATTGTGCTGGTGCCATTCCTTCAAAAGAAGGTAAATTACATTAGGATCATAATGTATTATGGACTCATTGCATGAACGTATCTCATTTTGGCCTAGCGAGTTCAAGAGTTCGCACAGGAATTTGATCGTTAAAGGAACTTTTCCAGCACGAGAGTCTAAGGAACTTGAATCTGTGCTCTGATACCATTATGTCACGATCCGATTTCGCAGAATCGTTACGGCATCCCCCGAATCGTGACCGCTATGCGGGCCTGGGGTTGCGTCCACACAAGGCTTTAATGTTTTGCATAACAAGCACGTATTCAGAGTACGCAGATAAATTAAAACACAGATTTAAAACATGAAAAAGTTCTCTTTTTTAATAATAAACATCTATTACAAACTCTTGAACGAGTCAGCTAAATTACCGCACGGGCCTATAGAAGTGTTGACACAAAATGAGATAGTAGTCATGTACATTACATCCCTTTACTAAACTTCAAAATGATATAAACCTCCGGGATGGAGGATGGCTTTGCCATGAAGCTGCATTATGCTTGGGTTGCAAGCTCCTTTCTTCAAGTACTTCAAAAGCGGCATGATCAGGATGCGCCTACAGCTAGACTGGATCGGGAAGATGACTTCGGCTCCTCGCTCGGTTCGCCTTAGTGCGGGGAACCTGTTTCTACGAGGGTCAGTATGTCGAAACATACTGGTGAAGGCAAGCTAACCCAACTATACCAATCAATACATTGTTTTAATGAAGCATGCATATTTTTGTGGGTTTCTATCTTGCCTTAGTTCATTTATAAGTAAGCAGCATATTAAATTTATTGAAATGAACTTGCCACCGTTCGGTAGATTTTACCTGCCCGTCTGAACCACCTGCACAATACTTACCATGCCTTCCCTGCCACGAAGACACAAGTTAGTTGTAACAGGTTTAAATATACAGGGGATCACTGCGTATGCCATAATGGACGATTTAGTCTTGAACAAGGATGAAATATAGCGAAGATTCAGTAGTGGCTACAAACCATCCCGTTCAGATGCAGTAGACTATAGTGAAGTTCCGTCCGGATCGGATCAGTGCGAGTGCCCCAGCGATCGTCCGCAGGAACCAGTGACCTTATGTACAAGTTGTCCGTGATCGAACAGTATGTTAATTAAGTTAACAGTTCATGAAGTTAAGGCAACACAAGTACAAGACAAGTTGTATTTTATGATTCAGTTGCATAGCCTTTCAGTTCAGTGTATTGTATTCAAGATAAGCTCTATTCATAGCATAATTTAAAGAAGAGTATATACTCTAACTTGTATTTATGCATATGATGAACATCCCAAACGAACAAGCATGCAAGTAAGTAACCGTTCATAAGTTTAATTGACAAGCAATATTATCCAAGTCTATTCTCTTTTTATCTTGGTATCTTTTATTATTGCTTGGTATCGTCTGATGGGGGCAACAAGAATGCAAGAGTTTTAGGTGTGAAGACTTGGAAGCAGGCTAGCTAATTGGGATGGTAGCCATTCACTTAGTTGGTTGGAAGGGAAAAGAAAAGAGGCGCTTCAAGACTCCGCTCGTATGCTGCCTACTGCTTGTTCACCTACATCACGAACAGCTCGATCAATACCTATTCCACTCTTTCTAATATCGAAAATTGAAATACAGTTCAATGAACAAGAATAATGAAATCCATCAAAACCGTTCAAGGAAAACAAGCAAATCCGAAAACCAACTCAAAAAACAAAAGCAACAAGCGACATCAAAATCCGAGGCAATAAAAGATAACAGCAGAGACGTCCCTCCTGACTCTGCCGCTAAGTCGATCCCGGGGGCACGGTACACTGAATATGGGAATCGATTCCAAAGAAACAAATCCATAACGAGGACGAGTTCTTATTTTAATCTATCCCGATCGAACGATACCATCTTGTGTTTCTTAGTCGCGCTCCCCGCACCGGAGGAACGGGGCGCTACCGAATGGGTTTTGGCTGACAACTTTGGCAATAAGAATTCGATCCTACTTGCAACTTTCCTTTGGCCGAATTTTGCCTTCAGTTCAGAGAAAGTTTGAAGCTTCTTCTACTGCACTTCATCATCATCGTGTAGTCCAAGGAACAAAGTGATCGACTGCATATTAGACTTCCATAGCAATACTTCCCTAGAATCATTTTATTCTACTTAATATCCTCGTATAGGATTATTTATACTTTTCTCTTTTCTCGTTTATAATCAAAAGCTTCATACAAACTTTGTTTATCCAAACAAAATGGCGACTCTGTTGGGGACGACTTTCTCCTCTGACGAGAAAGCAATTTCTCAACACAATGTTGTATCCATCGGATCGACGAAGAAGACTTTGGTCGTCCAGTTCGACCAATCTGCCTATGAAGAAATGCTTCATGCAGGGGGTTGTTCTCATTCCTCCTTTGTCCATAACAATAGGAAGCTGCGTAAAGTGTGGATGCCTAAGACGTCCTTTACCCTTTCTACAAGTTCTCATTCACTGATCAACAAAGTTGTGACAACACAACCAACATGCCATGTGCATAAAACTTTGTCTCCCGTCTGTGACGTGGTAGACAAAACTTATAGCAATGCCTCAGTGCCAATCCAGAAGTCTCAAACACGCCCTGCGTGTAAACCTTCATCTTCCATTTATGATTTAGTAGACAAAACTTCTAGCAATGCCTCAGTGCCAACCCAGAAGTCTCAAACACGCCCTGTGCGTAAACCTTCGTCTCCAGTCTGTGACGTGGTAGACAAAACTTCTGGCAAGGCCTCAGTACCAATTCAGAAATTTCAAACATGCCCTGCGCGTAAAATTATATCTCCCATCTATGATGAGGCAAATTTACCCTTTGATCACATCAAAGGAAAATAAGTGACGAATCCTTCAACCTCTAAGATTTTACGCCCACAAGAGAAGAAAGTTCCCACTTTACAGATTACGCGTGATGCTGAAAGCCGTTTGAGGACTTTCCCTGTTTTATGCGAACCTATGCAAAAATCCAAATTACGCCATGATAGGTCTGTCTGCGTAAAGAAGACTCGTTTCATGGGAAGATACGCTCCTCAAACAGATGATGGATCATACTCTACTCATATGGGTGGACTTATGTATTCCTATGGTAGAGAAAATATTATGGTTCCTAATCTACACATTCCTACTGATGTAAAAAGGCAGAATAAGCCTTCTTCTTCTCCTGGTAATCTCTCTGATTTGCATGATTTCTTGAACCAGAAACGCAAAGAGAGGGGATCTCCTAATATGTCTATCACACCCCCTAGAGAACATTGTTGTAATAGTCATAAGGTTGTAATTAATTATTGCTGTTCTAAAGCAAAACAGTCAGTGTTCGACCGATTGAAGTATTCTTTGTCATTACAGGAAGAAGAACCAACATTCGCTTCAGTAAACATGGCTTCGCATATTCCTAAAGGAAAGTCCAGTTCAAGATGTCATCCCTCCAGAACTCCAAGCCAAAGGATATTTGACAGACTCATCGAGACTTTTGAAGAAGGTGTTTTTGGAAACACTCGCTCGAGGTCACGACAATCAGCTTCATATTCTTCAGTTTCCGACACTGGAAGTCGGCAGTTTTCTGAACCAGATGCTGAAAGTATAGATTCAATCTCTACAGAGATCTATACTAATCCCTCAGTGGCATCCAGAGAAATGGGAGTTTATGCTGTTGGAGACGAACATGAAGAAGCTTCTCCATCAGGAAGTACTGAACAACGCATCACTATATTGGAAACTTCACTTAAAGAAATGTATACCATGATGGAGAGTATGCACCAAATGATGGTGAATCAACATACAATTGCAATAGCTCAAATACCTGTCCTCTAACTCAACTACGTGTGGGGGTAGACATACCCCCAGCCAATGCAAGCCAAGAGCCTGTTCAAAATCAAGAATCAGCTGCTCCTCAACCTCTTAACCCGGAGAATGTATTACCTCCTGTTGGAGTTATAATATATCCAATCTCTCACCTTTCTGCTATCCCTCTTCCATTTTAAGATCCAATACAAGCAGTTCGGGAATTGAAAGCCCAATTTGATGCCTTGAAACATAAAGATTAGCTCAAGAAGTTGGGAATTAACCAGCCATATCCAGCTTTCTGGGATGAGATACCTTTTCCACCAAAATATAAACCACAGGCTATGGTTTTATTTCAGGGAAAGATGTCACCAAGCCAGTATATGAACTACTTTAGCATGATGATGATATTGTTGCAAGGAAATGATGCTCTTCTCACTCGAGTGTTTAAAGGCTGTTTGTCTGGTGTAGCTTACCAATGGTATCATAGTCTATCTGACAACTGCATTACTTCTTTTGAAGATTTTAAAACTCTATTCTTCGCTCGATTCTACGAGGGAGGAATGGACATGTCTATTTCATCACTCATTGAAGTAAAGCAGAAGGAAAAAGAAAACTTTTGCACTTTTATTGAACGCTTTCTTTAGGCTACTTTACAGATGCCTCCTGGAGTTCCAGGTTCAGCCTTGGTGGACATTTGCAGAAAGAACCTACTCCCACTGATCTCAATATTCACAGGATCATATCAGTTCCTTGATTGGCCCTCATTTATCATATCGGAAGTATCCACTGAAGATAATAGTTGGAAGGCTCGTGACTACGGAATCATGATCTCTACCTCTGATAAAGGGAAGCGTTCATCCTCCAATAATGATAATACACGTAGTTCAAAAGGAAAGAAAGCCATGGCATTTAATACATCCAGACAAAATACTCCTGTAACTACGTAGACAAATTCTGGAACTTTTAAACCTAAAGAAGAATATTCTTTTGACGACAATGATATTCCAAGCATATTTGATTGTCTAGTCAAAAGTGGCAAGCTTACTCTACCAGAGATAAAGCGTCCAAATAAAGTTAGCAGTACAGATAATCCTAAGTACTGTATTTTTCACAGATACATACATCACCCCACAAAGGCATGCTATGTACTGAAAAGGAAAATCGAGGAGTTGATCGACGCTAAAGCCATCACTTTGCATAATAACGCGAAGACGGTCACTGCAAATATGATCTCACTCCAATTTGGCAATTTTCCCCTTCAAGAAGTATCGGATGGTGTGGTACCTATTCCACGGGTAATGATGGATATTGTTAATCTCCCTCCTACCAGGGGTCAAAATCAAGATTTAGTGCCCCTAGCTATCAAGCGTGGGGAGATCATGTGGGTTCACCCTGATCTAGTATCAGAAATTGAAGAAGAAACTAAAGCTGTTAAAGCTAATTCTAAGAAGAATTTAAGATGTAAACCATGTCATATGGTTGAAATATCCCCAGCATCGGAAAATGAGGCTTTAGCAACCGGAACACGGTCAGGAAAAGCCTACCTCAAAGAATATGAAGGGAATCAGGAAGAAGCAACGACAGACACTTCAGCTACCAAACCTCCAGAGTCTAAACCTGTAATACCAGAGGCAGGTCCTTCTAAATCAACTTCTGAGGACAAAGGCAAACAAAAGAAAGTTTGTTTCGATAAACCTCTGAAGAACACTCAAAAAAAGGTTTAGAGAAACCATATAACTTCGGTATCTTGGCCCAGTTGGCGAATACTCCAGCCAGATATCCATTTTTGAGCTACTTCATTTATCCAAAGACACTCGTCAAGCCTTGAGTGAAGCATTAATACAAGCAGATGTATGCTTGACTCAGATCAAGTCCCCTGATTAGGAGCCTACGGCATATCCTCAATGCCATAGTGTGATTGAAGTAATCCCTAACATCACTTTCACTCAAGAGGATATGTTGTTGAAGCATAACAAACATGACAGGCCTCTTTATTATACAGGATACGTCGGCTCCATTGAGGTAGACCAGATTCACATAGATCCGGGATCGTCAATCAGTATTATCCCTCATAGTCTGCTAAGACCATTGAGAATTCCTACCAGTGAATTGGCTTACACTACCACTAAAATTGTGGGCTTCAATGCCAGAAAAAGCAGACCATTGGGGAAGATTTATCTGAGAATCCAGATTGGTGATCTTAGATTATTAGCTATATGCTATGTCATTGATTCGGAGGTGTCTTACAATATTCTGTTGGATAGACAATGGATCCATGATCATAATATTGTTCCTTCAACTCTACATCAATGCTTTAAATATGTAGATACTCAAGGAACAGTAAAAACAGAATTTGCTGATCTCAATCCGTTCATAGGAGTTGAATCCTACTATTCTGATGCCATATTGTACACTTAAGACTATATGAAAGAGGTGTCAGGCAAAATGGAGGAAGAATTCCACCATGAGCCAGGAGAACCATTGGCTGAGCAACCTTTGTCGATCCAAGTGAAAGGGCAGATTACCCGTCCAAAAGTCTTGGAACCTATGACTATTCACTTGGGCAAAACAAAGTCGGGAGGAAGAAATGATCCTCTAGTGATCAATCTGAACAAGAAACCTCCACCTTTGGTCATTGACCTTAGACGCAACAAGCAGTTAGCTGATATAAATATAATTGGGGATGTGTTTGTTGATGATAATAAAGATTCTCTTTTCCAGTATACTGACGCCCAATTTCCTAATCAGAAATCGTCTATGTAATATCATCGAAAAATGATGAAGATATGGCTCAAGAGGAAATATGGTATAATACAATTAATGAATTTTCTCCTCATAAAGATAATAGAACCCATAGCACAAAAATTCTTGGAAGCTATATACTTCTATTATCCATATGTGTGGTAAGTAGCATCAACATCTAATATTGTCCTGACATATGGGCCATATGAAGATTCTGTCTTTATTGTCCACCTACTCGCAATGATCATCATCAAATAGTCTTCGGTCGAATGCGTAATAGACCGATTGTACAAGAAGAATCTCATGAGTCTGATATTGGGAAAATGCAAATCCACAGATATAGCCCACATACTTTAAAGATTATGCAAAACATGGGTTATGATTTGAAGTTGAAGCAAGGCCTCAATTATGGAAAAGACAGACGAATACTGTTCATGGTGATCCTTACTGTCAATGAACTCATTTGGGTTAGGGTATACCATATCTCTTGTAACTCCAAACAACTCTGAGTCAAGTGATGAGACCATTTTCTCTTCTCAAGATGATTTGTCATCCCCCGATTCAGATGATGAATTTGAACTGGGATTATCAGTAAATATGGTGTTGACAGATTCCCTGGAAACAGAGGAACAAGAATCTGAACCATTTGAAAATAAATCTTGGGCACAGCAAATAGATACACAATAGGAACTCCGGTTCGAACAAAAAGAACCACCCACTGAAGATAAGGTTATCCAAGTTAATGTTGGGGATAAATTTTCACCAAAGCCGATATTTATCAGTAATAATCTTTCTAAAGAAGAAAGAAAAGAAATAATCCAGCTAATAAAAGAATATATCGATGTCTTTGCTTGGAATTATGAAGATATGCCAGGTCTTGATCCAAAAGTGGCTACCCATAAACTCAATATATTGTCTAATTCAAAGCCTATAAAGCAACAACAATGGCGGTTCCGCCCAGATATGATGGATGCCATTGAAGCTAAAATTAAAAAATTAATAGCCTGTGGGTTCATCCGGGAAGAACAACATCCTGATTGGGCCGCTAATGTTGTCCCAGTTATGAAGAAAAATAGAAAAGTGCGTGTTTGCATCGACTTCCGAGATCTAAATACGGCCTGCCCTAAAGATGAATTCCCTCTTCCCGTTACAGACGTCATGATCGATAATATGTGTGGTTTTGAGCGCATGTCTTTCATGGACGGATTTTCAGGATATAATTAAATTAAAATAAATCTTGAAGATGAGAAGCATACTGCTTTTCGTACACTATTAGGAGTATATTGCTATACAGTCATGCGTTTTGGATTGAATAATGTCGGGGCCATATATCAACGAGCTATGAGTAACATATTCCATGAGCATTTACGTAAAATGATGGAATGTTACGTAGATGATATTGCTGTCAAAATCTGCCTCAAGGATAATCACATTCAAGACTTGAAGACAATATTTGATTTGATGCGCCAATATCAACTCAAAATGAACCCTACAAAGTCCTTTCTTGGTGTATCCAGTGGAAATTTTTTTGGGATTTGTCATTACTGCTAAAGGCATTCAAGTTGACCCTGATAAAGTAAAAGCTATCCTAGAAATTTGATCATCCCGTAATCTCAGAGAACTTAGGGGATTTTAGGGTCGTCTAGCTTATATCAAGAGATTCATATACAATCTCTCTGGAAGATGTCAACCTTTTTCTCGTCTAATGAAGAAAGTTGTGTCATTTTTATGGGACGAAGCTTGTCAACAAGCATTTAATAACATCAAACACTATCTTACTAATCCTCCAGTTCTGCTGCCTCCTGTCATAAGAAGACCATTTTTGCTGTATGTTCGAGCAATGGATCATTCTTTGGGGGCTCTCCTCGCACAAAATAATAATGAGGGTCATGAACAAGCTATTTACTATCTAAGCAGGATGATGGTCGGAGCAGAACACAGGTATAACCAAGTGGAAAAAGAATGCTTAGCCCTAATGTTTGCCATTCAGATGATGCGACATTACGTGATAGGCCAAACTATTTATATCATATCCAGAATCAATCCACTTCGGGTATTGATGAATAAGCCAAGTATTCTTAATTCCCGACTCGCAACTTTGGCAATACTACTGACACCGTATGATATGGTGTACGTCCCTCAGAAATCCGTGAAAGGTCAAACCTTGGCGGATTTCTGGGTTGCCCATCCAATTCCAGAAACCTCCAAATTATATGATGACATTCCCGACGAAGTTACAGAATGTAATTTGGCAATAGAAGGTGATACATGGCAGCTATTCTTTGATGGTGCTTCTAGAACTGGTCCCAAGGGAAATATGGTTTCAGGGGTAGGGATTGTTCTGGTGACTCCTGATAAACTCGTTATTTATCGAGCATATTCTCTTAGTGAACCATGCTCTAATAATGTGGCAAAGTATAATGCTCTATTAATTGGGCTTCAAGTTGTTAAAGAATTGGATATTTAATACTTGGAAGCTTTTGGTGATTCTCAGCTGATCGTCAATCAGGTCAGAGGAATATATAAAGTCCGCAATCCAGATCTCATTCCTTATCACTGAACAACAATCGAGATAGCAATGCCTTTTAAAGGATTCTTCTTAGAACATGTTCCTCGATCTCAAAATTTGGAAGCTGATGCTCTGGCCAGTCTAGCTGCAAATCTAGCTATTCCTGTAAGAAGGCAGAATTCGGTGATCCTTCTTAATAGAGATTTGTTTTGTGTGAAAAATAATTTTCACATAGAACGCATCTATGTTATAAACATGTTTCCTCCTAAGAGAGATTGGAGAAGTCCCTTTATAGAATTTGTGTCATATAAAATCTTCCCAGAGGATCCTAAAGAAGTAGCATCTATCAAAAGACGATCGCTACGTTTCTATTTTGATGCTTCTTCACAAAGTTTGTATCGCCGAACATATGATGGACTATTGTTATGATGTCTCTCTATTGATGATGCAAGACGGGTTATCCGAGAAGCTCATGATGGAGTATATGGGGCACATCAACCCGGTCCTAAGTTACAGGATCGTATCAGGAGGATGGGCTACTACTGGCCTACTATGATTGCAGATGCCGTAGAATATGCAAGAAAATGCAAAGCCTATCAGGTTCATGCAGATTTCATACATCAACCTTCTGAATATTTACATCCTACTATTTTATCATGGCCCTTTGAAGCATGGGGTATGGATATCATTGGTCCTATTCATCCTTCATCTTCTAGGGGACATCGGTTTATATTAGCTATCACTGATTATTTCTCTAAATGGACGGAGGCAATTCCTCTTGCTGAGGTAAAGACATTCAATGCAATAAGCTTTATCAAGCATCATATAATTTATCGCTTTGGGATACCCCGAAGGATAATTCATGACAATGGACCTTAATTCATCAGTCAAGTGTTTCAGCAATTTTGTGATAATAATCAGATACAAAATGTGGCCTCAACGGCATATAATCCTGCTGCCAATGGTTTGGCAGAAGCCTTCAACAAAACCATTATCAAACTCTTTAAGAAATTTGTCTCTTCGAACAAAAAAGATTGGAACGATAAATTGGGGGAATGTCTGTGGGCATACCGTACAATGGTACAAACACCAACGGGTTGTACTATATTTTTATTAGTTTATGGGTGTGAAGCAGTTCTCCCTATTGAAATTCAAATTCCATCACTCAGAATAGTAGTAGCTAATGAGCTGACTAAGGAAAATAATGATCGTTTAAGACTTTAAGAGCTAGAAGGGTTAGACGAAAAATGCCTTCAAGCTCAACAGTGCATTGAGTTCTGCCAAGTACGCATCTCCAGAGCTTTTAATCAAAAAGTGAAAGAAAGAGTGTTCAAATTTGGTGAGCTAGTTTTAGCTGTGAAGAGGCTAATATCATTACACATAAAAGTAAGGGGAAATTTCAGCCCAAATGGGAGGGCCCTTATGTGATTGAAACAACATTTTCAAATGGCGCTTACAGATTAGCCAAGCCTAATGGAGACTTGATAATGGCTCCTATCAATGGCAAATTCCTGAAGAATTATTATGCTTGATCTCTCTTGCTTAATAGAGTATGATGAAGATTTTATTCTGATGATACTATGTACAAAGATTAGTTGAATCATATTCTATCATGTTCATATTACCTCTGAATAGATATGTTTAACTAATTTGAAACTTCAAAACCTATCATGTCCATATTACCTCTGATAGTTGGATCATATTCTATCATGTTCATATTACCTCTGAATGGATATATTCAGGAAAACCAGTTACCGAAAGTATATCATATCCATATTACCTCTGATATCACTTTCATCTTAGCCTGTCATTTATATTATAATAATAAGTGATGGGTCCATAGAGTCAGAAAATGTGTCTTCATTATCTATGAGAATAACAAATTATATGGTAATGAAGGAGCAAAAAAGTACATAATCCATCATTGTGGAGGAGCAGTTAAATCACAGATTTGTTGTGCTAAAGCAGCCATCCTTTCGTTCCTGGAGTTTAAAATTTTGGTGCGAGCCTGTTCCAGTCTTGCTTCGTCATTACTCAAGAGAGAGAGTTCAGACAGAGAATCAACAAAACTTGCATGGATGACACCCACATGTGTCAAGTTCTGTTGAGCTGTATTCACTTGGCCCTCCAATACATCACGAACTAGCGATGCTTTAAGAAGCCTCTCCTTTGTTTGAGCAAGTTTAACTTCCAGTTCTTAAATCCTCAATTCATATCCCTCACATTCGACACGACACTGAGCTAGCTGAGGAATACTCTCCACCAATACTGCTTGCTCTTTCTCTATCTCTTGTTATTGTTCCTGAATAGATTTGTTTAAGATTTCTGCCTTCTGAGCAAATTTTGAAGTTAGTGAGTCATACTCAACCTGAACTAAGTTATTGATACTGCCTCTGGATAATTGCAAATATTCGTTAATGGGTTGTTCTAAACCATTAACCATTTGCTCTAGCACGTTAGCTCTGTCAGCGTCATTAAAATTTCTAATTTGTGCTATAGTGAGCTTGGAAGACGTCTTCAAAGCATCAAAGCCTAGATTCTTCTCTAGCACCATGGATACTAATTCTTTTAAAGTGAGGTAGAATATGCTAGTGTATTGTTCAACTAGCATAGCAAGGCTCGAATGAAAGCTGGGAGTGGGCGCAATATCAGTAAATCTCCTTTCTGGAATGACTGTAGAAAATGTTGCCACAGTCGTTGCTTCAAAATATAACGCAACAAAAGAAGAGACACTAACAACAGTTGAAGCTGTTGGCATGCTCGACAAAGGTATATTTCCAATGATTGGAGGCACAGTCGAGGTGGTTGGTTCATCCACCTCTGATTCTATTTGAACCGCTGTTGGCGGGATTATATCTGAGAATATTGCGGATGAGGGATCAACGGTTTGAAGGTACACTTCTTCGATAGTGGTCACAGCCGTTTCAGTAGCTAGATCCGCAACGAAAGCAGAGGTTATTTCAGTTCTGCATTCCCCAGAAATGTCTTCGCCTGAAAATAAGATAAGGGAAAGTTAATATCAATTTGATGTTAAATTTTCCTAAAAAAAGCGTAAAGACAATATTTACCTATGGCCGATGGTATGTATATTACGTCTGTAGCCTGTATAGCTAAATCATTTCTTAATGATGCTAAACAAGCTATTATACCTGGAGAGAAGGGTACACCAACTGATGCTTGAGGGTCGTCATCCCAGTCATCACCCAAATCTACTCGAGGTTCATCAGGTAGAATCTCGCTTTAAATATTCACAGATGAATGAGGGGCTAGTCCCATTATTTGTCTTGTAAGCGATGATAAAGAAATAGTGACTATTAGAGAGCTCAACCTCGAAGGCGATAGAGAAGCATCACCAGTAACGGTAGTAGATGTAATTGCGGCAGCAGTCGTTGGTATAGAATCTCCATCACTTTTAGCTAGGAGTATGGAGGCTCCTTCTTTAAAAGGCAAAGGACGATGAGGAGATATAGGATCCCTAATCACAGAATCATCCCTAACAGGAGAAAAATAGGTTCACTCCTGGAAGAGGCCCCCTTGGTGGAAGTCTTTTTAGGACCTTTAGTAGTTTGCTTCTTCTTACGAGGGGAAGGCTTTTTCTGAGTAGAAGCCTTTCGTTTATTAGAAATTATGAGAGGCTCTGCTGGTGGAGCTATTACACCTCTCGGTAATATCAATAAATAATTATCTGCCCCAGTAGTTTCATTACCTTGATCAGAGGAGACAGATGGTATCTCCTCTCTTCCAGTAGATTTATGGGAGGGCATTCTGAAACTTTCATATACATTAAAATCATGATAGAAAGTATTAATGGACACAGAAAACTGTGCGTATGAATGAAGAATGCACAATTCCATGGAGAGAGAAGTCGCGGGTACAGCAAAGGTTGCTCCAGTACAACCCATGATAAAATAACGCCATCCTTTAGCTCCATCAATAAGTCCACCTTTGAATTTAAAGTTGGTGATGGGATTTCCCACGTGTAACTGATCATATCCAAATTGCCTGGCAAAACGACTAGGCAGATAAGGTTCTATGTAGCAGTGATCCTCACTTCTATACAGTAAGTATGAAGGTCTAATACAGATCAACCAGTAAAATGCTTCAGGAGAAAGAATAGACTTTCCCTGACCTATACCATGAAGTTTAGTCCCCTGCTGATTGATATATACGGGGGAAACGATGCAGAAAAATTTCCAACTATGGACAAAGTTTAGTGCTAGTCGACAATCTATGACGCTAGTCACATTCCAAGAAGAATTCTTATAATTCAACAGGAAGTCATTGCCCGAACTACTGGCAGATCCGGGAGACATCACTCTGGTGTTAGGAAGAATTAATCATCCTATCAGATATAAGAATGGTAATTCCACTCTGGGATATCCTTTGCGCTGAGTGGTATTGGCCAGCAGTCCATCAGTAATAGCCCTCAGGCCAGATTGTATCCTGCATACCAAAGCAGGGAGTAGGCCCAATCTTACTCCAAATATCAAATGCACTGCGGGCCATAGGGTGTTGCGATGAATACAATCTGCAGACGCAATGCCAGGCACCACCCATCAGGGTAGCCAAATAGAAAGGAAGCCAGCCAGTTGAGCTTCTTTTGACAGAGGCTTTCGGCAATACCTCATATAACTGTAGGCTTTGGTCCCTGTAGGATAACTATCTATATCTTCATTAAGAACATAATATGGAGCTTCTGCATCTTCAATAAGGTCATCTATTGTGTTGGCATTAAGAATACTCAGAGGGTTTTAAGGTTTATCTTTGCCATCTACAACTTTATCCTGCTTGGTATTTCTAGCCTGATAGAAGAAACGGTAAGGTACCAATTTGTTAATATGAGCTAAATCAGAAGCCTCTCTATAAAAAATGGTGCATGCAAGATAGTGGCTCATCAGTTCTTGGTATACAGCCACTACCCGAGGGTTGGTATCCTTCAACTCTCTATTGGTGGGAACGTATTCTTCATAGGGAGTGTCTCCCATTGGTAGTTTTGAGATATCTGCCATCTCATGAAGTGCTAGTCCCAACTCACCTATTGGAGTAGCTAAAGTCCCAGTAAACGAGTTATATCGCTCCATCAAAGCTATGAATAAATTTGTGTTGATAGGCAGTCCAACACTAGTAGCACTGATAGCATCAAATAAGTTGATACTTTCTAGCTCCATTTAAAAGTGATTCAGGGCCCATGCAGTTAATCTGGCCCATCGAAGATTGTGGGGGTTAAGTCATCCACTGGTGCGAGGGTTAACTTTGGGATATACTCCTCCCTGCCCTATGAATTCATTACAGATAGTTACTATTTGAAATGACTGGATCAAAGAAGAGTCTTCACTAGGGACGCTGCCTGGTAGTAAACCTCTGAAGGGCACAATAGGACCTGAGGGACTAATTACGAAGGATCCTCGGTTTAATCATTTCTTATAAAATATCTTCCCTGGCTGACCATGAAGATCAGGAGTCAGAATCTATGCCATCTTTCTGGGATGTGTGGCATGGAAGAATGCAGAAATGGGGTAGTCTTTGAACATCTTTGGCAGGTACATAACAGTGCCCTCAACAAAAAATATCCAGTCTTTCTTCTTAGGCTTTGTTTGGGATTGCTTATAAATAACATCTCCAAATAAGAAAGCTGGTTTTTTATACTCGGTTCCATCTATATATGTCAAGAGTTCCCCACTGATCATAGTTAGCAACATTCTTTCTCCTTGGGCCAAGATCAGAATTCCCCTTTCTTTAGGATACTCGTTTCCAGAGATGGGGAATGTTACATAGGACAAGTCTTCCAAGTAGTTGGAATTTAACATTCCAACAGCAGAACCCATTACTTCAGCCAGAGGAGGGATCTGTAGGTCCACTGCAAAAGGACAAGAGAATAAGTCAGTTTTACGCTGGAATTTACTTTCAGTACATAAAACGCAAGGTGTTATATTTGCACGTAAAATTAATGATGACCACAAGTTTACCCAGTATAGGCTTTTTTTTTGCCAAGAGTAAAAATCTTGCAGTATACGCCAAATTTAACTGTCTGAGTTTTTATGCCTGATTGTAAAATATGGAGTTTTACGCTAAGACATTAAAATATGGGCATATTAATAAAATAAATCATCTCTGTGCATCATCTTCCTCGAAGATTACTCTTAGCACAAAAGATAACTTTGCGCATACACGTATAACGTGTGCGAAGGGTTTTTATTTCTCGAAGTTTTACCTGTGATGTCCGGTGCACAGCTAAACAGCGGAGCACTTCGTTAAGAACGAGGCTCGCTTGGCCTAGTAGGAGTCGCTCGTGCTTAAGCAGATGAGCGAGATGATGAAGCGGCTTGCTTTCCTTTAGCGATGGAGGTCTGTTTTGGTGCCAAGGCAGAGATGAAGGGTTTTTCAGAAAGAGATAAAGGGTTTTTTCTCTCTCATGACCTAGGCCTACTTATAGAGTTCAAATAACTTTTCAAATCCTTAACCAAATCCGATTTTATCGTAGTCAGTTATGTTTTGGGACCACGTTAGCAGATAGTTTGAAAAGGAAGACAGATAGTCATGCTGCGTAAAGGATCCATCAGATACTATGATCTATGAATTTACGCACAGAGTAAAGATCCACGCGCAGAGCAAGGATATATGATTTTATGCTCAGATGCTACGGATCTATGATTTTATGCGCAAAACAAAAATCTTAAATTACGCGGGACAGATCAGTTAGCAGAATACGCGTATATATTGATAATCTGAGTTTTACGCTCAAAAAAGCTAGTTACAAGAGTTTACGCTGAAAATGCTCTTTCAATTTAAGAATCAGTATTTTTTTATTCCATATTGTTTACAAACATTGCAAGGGCCTGAAATACGCAAATATCAGCGTTTGCAAACAGACGACGATTATTCAGTAACTTCTCTTCTTCTTCTTCTTCAGTCGAGAGGACTTCATCAAACGAAGAGCCAAGGAGTTCCCTGAAAATGTCTATCTTCATTGGAGATAACTTTTCTTCCTTGGCCATTGGTAGTTCATTCAAAGTTTGGCCAGGATCTTTTACATCTAGTTCAGGGATGGCCTATCCGACGGACATTTCTTGTCCTGTCTTTAGAATATTTCGAGAAGCCATTTTTGAAGATGATGTTCTGAATAGATGTTCTTCGTATTTATAAAGGAGAAATGACCATTCAGAATTCTATATGACTCCTCGTCAAAAACAGCATAATGATTGGATTTTCAAGACAATTTAATGCTAAAGAGTTTTTACGCATCTTCCTTGTAAAACTTGGAACATGATTGGATGGATATTTATCAGAGTCTGCATAAAAATTACTCAAGCGTGTTGAAGCTGTGTATTACCAGACTTCCTCACATCAATATGGCGAATCAATAGTGCATAAAAGAAGACAAGTTTATTAATCATGATTATATATGATGGAAATCCATTTTACAAAGGATTTTGTATTGATATTCAAGGTTCTCGTCTGATGGAGATCTTCATTTCTTCTTCTACATCACTTCTTCAGCTCCTATACGTCGGGTGCCAAGAAAATGATCAATGGAGGGAGGATACAAAACTGGGCATGTATAAATTATTCAAGCCCACCCTCCATAAGTCATCGGCGGCCATGCTTAGAATTGTGATTGGAATTCAGACCCAACACAATACTGGAAGACACAGCCGAGCTGCACCCCACGATCCAGCTTCATAATAGGGGAAAATACAGCTAGCAAGCTGTGTGGTCTAATGCGACCCTTCCTCTCTCTTGGACGAATTGCCATATAAAATCGCTGATTACCTCGAGCAAAGGAAGCTATGATATCCCTCCATGGTCCATCATTGCAGAGAATATTTGCTCGAAGACTCTCTTTTTATGGCTCCTTATATGCTAGAAGATCATAATCTTCTTTTTTCTTAGTTCAGCCCAATGAATCTCAGCAGTCATCTTTGTGGTGAAGGAAGTATGGAAAATCAAGTTCATTTGCTTGCCCTTATATAGGCAGAAGAGAACATACAAATTCTAATGACTTCTTAAATATAGCCAAAAAAATTAGCCTTGAAGAACGAGTCAAATTTGACCATTTCATGCTTCATTCAAAGTATTTCAAATTACGAGGAATTTGGAAACTTTGAAGGGGGTCTTGTAGAAGCATAAAATATGCAGGAAAATTGTTCGCATATTTTACAGTCAAAAACCCCAACATACATGAAGTCTCTCACTACGTAAAATAGAGCTTCAAGGTTGTTTGGTGTAAAATAGGGCTTCAGAGCTGTCTGCATAAAACAGAGCTTCAAGGTTGTTTGGCGTAAAATAGGGCTTCAGAGCTGTCTGCGTAAAATAGAGCTTCAAGGTTGTTTGGCGTAAAATAGGGCTTCAGAGTTGTCCGCGTAAAACAGAGCTTCAAGGCTGTTCTGCATAAAAGGTTGATATACCTTCCTACGTAAAGTTTAAAGTATGTTATTTTTAATGCAGTATAAAGTTGTACGAGGAACTCTTCGTATTTCTCGGATGAATTTGTCAGTCAAATCAGTGAACCTGACATTTGACAAAAGTACTACACGATGATCGAGAGAACGGCTCTGATAATGATTTTTCACAGAGATCCAGGTTGTCATTTTGTGACATATTTTTGATACAAGTCATTTTTATGCATTCAAAGGAAGAAAAATGGAGTCTTCTGAAGATGCTGCCTATTTTACATTGACAGAAATAAGTTTTTACGCACAAGACAAGACAAAATCAGATGCCACATCAAAAGTTGTTTCTTGTACAGAGCTTGAGGCATATCTCTGCATTTAATGCACGAGATTGAGGCATATCTCTGCATTTAATGCACGAGATTTTGTTCTATTTTTAAAATTTATCATGACTGGGAAAGCTAAGACTGTGACTAATATACTCACATCACCATCCTTGCATTTTATGCCAACCAGGCTATTTTCAACTATAGGAGTATGCCGTATGTTATCTCCTCGAAATATGCCAACTCGGCTATATTTGTAAAGGTACATTGATAAGGCTACTTAGCCCAGAATATGCTCAAGACCTCAGCCGTGAAGGATAATTGGCTATTTTACACTGGTTATATATTATTCATGAATCATCAAGTTTTACACAGGGGCAGTTACCTACGTGGCTTGTATGCCATGGTCTTCGAGAAGCAGTTATACGCGTTACCTTATAAAGGGATACGTGTCATACGCAGATTCAAAAGATTATTGGAACATGGGTAGCAGTTGTCATAACCGCAGCGTAAAGGATGCAATCTTCTTCACAGTTTGGCCTTTTACGCCAACAAGACAGTCATTTGGCTTTTATGCCAACCAGGCAGTTATTTGATTGATCTCTATAAATAGAGACCCCTGGTCACTGGGTAAAGGGGGGAATGGGTTTTGGCTGACAACTTTGGCAACAAGAATTCGATCCTACTTGCAACTTTCCTTTGCCCGACTTTTGCCTTTAGTTCAGAGAAAGTTTGAAGCTTCTACTACAACACTTCTTCATCATCGTGTAGTCCAAGGAACAAAGTGATCGACTGCAGATCAGACTTCCATAGCAATACTTCCCCAGAATCATTTTATTGTACTTAATCTCGTATAGGATTATTTGTACTTTTCTCTTTTCTAGTTTGTAAGGAAAAGTTTCGTATAAATTTTGTTTACCCAAACAATTATCTTATGCAACATACCAAGCAATCAGATTAACTCGTGCATCCGAAACATAGTCTCATTCATGACACAATACTTACATATGCTATAGCCCCCGAATGTTTATACCTGCTCGTGCTTGAATTACTTAGTTTGCCTTGGACAGGGAAGGACAAATAGTAAGTCGGTAAGTCTTGCTGTGTTCCCTCTAATATCGTACGACGCATTGCAACGCGAGTTAGGCTACTCAGTATTGCCATAAAACTGATCCTAAGGCAACTAGAAAGACAACAGAACAGTTGGTGCACGGAACCTATATTACGTGTTTGGATTTGTCGAGCGGACGAGTAGCCTCCCCACCAGTGCATTCGTGTACTGATAATCCACCAGGTTATTCTCAGTGTGCTGGAGAACCTCGTTCGGTGTGGATGCCTTGTAAACCCCCTCGATAAATTCTATAGATAGTCAGGTTTGAATTTAGGAAATTTTGGATTTTTGAGAAGAAGATGAGATTTAGGGTTGAGTCGTCTATTATTTTATTTAAATTAAACCTTTGGCGCACCCTACCGTTGCTAATTTATTCGGAGCCCAATATCAGTCCATAAATTCTATCAGACTATTGTACTTCTGACTTGACTCACCAATTTAGGTACTGAACTTTTCCGTCACTCAAAATCAAATCCGTTGTGCCCTAAATTAATTGCACAACTTCCCATATCCTAAAATCTATATTTAATTCCGTGTCGGACACCTGTGTCGTTATCTTCAATTTTGAGATACCAACTTAACCCGTTGAGCCGGACCAACTAAAGGGTCCAAGACTTACTCCAAGCCCCCACCATTTTTGTCCTTTGTGTCATTTTTGAATTTTGACCTCAAGTGCCCCCATTTAATTCAAAAGTGCGGGACACTTAAAATCCTATTTAAATCAAAGATACCAATTTTGCCTAATCCTATTTTAATCCCCAATTAATCCCGATGGCCATTAAATTAAACCCGTGCCAAACACCCAACACCCCCTCACCATGCAAATCACCAAACATAATTTTCTTCACAATTTTCGTATCATTTTATGTGTTCGTGCAATTTCCCGAATTTAAGGGGCTTAATTATAATTTATTAATTTAGGTGTCCTCACCCCATTGGCCAAGACCAAATGGAGAGGTTACAATTGTTGACCAAATTTAACACCTCTTCCCTTCCATTCCTATGAAGAAATAATTTACTCATGTGAAATCCTAGCCCTCCAATTGGAATACTAAAATCACCACCATCCAATCTACCCACACTCCCCTATAAAGCATCAACATCACCCTCACCCTCACAATAAACCAAGCAGGCCCTAATCCCAAGGAGCCTAGAAAACCCCCCACTCTCTCTATCCTCCCTCCTCTATTATTCTCCATACAAAAATTCTTCTTCTTCTTCCTTTATTCTCCCTGGGAGAAACTACTCAACCCCCGGCCGGCTGACTGAACTCCCTCCGGCTCGACTACGACGGTGCGCCACCCGCGTCCGCTCCGGCCCGACTGTGCATCCCCGACTCCAGCTGCTGTTCGCAGCTTGCTGCTAATAGCAGCTCCCTGACCCCGCACCCCACTCCGTCCGGCGCGGCTGTGCAGTGCACCCCGCGGCTGACCCCACACCCCGCTCAGGCCGTGCCCGCTGTCGTGCTCCGATCCCGTAGGGGCCGATCGTCCTCGCTTGGTCCCTACGGAACCGTTCGTCCTCGCTTGAGCGCGATGCCGTACAAGCCTAAGTTGCGCTTGCACCAGGCAAAGTACCTGCACAAGACACAAGAGAGACAAATATATACATATATAGGCACAGAGTAAAAATGCAGAGAACCAAAGTTGAACACATTTGATAGCACACAAAATACTTTTATTTTATTAAATACTGAAGATTTGGATTACAAAAATGCTTGCTTGGCTGAGTTACAAAATATGCCTTAGAAGGCTTACAACTCTTTTCACATTCCCAAAACTAGCCACAACGCCCATTACATTATGCCCTTGTAGTAGGACCAAAATAACCAAAACATCTAGCAGAAGAAGAGTAGCCCACTGGAGAGGTAAGCAGCAGAGGAAGCAGCATGAACACAGTCCTAAGGAAGGGTGCGCACACGCTGATTTAGGTTCGGGATGCTTGCCAAACTCTCACTCCCAGCACCTGAATATTTGCCCACAAATGTGGGTCAGTACTACCACATGCACTCATGAGCGACCGTGGCCAAACTCACCTTAGAAATCCACACTAAGTAAAGCATGTGAAGCTAGCATTATTAGGTGGTCTTTCTGGTTGTCTAGATTCTTTTTAATAATTCATGCAAGAAAACATAGACAATATATAGCATATGCATATGATATTCCTTACCCACGGCCGAGCGGTTATCCCTGCAGCAGACACACAAGTTAGCCATAATTTGCATATGAATAACTTATGAATCAATAAAGGCATCAAGTGTTAGGTATACAAGAAGGTAAACCTAGCATGCGCCCTAACTATATGATGGTCCCCTCCACGGGATTAGCAGTTGGGATGTACAAGCCCATCTTACTAATGGACGTGTCTACCCTCCCGTAAATAAGGACTTTCAAACCTCAGGGTATCTAGATCTCTTTCCGGCCGAACAATCCCCAGTGCCCTAGGGGCCGCTCGAGAGATAATCCTTGTGCACAAGTTGTCCTGACCAAATGCATGAATGCAAGCCCTATCAGAAAAATATACTATCATGCAACTGATGAACAATGTACAACAAGTCTATCTCTTTTTCTCATTTTTCTAGCTCAAGTCCTGAGTTTTCTTGCCACGATACTCAATGCACAGCATACAAGGGACAGTTAAGCATTCCATAAGCAACTAGTAAGTTAGCAGTTCTATACTTGAAGCATGCAATACTTTCTTTCTCTTTTAGCTTATCTTTTTAGTGAGGCAACATATTTATGTGAACTAGAGATTCTTTATTAGGCATGCAGGCTTAAAGGAATCATCGAAGGGCCTAAGCCACTCACTGAATGAATCAAACGAGAGGATGGGGAAGCCTTAGGCGACATTCACTATTTGGTTATGCGTACTGAAAATGCAACAATACTTGGTTAGCATACTTCAATCTCTTTCCCTAACGATTTGAAAAGAACGCGCAAGCGAGAAAGCGAAATCATAAAAACCAAGTCATCGAAAGCAACTCAAAACACAAGCAACACAAAACCAAAAAGCAAAGCAACCAACAAAAACTCTTGGACTTATTTCAATAGAAGCCGTTCGATTAATTCGAAGGGTTCATTGTACTTCGTCCGTATTGATTTGGCGGTAAGGTTTTCCCGAGACTCAATTCTCAACCGAGTCGAAGCAGCTTAGTGTTCCATAAGTATCCGTTCAGAGCGGGGCATTACATACTACCCCACTGAGAAAAAGTTTCGTCCTCGAAACTTAAGAGATCAAGGAGGCGATAAACGATGCATCAAGAGATCAAAGAAAATAGACTCACCAACATCGTGTCCGCTCTCATCATGCTCAATATTCAACTGATACACTCTAGGCCTTCTTATCTAATCAGTTGGTTCCAGAGCAGGTCCCGGAGGGGTCTGAGTCTAAACCCGAGTAGTCTTATTGTTCCCACTCTGGTATGATGGCAGAACCCTCTTATTTTGGCAGTTCACTGCCAGATGCCCTTTCTCCCCATAGTTAAAACACTCGTTATTTACAGCGCGACAAACATCTACGGTATGGCCTAATTTGTGACAGTAATTGCACGTAGAACCTGGGCGCCGCTCACCCGCTGTTTTTTTTCTCCTTCATGGTATCTTTTAGCAGGAGGGTTTCGAGGAGCCGGTGCCTTTTCCGCAGTACCTTGCGACGTAAACTGCTCATTCTGTACCGCTGCCTCAAATGCTTGGATGTACGTTTTGCACTCCCGGTTCATAACATCTTTCCTCAGAATATCGTTTAAGCCTTTTATGAACCGATGTGTGCGGGCTCCCTCGTCGGGAATCATCGGACTAGCAAACTTAGCAAGCTTGGAAAATTCATACTCAAAATCTTCGACGGACATGCTCCCTTGCTTAAGTTCGGTAAACTCGTCTTCTTTTCTCTGCCTGACAGCTGGTGGAAGGTAATGTGCAAGGAATGCTTCCTTGAATATTCCCCAAGTGATCCTACCGTCCTGATGCTTGGTGGCGAGGTCTGCTTTCTTGACTTCCCACCAATCGTGTGCACGTAACCGCAGCTGCATATCTGCACACGCCACCCTCTTATTCACAGGTATTGAGGCAAAGCTAAACAAGCTCTCCATCTTTGCGAGCCAGTCCATCACCTTATCCGGCGTGGTCCTGCCTTCAAACTCCGGAGGGTTCAACTTCAGGAACTCAGCGCCTTTAAAGGTAGACCTTTCGGCCGCGCGATGAGGCTCGTTTGTTTCTGCTAATCCTGCGTCTTGAGGCATGGTTGGGGCAGTCACAGGTATTGCAGCGGTTCCCGATGCACCACTGTGTGCTGCTAGTGTCGTCACAATTTGAGTCAGAGAGTCAAGCTGCTTTTGTTGTGCCAGGGCTCTAGCATCAGCTCATTGCTGCTAAGCCTCAAATCGTTCTTGTTGTGCAGCATGACGATCATTTTGATTCTGTAACATTGCAATCAATCTATCCATTTGATCATCGCTCACGCTAGCTGCACGCGATGTCTCAGGGTTACCAGCACCTGTTTTTGTCATCTTTGCTGCAAAAGAGAGTAGCTTGCATTAGTCTCATAACGTATTATGGACTTATTGCATGGGACGTTGGGTTTTTCATATTCTTAGGGACCTTTCACACTCTCGATTTACTTCTTATAGATTCGAAATCATTTTTAAAATTTGGGACTTTTAAAATCGCTTGAAAACTTATATCATTTTCGAAAACGATGTTTGAAGAGGCCAAAGGCGTTGAACCATGCTCTGATACCACCTGTCGTGCCCCGATCCCGTAGGGGCCATTCGTCCTCACTTGGTCCCTACGGAACCGTTCGTCCTCGCTTGGGTGCGATGCCGTACAAGCCTAAGTTGCGCTTGCACCAGGCAAAGTACCTGCACAAGACACAAGAGAGACGAATATATACATATATAGGCACAGAGTAAAAATGCAGAGAACCAAAGTTGAACATATTTGATTGCACACAAAATACTTTCATTTATTGAATACTGAAGATTTGGATTACAAAAATGCTCGCTTGGCTGAGTTACAAAATATGCCTTAGAAGGCTTATAACTCTTTTCACATTCCCAAAACTAGCCACAACGCCCATTATATTATGCCCTTGTAGTAGGACCAAAATAACCAAAACATCTAGCAGAAGAAGAGTAGCCCACTGGAGAGGTAAGCAGCAGAGGAAGTAGCACGAACACTGTCCTAAGGAAGGGTGCGCACACGCTGATTCAGGTTTAGGATGCTTGCCAAACTCTCGCTTCCAACACCTGAATATTTGTCGACAAACGTGGGTCAATACTACCACATGTACTAGTGAGCGACCGTGGCCAAACTCACCTTAGAAATCCATACTAAGTAAAGCATATGAAGCTAGCATTATTAGGTGGTCTTCCTGGTTGTCTAGATTCTTTTTAACAATTCATGCAAGAAAACATAGACAATATATAGCATATGCATATGATATTCCTTACCCACGACCAAGCTATTATCCCTGCAGCAGACACACAAGTTAGCCACAATTTGCATATGAATAACTTATGAATCAATAAAGGCATCAAGTGTTAGGTATGTAAGAAGGTAAACCTAGCATGCGCCCTAATTATATGATGGTCCCCTCCACGGGATTAGCAGTTGGGACGTACAAGCCCATCTTACTAATGGACGTGTCTACCCTCCCTTAAATAAGGACGTTCAAGCCTTAGGGTATCTAGATCTCTTTCCGGCCGAACGATCCCCAATGCCCCAGGGACCGTTCGAGAGATAATCCTTGTGCATAAGTTGTCCTAACCAAATGCATGAATGCAAGCCCTATCAGAAAAATATGCTATCATGCAACTGATGAACAATGCACAACAAGTCTATCTCTTTTTCTCATTTTTCTAGGTCAAGTCCTGAGTTTTCTTGCCACGATACTTAATGCACAGCATACAAGGGACAGTTAAGCATTCCATAAGCAACTAGTAAGTTAGCAGTTCTATACTTGAAGCATGCAATACTTTCTTTCTCTTTTAGCTTATCTTTTTAGTGAGGCAACATATTTATGTGAACTAGAGATTCTTTATTAGGCATGCAGACTTAAAGGATTCATCGAAGGGCCAAAGCCACTCGCCGAATGAATCGAACGAGAGGATGGGGAAGCCTTAGGCGACGTTTACTCTTTGGTTATGCATCCTGAAAATGCAACAATACTTGGTTAGCATACTTCAATCTCTTTCCCTTATGATTCGAGAAGAACGCGCAAGCGAGAAAGCGAAATCATGAAAACCAAGTCATCGAAAGTAACTCAAAACACAAGCAACACAAACCAAAAAGCAAAGCAACCAACGAAAACTCTTGGACTTATTTCAATAGAAGTCATTCGATTAATTTGAAGGGTTAATTGCACTTCGTCCGTGTTGATTTGGCGGTAAGGTTTCCCCGAGACTCGATTCTCAACCGAGTCGAAGCAGCTTAGTGTTCCATAAGTATCCGTTCAGAGCGGGGCATTACACCCCCTGTGTAGTGCACATTCTCCCCAGCGTCGTCCGGCGGTGCAGCACCCCCGTCCGGCCGACTTCCCCATCTCCTCCCTGTCCGATTACACTACCACCACCATCACCACCACTACCACCATCATCACCACCACCATTACACTTTCATCTTCACCACCACCACCACAAGCTCCTATTATCACCACCACCCTCGGCGTTCCCTGCTACCGAGCACCACCACCAACTGATCATCCTCCGGCGATGGACCACCCTACTCCGGCCATCATCTCCGACCAGCGAGCCTCGTCGAGGTATCGACTCCCTCCCCCTTTATATGTTTATATACATATATGGTCTTGTATCGGCTAGGATTTAATTATAGATGTTTGTATAGATTGTAGTGTAGTAAGACAATGAACCTTGTGTTTAATAACATTTGTTTAAGGGTTTATTATACATATCATAATAAGGAATTGATGGTTAAATGCAAGGTTGATATTTAGGCTTAATTCAGGTTATATATGCACTTGATGGTTGGGGAGGATATAGATAAATAAGGGTTTATGTATGTATCAAGTTTTAGGGTCCGATATGATTGTTCCAAGCATTTGATGGTTGATTAAGGAGCAGGTTAAATGGTAGGGAAATGATAGAGTGATAACAAAACAGTAGTAATTTGGAGAGCTAATAATTGATGATGAATTTAAATGAGTAGTAGCTAAGTTAATAGGAAGCAGTATTCAAGTATTAAATTAACGGTTTGTGTAATCGAGGGTTTAAATTGATTAATATTTAATTTATTTGAGGATGAAATATTTATAAGTGCATATTAATGTCCGTAAAAACCAGGATAAAATCTGAGGATGATCACGACTTGGACTACTGAGAAATATCATGATGAACATTAGAGATTGAGGATTGGGTCTGATGATATTTTACAGGCGATTTATTTTGAGATAGGTGTTATTCGGATCAAGGATCAGAGATTGAGGACTGTGAAATTGGTAGTTAACTATTTGCGTTTGAGACTGAGTTTAGGTGTAGATGTGTGTCGTACCCCTGTCTATCGTGGAATAGATATTAATTATTGGTTTGTATCTCATCTCTAGGTACTGGGGGACCTGAGGACTTGGACGTGGTACCGGATTCCAGTTATTAGCAGCCGTACGCAGGCAAGTGTACCTTGCCACCCTGTATTTCAGCTAACAGATATTTATTATTTTGTTATGTACATTGTACACGTATTTATGTTGACGTTTGATACTTCATGTCCGGTTCACAACCGGGTAAAGACGTACGTCGTAATATCTTAGAAAGATTGTTGGATGTTTCGTAGCATCTCGATATGCATACCTGAGTATATCGATACCCCATGACACACTCATACACGGTGATCGTGCCAGATTCCTGTATCTTGATACTGACATCATGACCAGAGACTGGGACGACCTTAGTGTCGCGTCTGTTGAGTTATTTCTGTATGTCGAGACTGTAGTTAGAGGTTCAGGTTCAGCACACAATCGTTGACCGCTTGGGATGGGGAAAACAGTTACTAGATGTTTGGGCTCCTCTGCACGCGCTTATATATATATGTATTATTTCTGTAGTGATCCTGTATCTAGTATAGTTGTATCACCCGTGTGACTCTTTGCCCGGAGTTGCGGTACGTCCCGTGTATTTTCGTGTCTGGAGCTACGGTTTTATTTTGGCAGCCCACGCGTCGAACATTGTCTTTAAATTGTGTCTCACTTGTTTGGTTATGATAGATTACCCTGTCATTGCACTTGTACTATCTGTTTACCTGGCATGTTATATTTCTGTACCTTGTTACGTCCCTCTGAGGACCTGGTTCCCTGCCAGTTTTACAGCATAGATGATTACAGAGCATTTGGAGTTGCTGTTGGAGTTGCATGTCTTGCGAGCATGGTACCCGATACTCACATCTTATCTACCGGCATTATGGTTATTTTACATTGATTATTCATCTACTGTTGTAGCCTTGTTTTTATAGACTCATACTTCTTCTTAAGTCTATTCGTGTTAGTGTGTTATTGGGCGGCCGACTCTAGCACATATAGCTTATTCTTGTATACTGCTGTACATTGTGGATTGAGACATAGAGGTTTACATTTATGGGATATCTAGATAGTGCCTTTTATATTTACAGCTTATATGTATTCGAGTCAGACCAGAGTCTGGTCGAATACGTAGCTGGCGTGTCACGTATTCCTAGTCCTACGTATTTTAGGACTGGGGCGTGACATATTTTTGTGGTGGCCCATGCAGGTCCAAATTAAATCGTCTTGGTCACCTGACTGTGCCAAGCGAGCCTGCAAATTAGGATTAGGTATTATGATTTTTGAATAGGATCTCAATCCATAATCGATTTTTTAAAACTCACTTTGTATGTGATTATCGCCCTTGGACTTCCACTTTGTATTCGTTCAATTTCCGTTAATATCGTTATCATTGTTCTCATCCCCTATTATTCACGAAGAAGGATGATTGTGCCTGATGATTTCCCTCCAGAAGAAGATCGAAGACCAGACGACAGATGACAGAGTTCGCATAACATTCCCTGAGAAGATTGTTACCCTGAGTAGGATAGATTGATAGGTTCTTTTGGATTCTAGAACTAGTATGGAAGGGTAGCAAGAGAATTGGAGCCCGTAGTACCCTACCCATGCTTGAGATAGCAGTGATCTTGGAAGTACTGGGAGCAGGAAGATTGTTGATCATGACCTAGAATAATTTATGAAAGTGCATAGCTCGATGCTAGGAAATTAATTGTTGTAAATGATAGCGATATCAGGAACAATATTATGGACTAGAGAAGATAAAATTTAGGATCTTAGTTGGAAGATAATGATCGAATTCCGAGAATTTTAGTATGTGGTTAGGTGATACCATTATTGTACTTATGACTTGGAGAGATGAATAACGAAAAGAAGAAATTCGAGGAATAAAATTTTAGGGAAAACTTTGAGGAGAAGAGAAATTATACATTAGGCAAGGAAATTTTTTCTTTTGAGGATTCATGTTGGAAACAGAATGGGAGAAATTATTTTTTTGAGGTTTAGACTAGACTATGACCTTATACTAGACATGGATTGGTTGAGCCAATACCACGTGACACTGGATTGACGACGTGGTTGCATTATATTTTTGACCACCAGGTTATCCTGAGTTGATTTTCTTCAGGGAGCCAGGGAGTATGGTGCCCAACTACCTTAGAGGCACACAATGCAAGGTGAACCAGTATACCCCCGCCTTATATCAGAGTTTGAGGATGTGTTTCTAGAGGATCTTCTAGGCCTGCCATCTGAAAGAGAGATAGAGTTTGTTAAAGAGTTGACTCCAAGAGCCGAGTCAGTTATTTCCCGTCTTTAGACTAACTCTGAGAGAGTTGGTTGAGTTGAAGGTCCATCGTGGAGGATCTCTTAGACAAGGGTTTCAGTCGGGCTAGTATTTTTTTTTTCCATGGGAAGCAACCATCTTATTGTACCAAAGAAGGACGGGACGATACGTTGCATAACGATCACAGGGCATTAAATATCGTAACGATAAAGAACAAGTACCCTATGCCGCACATCGATAATTTATTTGAATCAGCTAAGTGGTGCATGTGTATTCTCGAAGATCGATCTCAGATTCGGTTATCATCAGATCAAGGTACGGAGAGAGGACATCCCGAAGACGACTTTTAGGACAAAGTATGGACACTATGAGTTTCTAGTCATACCGTTTGGTTTAACCAACGCGCCAGCAGTATTTATGAGTCTGATAAACAGTGCTTTCCACCAGTACTTAGATAAGTTTGTGGTGGTAGTTTTCGACAATATCTTGGTATATTCCAAGAGCCAGGAGGAGCATGAGAGGTATCTTAGGATTGTGTTGGAGACGCTGAAACATGAGAGGCTGTACGCCAAACTCAGCAAATGTGAGTTCTGCCTGGATAGAGTACCATTCCTGGGGCACATAATCACCGGAGATGAACTATCAGTTGACCTAGAGAAGATAGCTGCAGTTGAGGCGTGGCCTACCCCTACATCAGTTACGGAGGTTAGAAGTTTCCTCGGACTTGTCGGATATTATCGGAGGTTCCTAGAAAACTTCTCGTGGATAGCTGTGCCTATGATGCAATTGACGCGTAAAGGCGAGGAGTTTATCTGGACCGACGAGTGCAGGCAGCTTTCGATGAGCTGAAGAAGCATCTAACATCAGCACCGATTTTGACACTACCTTCAGGATCAGGAGGATTTGTAGTATACAGTGATGCGTCAGGGAGCAGATTAGGATGTGTACTGATACAACACGACAAGGTGATAGCATACGCATCGAGACAGCTGAGAGTTCATGAGAAAAACTATCCGACGCACGACTTGGAGCTAGCTGTAGTGATATTTGCACTAAAGCTATGGAGACATTACCTTTATGGTGAGCGTATTGCGATTTACCCAGATCATAAAAGCCTGAAGTACATCTACACGCAGAAGGAGCTCAACATGAGGCAGAGACGCTGGCTAGAGTTGATGACAGATTATGACATTGAGTTGCAGTACCACCCTGGCAAGGCGAATGTCGTAGCAGATGCCTTAAGCAGGAAGCCCATGGCATACTTTTTGACGACGCAGCGATAATTGCTAGAGGATCTCCAGGAGCTTGGGATAGAGATCGTATTGCCAGGCATGGATGGACAGATGGCAAGCCTCGAGGTTCAGTCTATCCTGATTGAGAGGATCAGTGCAGCCCTACCTACAGATGCGAGATTTCAACGTCTACAAGAGAGGACAGAGGCCGGCATGCAGACGGGACTCAGGATTCATGAAGACGGAACGTTGAGGTATGGAGATCGCCTATATGTTCCGAGTAGCGAGCTACGCCAAGAGTTGATGACCGAGGAACATAGCTCGATTTATTCTATTCATCCGGGGGGTACGAAGATGTACCGAGACTTGAGGCAGCATTTCTGGTGGCATGGGATGAAGAGAGAAATTGCAAGATTCGTGGCGAAGTGTTTAGATTGTCCGAAAGTCAAGGCTGAACATCAGAGGACTGCAGGATTATTGCAGCCACTTCTCATTCCCGAGTGGAAGTGGGAACACATTACCATGGACTTCGTCACAGGATTCCCGTGGAGCTCTAGCGGGAAGGATGCAGTTTGGGTTGTCGTAGACAGACTCACCAGGTCTGCACATTTCTTGCCCTTCAGAGTTGGACAATCGACGGAGATTTTAGCTGACATATATTTGAGGCAGATAGTACAATTACATGGAGTGCTTGTCAGCATTATTTCGGATCATGATTCCAGATTCACGTCACATTTTTGGCGGAGTATGCAGGAGAGCCTAGGAACTCGTCTCAAGTTAAGTACTGCATATCATCCATAAACTGATGGTCAGTCATAGCGTACGATACAGATATTAGAGGATATGTTGAGAGCGTGCATGATTGATTTTGGAGAATCTTGGGGGGACCACCTACACTTGGTAGAATTCTCCTACAATAACAGTTACCAGGCCAGCATACAGATGGCACCTTATGAGGTACTGTACGGCAGAAAATATAGGTCGCCAGTTTATTGGAGTGACGTAGGAGAGCGTCAGATAGTTGGTACAGAGTTGGTGACACAGACAGTGGAGAAGGTCAAGCATATTCAGAGCCACCTGTGTGCAGCACAGGACAGACAAAAATATTGGGCAGATGCACACTGCAGGCCATTGGAGTTCAAGGAGGGTGACTAAGTATTTTTGAGGATATCGCCCACTCGTGGTACCATCAGATTCGGAGGCAGAGGCAAGCTGAGTTTGAGGTACATCGGGCCTTTTGACATCTTGGAACGAGTCGACGAAGTGGCTTACCGTCTTGCATTACCTCCATCGTTAGAGGGAGTACATGACGTATTTCAGTATCGCAGCTGAGGAGATATGTCGCAGACCCTAGCCACGTGCTTGATCATTCGGAGATTACGATCGGGCCCAGTCAATCTTATGTAGAGCAGCCAGTTGAGATCCTCGATCACAGCGAGAAGACTTTGGGAGGGCAGATGATTCGACTAGTCAGAGTGGCATGGAAGCACCATTCACCAAGCGAGTCTACATGGGAGCGCGAGGATTCTATTCGACAGTGGTTCCCGTACTTATTTGAGGACCAAGGTACGAATTTACGTACATAATTTGATTCTAGTTGTTTTTAAAATTCTTTTAGCTATTATCGTGATTTACTTTTAATTTTGGGGATAAAATTTTTCTAAGTTGGGAAGAATGTAAACCCCCTGGATAAATTCTATAGATAGTCAGGTTTGAATTTAGGAAATTTTAGATTTTTCAGAAGATGATGAGATTTAGAGTTGAGTCGTCTATTATTTTATTTAAATTAAACCTTTGGCGCACCCTACCATTGCTAATTTATTCGGAGCCCAATATCAGCCCATAAATTCTATCAAATTATTGTACTTCTGACTTGACTCGCCAATTTAGGCACTGGACTTTTTTGTCCCTCAAAATCAAATCCGTTGTGCCCTAAATTAATTGCACAACTTCCCGTATCCTAAAATCCATATTTATTTCCGTGTCGGAAACCTGTGTCGTTACCCTCAAATTGAGATACCAACTTAACCCGTTGAGCCGGACCAACTAAAGGGTCCAAGACTGACTCCAAGCCCCCACCATTTTTGTCCTTTGTGTCATTTTCGAATTTTGAGCCCAAGTGCCCCCATTTAATTTAAAAGTGCGGGACACTTAAAATCCTATTTAAATCGAAGATACCAATTTTGCCTAATCCTATTTTAATCCCCAAACACCCAACACCCCCTCTCCATGCAAATCACCAAACATAATTTTCTCCACAATTTTCGTATCATTTTATGTGTTCGTGCAATTTCCCGAATTTAAGGGGCTTAATTGCAATTTATTAATTTAGGTGTCCTCACCCCATTGGCCAAGACCAAATGGAGAGGTTACAATTGTTGACCGAATTCAACACCTCTCCCCCTCCATTCCTCATGAAGAAATGATCTACTCATGTGAAATCCTAGCCCTCCAATTGGAATAGGCAAATCACCACCATCCAATCTACTCACCTATAAAGCATTAACATCACCCTCACCCTCATTATAAACCAAGCAGGCCCTAATCCCAAGGTGCCTAGAAAACCACCCCTCTCTCTCTCCTTCCTCCTCCATTATTCTCCATACAAAAATTCTTCTTGTTCCTTTATTATTCTTCTTCTTCCATTATTCTCCCTGGGAGAAACTACTCAACCCCCGGCCGGCCGACTGACCTCCCTCCGGCCTGACTCCGGCGACGCGCCGCCCGCGTCCGCTACGGCCCGACTGTGCATCCCCGACTCCAACTGTTGTGTGCCGCTTGCTGCCAACAGCAGCTCCCTGACCCCTTACCCCTCTCCGTCCGGCCCGGCTGTGCAGTGCACCCCGCGGCTGACCCCGCACCCTGCTCCGTTCGGCCCGGCTGTGCAGTGCACCCCACGACTGACCCCGCACCCCGCTCCGGCCGTGTCCGCTGTGCAATGCACATTCTCCCCCGCAGCGTCCGACGGTGCAGCACCCCCGTCCGGCCGACTTCCCCATCTCCTCCCTGTCCGATTATACTACCACCACCATCACCACCACTACCACCATCATCACCACAACCATTACACTTTCATCTTCACCACTACCACCACAAGCTCCCATTATCACCACCACCCTCGGCGTTCCCTGCCACCGAGCCCCACCACCAACTGATCATCCTCCGGCGACGGACCACCCTACTCCGGCCATCATCTCCGACCAGCGAGCCTCGTCGAGGTATCGACTCCCTCCCCCTCTTAATGTTTATATATATATATATATGGTCTTGTATCGGCTAGGGTTTAAGTATAGATTATAGTGTAGTAAGACAATGAACCTTGTGTTTAATAACGTTTGTTTAAGGGTTTATTATACATGTCATAATAAGGAATTGATGTTTAAATGCAAGGTTGATATTTAGGCTTAATTCATGTTATATATGCACTTGATGGTTGGGGAGGATATAGATAAATGAGGGTTTATGTATGTATCAAGTTTTAGGGTCCGATATGATTGTTCCAAGTATTTGATGGTTAATTGAGGAGCAGGTTAAATGGTAGGGAAATGATAGAGTGATAACAAAATAGTGGTAATTTGGAGAGCTAATAATTGATAATGAATTTAAGTGAGTAGTAGCTAGGTTAATGGAAAGCGGCATTTAAGTATTAAATTAACAGTTTGTGTAATCGAGGGTTTAAATTGATTAATATTTAATTTATTCGAGGATGAAATATTTATACGTGCATATTAATGTCCGTAAAAACCAGGATAAAATCTGAGGATGATCACGACTTGGACTACTGAGAAACATCATGATGAACAATAGAGATTGAGAATTGGGTCTGATGATATTATACAGGTAATTGATTTTGAGATAGGTGTTATTTGGATCAAGGATCAGAGATTGAGGACTGTGAAATTGGTAGTTAACTATTTGCGTTTGAGACTGAGTTTAGGTGTAGATGTGTGTCGTACCCCTGTTTGTCGTGGAATAGATATTGATTATTGGTTTGTTTCTCATCTCTAGGTACTGCGGGACCTGAGGACTTGGACGTGGTACCGGATCCCAGTTATCAGCAGCCGCACGCAAGCAAGTGTACCTTGCCACCCTATATTTCAGCTTACAGATATTTATTATTTTGTTATGTACATTGTGCACGTATTTATGTTGATGTTCGATACTTCTCGTCCGGTTCACAACCGGGTGAAGACGTACGTCGTAACGTCTTAGAAAGATTGTTGGATGTTTCGTAGCACCTCGATATACGTACCTGCATATATCGACACCCCAGGACACACTCATATACTATGATCGTACCAGATTCTTGTATCCTGATACTGACATCATGACCAGAGATTAGGACGACCTTAGGGTCGCAACTGTTGAGTCCAAAGGCATAGAAGCCAGGCTCTGATACCAACCTGTCACGCCCCGATCTCCCGCAGGCTATTTCGTTCGTTCCCGCTAGGCGGGAATCACCCTCGCCAGCGCTCCCGCGGAACGATCGCTTAACCCATCCGGGTGTGATGCCGCACGAGCATGATCCACGCCCGTGCAAGGCCATGGTTCATTGGCTGGCGGCAAGAGTTCTAAGCCACAGAGTTGCACAGATTGTTCGAGTACAGCGGAGTTTAGGAACGCATAGCGATCGGTAACAGGTTTACTGAGTCGACAATATAGCGGAAGCATTGAAACAAAGTAAAGTAATCTCTTTATTGATATGAACAAGTATTACAGGCGGCGTATAGCCGAGATTACAAGTCGCTCAAGCCTCTCTCTCTAAAACAGTAAAAGCGTGCCAAGTGGCTACAACTGTGGAATGAATATACAGGCGATGGTCAGGCGATGTTCACAACTTATGTCTTGTATATGTGCTTCAGTCCCGGACGCACCGTTGCAAGGCTTCAGAGGGAACTCCTGGCCTTAGCACGCACGAAGGAGGCGTACGCACCGAACGAGGTTCTTTCGCACCCTGCATACAAACTGGTGGATTATCAGTACATTGAATGCACTGGTGGGGAAGCTACTCGCCCGCTCGACAAATCCAAACACGTAATACAGGTTCCGTGCACAACTATTAAGTTATATTTCTAGTTGCCTTAGGATCAGTTTCATGCAAACGTTGAATAGCCTAACGTGTCGGGCAGATCGCCGTGCGATGTTAGAGGAAACACGGTGAGACTTACCAACTTACCATCTCCTTCCCTGTCCAAGGCAAACATTGAGGCAAATATGTTATTTCAAGCAGGAACATGTATAAGCATTCAGGAGGCAAGCATATGCAAACAGGAGGGTCGTTTTAACATGATCGTTCAGGTGTTCAGTTGTTCGTTAATGCGATGCAGTGACTCGCATGCAGATAACCGCTAAGCGAGGATGACTTATCTATATGAACAGGAGTCGCTGGCATAGCCATAAAGGACCGGTGTAGAACATGAAAGGAGATGAATGCAGCGACACGGATCAGGAGCTCTACAGATCATTCCTTCTGAGTCAGGTGGCTACTTAGTCTGTGAGCAAGAATGGCATGAAGGATAAATTCACAGGCGCTACACACCATTCTGCCCGAAGCAAGCAGACTAACAGGGGTTCCTGTCCGGATCGGATTGGCCCGGTGCCCCGGAGACCGTCCGCAGGAACTGAGATTGGGAGAATCTCACTTGAAAAAAGTTGTCCGTGACATGCAGGTCAGGGTCAGGTACAGGAACAAGTTCGAAGCAGGATATATATATATGGACAAGTTATATGGAACAAGTTCGAGTCAGGATATATATATAGAACTTGTTATGGCAGGAACGTTGATTCAGTAGTTTGCTCCACGAGCTGTGATTCAGGGATACATTTATTCAGGGTGCAGATTCCCTGGTTCGGGAATTACCTTGGTGACCTAACGGTCCTGGATACTTGCAGGTTCATTCAGGCACGGAACGACTACGTAGTAGTCTTCCGGGGTTTGGATGAATACAAGGCAACATACAGGCAGATAAGCATGCGTTTCTAAGGGACGTAAGCAGGCACGTTGCTCGGACCCGAAGGTAAGCCGAGAAGTGAAATCGTTAGGGGACTTAGCATGCGAGGGTCTGAATATAAGCAGTATTTCATTTTCCATGTTCTAGCAAGCAATACAAGTTGGGATTATTCCCTTAGTTAGGTGCGTTGGATTTATTAGCATGCAGGGGGTGAATCACCTAGCGACTAGCATGAACATTCCAGATTTTATGTGTGCTGGCTAAGCAAAGACAAGTTTACCGTAGCCACCCACCTTAGCGATGATTCACCTCGGTAGAGCGATACGTCTGAGCGAGCCTCTAAAAGCCTAAGCCGGATTCCTATAGGGACAAGTCTGGATATACTTTGCTTCTTGATCGAGGCAAAGCGGGTCGGGACAGTTGTACGATTGCCGTTTGAGACGGCAGTCCGCTTGAGCGGAACGGGGTGTTACATCCTACCCAACTTAGAAAAAGTCTCGTCCTCGAGACTTACTAAGGACAAGCAGTAATCTAGGGTTGAGGCAATCCTAGACAAGTCGTTGCACTTGTTCATTTGGATCTTCACTTGCACAAGCTTCAAAATCAGCATATCGCTTAGACTGGATCGTGCGCACCTTCGACATGCATTTCTAGTATGAACACGTCAACCAGCTTAGTGATAGCGAAGTCTCAGCACTCGAGTTTCACCTTTTCTAAGTTTTGGATGGTGCACTAGTTCAAGGCGTCCCTCGAATAGATGTATTCAACCAAACTTAGGGTTAGTAAAAATCGGACAAGCTACTAGCGATACTCTCAAGGGTTCACACAGGTTGGCTCAAAGGCCACTCGCAGCATACAACCAGACAAGCAATCATATCAATCAAAACGCATTTTGAAAGTATTTAGACTTATTGTTGGAACATCCCATCGAGGCATTGAGAGAGAGCGTGCACATAACCCACGAACGAGCTTTCGAAACAGAGATATCGAATCGAAGTCCAAAGGCATAGAAGCCAGGCTCTGATACCAACCTGTCACGCCCCGATCTTCCGCAGGCTATTTCGTCCGTTCCCGCTAGGCGGGAATCACCCTCGCCAGCGCTCCCGCGGAACGATCGCTTAACCCATCCGGGCGTGATACCGCACGAGCGTGATCCACGCCCATGCAAGGCCATGGTTCATTGGCTGGCGGCAAGAGTTCTAAGCCACAGAGTCGCACAGATTGTTCGAGTGCAGCGGAGTTTAGGAACGCATAGCGATCGGTAACAGGTTCACTGAGTCGACAATATAGCGGAAGCATTCAAACAAAGTAAAGTAATCTCTTTATTGATATGAACAAGTATTACAGGCGGCGTATAGCCGAGATTACAAGTCGCTCAAGCCTCTCTCTCTGAAACAGTAAAAGCGTGCCAAGTGGCTACAACTGTGGAATGAATATACAGGCGATGGTCAGGCGATGTTCATAACTTATGTCTTGTATATGTGCTTCAGTCCCGGACGCACCATTGCAAGGCTTCAGAGGGAACTCCTGGCCTTAGCACGCACGAAGGAGGCGTTCGCACCGAACGAGGTTCTCCCGCACCCTGCATACAAACTGGTGGATTATCAGTACATTGAATGCACTGGTGGGGAAGCTACTCGCCCGCTCGACAAATCCAAACACGTAATACAGGTTCCGTGCACAACTATTAAGTTATCTTTCTAGTTGTCTTAGGATCAGTTTTATGCAAACGTTGAATAGCCTAACGTGTCGGGCAGTGCGCCGTGCGATGTTAGAGGAAACACGGTGAGACTTACCAACTTACCATCTCCTTCCCTGTCCAAGGCAAATATTGAGGCAAACATGTTAATTCAAGCAGGAACATGTATAAGCATTCAGGAGGCAAGCATATGCAAACAGGAGGGTCATTTTAACATGATCGTTCAGGTGTTCAGTTGTTCGTTAATGCGATGCTGTGACTCGCATGCAGATAGCCGCTAAGCGAGGATGACTTATCTATATGAACAGGAGTCGCTGGCATAGCCATAAAGGACAGATGTAGCACATGAAAGGAGATGAATGCAGCGACACGGATCAGGAGCGCTACAGATCATTCCTTCCGAGTCAGGCGGCTACTTAGTCTGTGAGCAAGAATGGCGTGAAGGATAAATTCACAGGCGCTACACACCATTCTGCCCGAAGCAGGCAGACTAACAGGGGTTCCTGTCCGGATCGGATCGGCCCGGTGCCCCGGAGACCGTCCGCAGGAACTGAGATCGGGAGAATCTCACTTGAAACAAGTTGTCCGCGACATGCAGGTCAGGGTCAGGTATAGGAACAAGTTCGAAGCAGGATATATATATATGAACAAGTTATATGGAACAAGTTCGAGTCAGGATATATATATATATGAACTTGTTATGGCAGGAACGTTGATTCAGTAGTTTGCTCCACGAGCTGTGATTCAGGGATACATTTATTCAGGGTGCAGATTCCCTGGTTCGGGAATTGCCTTGGTGACCTAACGGTCCTGGATACTTGCAGGTTCATTCAGGCACGGAACGACTACGTAGTAGTCTTCCGGGGTTTGGATGAATACAAGGCAACATACAGGCAGACAAGCATGCGTTTCTAAGGGACGTAAGCAGGCACATTGCTCGGACCCGAAGGTAAGCCGAGAAGTGAAATCGTTAGGGGACTTAGCATGCGAGGGTCTGAATATAAGCAGTATTTCATTTTCCATGTTCTAGCAAGCAATACAAGTTAGGATTATTCCCTTAGCTAGGTGCGTTAGATTTATTAGCATGCAGGGGGTGAATCACCTAGCGACTAGCATGAACATTCCAGATTTTATGTGTGCTGGCTAAGCAAAGACAAGTTTACCGTAGCCACCCACCTTAGCGATGATTTGCCTCGATAGAGCGATATGTCTGAGCGAGCCTCGGAAAGCCTAAGCCGGATTCCTGTAGGGACAAGTCTGGATCTACTTTGCTTCTTGATCGAGGCAAAGCGGGTCCGGACAGTTGCACGATTGTCGTTTGAGACGGCAGTCCGCTTGAACGGAACGGGGTGTTACAGTGGGTGGGAGAGTAGGAGTGGATTATGTGATCAAAGCCATTGTTACATCGTATAATTCTGGTTACATACCTCACTTATAATTGTCTTACCTGATTATGTTCACCTAACCCGATCATATAATAAATTTATATTCCGAGGCACACTAGTTAGTTTAGATTGCAGTTATTTTTTTATATTATGATTTTCATATTATTGATCTATATTCTCGTACATTACATGTATATCTTGTTCATTCATTCATATGTTTAGTGATCTTGTATTTTATTTATATATCTATTTATATTCTTGATTATGCTATTGAAACTACTTTCAGAGGTATGTACTTTGCTCCAATCCTGACTGGATATATTTTTCTAGATGACTGGCTTTTAGAGCAGTGTCCTATATTCTACGGGCCATAGGATAGCATATCTCTAGAGGATACTCTTATAGACTAGGAGGACTTAGTAGTAGAGCCCGAGGAGGTCTAGCTTATTTATTTTGGATTGTATTAGAGTGTTCTTTTGGTGGATTCACAGTTTGTATATTATTTCAGCTTGTGGATTGTATCTTATTATTTCCTTCGCTATTCCATTCGTGCATATTTTTTTCTTAATTTGTTTTGTGATTGAGACTAGATATACTTGTGAGATACCATTTTGCTCCTCCGTTTGCAGTCGAGATGATTGACATGTACCATATTATATTGTTGAGATGTTAGATAGTTAGAAATAACCCAGACAACATTTTACCGTCGATTTTGCGGTGTAGACTGGACATAACCATATACTCGTGCCCGAATATCCGGGTGGGGGTCGTGACACATTTTTAGTGGTGGCCCATGCAGGTCTAGATAGATATCGTAGTTGTGCTAGTCTAGAGTACTGCTACGAGCCTGCTTAGGAAATAAAATTTAGGCTGAAAGTTTACTCAATCACACCTAGGAAACATTCCAAATCTATTTTTTTAAATCCTTATCTATTGAATATTGCTTTACTTTGAATAAAGTTCTGTCCTTCTTTAATAATATAATATCATATTCAATATTGACTCCTTATTTCAATCTATCTTAAGGATGCCGTCGAAGACGCGTTCCCAGCGATCAGGTGCCGCGATAGCACGATCAGTCACTTTATCACCCATGAGGGCAACACCCTCAGACGATGGTCCAGCACCTATATTTTAGGAGGTCAGCTTCACCGGTCCAGGTGGGCGTATCGATAGCAGCTTTCAGAGGTGCTTCACCTCCGGTACCGAGAACAGGACAGACAGTTTTCGAGGATCTTCCACCTCCACCACCAGCAATTAATTAGATATAGATGTTTACGCTCTTCCAGCAGATGATGGAGGCACAACAGTGACAGTCAGAGGTCCTACGACAGAGCGTAGAGAATGCTCACCAGATCGCACTTATAACAGTAGAGAGAGCTACTATAGCCCAGCCACAGATGGCACCAGCTCAGTTTATTATGTATGAGTCTAGGCTTGGTACCATCATCGAATTCAAGAGGATGGGCCCGAAGGACTTCAGAGGCACAAAGGGGATTATCTATACGGATGAGTAGATCAAGAACATCGAGCAAAACCTGCTGCTGACGCTATTGATGGAGGTAGCGGGTTGTATGATGTTCAATATTGCACTGACATGGTTCCGGGCATACCCAAGGATTGCAATACCAGGACTCTCTTGGGAAACCATCAAAGAGCTTTTTAAGAAAAAGTTCTTCCCAAACGTGGCTCTTACATCTTTGGAGAGTCATCTCTAGTACCTCGTCCAGGGAGGTATGTCAGTGGACGAGTATGCGACAGAGTATTATCGTCTAGGTCGCTTCATGGAGAGTCAGAACTCTAGAGGCAGAGTAAGGAAGTTCAGGAAGGGCCTGAACCGGGAGGTCAAATCCCACACCAACAGAGATCTTCGAGAAGATACTCGGATAGGCGCAGAGAGCGAAGGATGACTTTGAGCTTGGCCCTAAGAGGCCGAGGGACATAGGAGGATCCAATAACAACACGGGTCCAGCGAAGAGGCCTCACTTCCAATAGCAGCACTAAAGGCCTTACCAGCATCAGAGGGAGCAATATCATGGGCCAGCTAGAGCGTCGACACAGCATATGCATCAGATCCAGAGGACAACAGTTCCTCGCACTTTCTGTAAGAAGCAAGGACATGGATGGGACGCATGCAGGATGAAGCTAGGCCAATGCTTATTCTGTGGATCGGGAGATCATCAGTTACGGGTTTGTCCTAAAGTCCCAGCTCGTCCAGCTCAGGGTGGAGGATAGGCACAAAGGGCACCCGCTAGACCACCAGTTGGACAGCAGCAAAGAGGACCTCTTTCACCGTAGTAGTAGCAGTTTGCCCAGCATCAGCAGCAGAGAGGAGCACAGCAACAGGGGCAAGATTTTGCCTTGACTATCGAGGAGGAGGAGCCGGTTGGCGATGTTATCTCAAGTTCAGTTTATCTCGACTCCTTTCCAGCTCAAATTTTGTTCAATTCTGGGGCTTCTCATAGCTTTGTATCTGTATCTTTTGCTTTGAAGTATTGTCTTGAGTCTGAACCGTTGGCGAGGACTTGCAAGATCATGACCAGGGGTGGCATCATCCTGGTTAGTAATCTTTGCAAGAACCAAAGAGTTTATTTGGGAGGCCGTGAGCTGAGCGTATGTCTACTCATAATGCCACTTTCGAGTTACGATATAGTACTCGAGATGGATTCGTTGAGTAGACATCACGCTAGTATCAATTATCATGGAGGTAGAGTTTTATTTCAGATGCCAGGAGAGCCAGAGTTTGAGTTCGTCCGAGGAGCAGACCATAGCGAAGGCAATTTCTGTGGAGCTTTGGTAGAAGAGCAGGAGCCGCCACATTCGTTGATTATAGAGTTTTTGGATATCTTTCCAGAGGAGTTGTCTGGATTGCCACCGGACAGAGATATAGAATTCTCTATATATTTAGTACCAGGCGCAGAGCCGATATTTCAGCGCGTCTATAGAGTAAACAACAGCGAACTGGCATAGTTGAAGAAGCAGGTGGATAAGTTGTAAGACTCAGTTCTAATTTATCACCATGAGGTGCTCTAGTACTTTTTGTATCAAATAAGGATGGGTCGGTACGTATTTGTATCGACTATAGGGCACTTAATAACCTCACTATCAAGAACAAATACCTATTGCCTCGGATAGATGACTTGTTTGACCAGTTGAGCAGAGCGAAGGTATTCACAAAGGTAGACTTGAGGTCAAGGTACCACCAGGTGAAAGTGAAGAGGCAAGACGTCCCGAAGATAGCTTTCAGGACTCGTTATGGGCAGTTTGAGTTCTTGGTGATGCCGTTTGGGTTGACCAATACCCCGACAGTATTCATGAACCTGATGAACAAGGTATGTCATAAGTACCTGGACCAGTTTGTTGTAGTCTTCATAGAAGATATTTTGATATACTCGAAGACCCCAGAGGAGCATGAGCAGCACTTGAGGATTATTCTGGAGATCCTCAGGAAAGAGAAGTTGTATGGCAAGTTATCAAAGTGAGAATTCTTCCTTGATAATTTGACTTCCTTGGGCATGTCATTACAGGAGATGGAATCTTGGTGGACCCAAAGAAGATCTCAGCAGTTGAATCGTGGTCTACCCCGAGTTCAGTAGCAGAGATCAGGAGCTTCCTTGGATTAACAGGCTAATACCGGAGGTTTGTTCAACACTTTTTCAGACTTGAAGAGCCGATGACTAGGCTGACCAGGAAAGATGTAAAATTTGTCTGAACTCAGGATTGTCAGTCAGCATTTGAGGAGATGAAGAGGAGATTGACATAGCTCCAATCTTGACATTGCCATCAGGAGCAGGAGAATTTTCTATTTACAATAATGCATCATTAAAGGGTTTGAGTTGTGTGTTACAACAGCACGGGAAGTTGATTGCCTATGCTTCCAGACAATTACGCTCGCATGAGAAGAACTACCCTACCCATGATTTAGAGTTGGCAGTGGTTATCTTTGCTCTTAAATTATGGAAACACTATTTATATAGAGAGAGAGTAGAGATCTTCACAAACCATAAGAGCATAAAGTATGTGTTTACACAGAAAGAGCTCAACATGAGGCGGCGGCGATGGTTGGAGCTAATGAAAGACTTTGACATATCTTTGCAGTACCATCCAGGGAAGGGCAATATAGTCACGGATTCTTTGAGCAGGTATCTCGTGGCTATGTTCTTCACTATAGACATACATTTATTGAAAGATCTTGACAGTTTGGGTATTGAGGTACTAGTTCCTGGAGTTGCAGTACATATGTGGGGACTTCAGGTTCAGTCGAAGCTAATAGACCGGGTCAGAGCCGGACAGTATGAGGACGAGTCTCTGAGGAGCATCAGAATACAAGTTTAGTTTGGGCCGACAAATGACTTAATCATCAGAGATGATGGATTATTGCGACACGGTACCCGGTTGTGCGTACCAGAGGAGCATTGTGTGAGGAAATTCTGCCGGAGATGCATCATTTTTAGTACTATTTGCATCCAGGTGCCAACAAGATGTATAGAGACATGAAAGAGTATGTATGGTGGTATGGCATAAAGTGGGAGGTAGCTAGCTTTGTGTCCAGATGCTTAGTTTGCCAGCAGGTCAAGGCGTAGAGACAGAGGCCAGGAGGATTGCTTCAGCCTTTACCAATTTTGGAGTAAAAATGGGAGCATGTGACCATGGATTTTGTATCAGGACTTCCACATTCTCCAGGAGGGAAAGATATGATTTGGGTTATCATAGATAGGTTGACCAAATCAGCCCACTTTCTGCCATTTAAAGTGGGTACATCTACGGAGAAGCTCGCAGAGATGTGTGTACGCCAGATTGTCAGTTTGCATAGTGTTCCAGTGAGCATAGTCCCAGATCGGGATAGTCGCTTCATGTCCTATTTTTGGAGGAGTTTACAAGCTAGCTTGGGCACTCAGCTCAAGTTCAGTACCGCTTATCACCCTCAGACGGACGGACAGTCAGAGAGGACTATTTAGACTCTCGAGGATATGTTATACACCTGTGTTTTGGATCTTAGAGGTTCTTCGGAGGATCACCTTCACTTGATCGAGTTTTTATACAATAACAGCTACCAAGCCAGCATCAAGATGTCACCATTAGAGGCGTTATATGGACGGAGATGCCGCACTCCGTTGTCCTGGGATGATGTTGGTGACAGAGCTTTATTGGGGTCAAAGATGGTAGTGGATACAAAAGAGAAGATAAAGCTTATCAAGGACAGACTTCGAGTGGCACATGATAGGCAGTGACATTGGGCCGATAGCCACCGGAGACCTTTGGAGTTTGAGGTATAGGTTTAGTTTTATTTTGATTATGTTGGTTGTTTGTTTTGTTAGAGTGGTAAGATTGTATTTTGTGCTAGGTTGGCGATCTGGTTTTCTTAAGGATTTCTCCGACACGTGGCACGATTCATTTAGGTGGAGGCGGAAAGCTTAGTCTGCGATTTATCGGACCTTTCAGTATTCTTTAGAGGGTCGGTACAGTCGCTTACAGACTAGACTTACAACCTGTACTGGAGAGAGTGCATAACATATTTTACGTGTCATAGTTGAGATAGTACATGACAGATCCCAGTCATGTATTAGATGACTCAGAGATAGAGGTGGGCCCTACTCTTAGCTATACAGAGCAGCCAGTGGAGATTCTAGATCGGAGAAAGAAGGTGTTGAGGAACCAGACGAATCATTTGGTGTGCGTCACATGGAGGCATCACTCGCCAGGAGAGAGTACCTGGCAGTGTGAAGCGGAGATGTGCGAGCAATATCCATATATGTTCCAGCCGTGAGGTATAATTCTTTCTTGCATTGTATTGTTTGCTTTTGGTAGTTAGTTTCTTCCTTAATTTCTAGGACAAATTTTTTCTAAGGTGGGTAGGATTGTCATCCTCAATTTTTCATTCAAGGGTAGTTTGGTAATTGACAATGGGTAATATTTATTTTAGGATTATTTATATTTAAATTGTGCATGCATACTTTATTTATTTATTGTATTATTTATTTATTGCTAGTTGTAGTTTTGTCTTAGACTTATGTAGTGGACCTAACCGTTTAATAGAATGCATGAACAATAATTTGAATGAGTTTTGTTTGAGCCCATAAATTAGGCCCATAGATTAGGAGGTTGGACTAATTGAGAAACCATTAGACTAAAACCTTTCCTCCCTAATTAATTTCTTCATGAGACGCCCCAAGGGGTATTTGAGATATTTTACATTACTTGGAGAGGGGGTTACATGGTCGACCACCTAAGAAGAGAGAGAGTGCTCATTTTATTTTACTAATTCTTAAATTCTTAGATCTATAATTTTTCTCTTCCAATTCCCTCCATCCCCTCATCAATTCTCCATCAATTTTTTTACCAATTCATTCCCTAATTCTTTATTGAGGCTTCTCATTAAGGATATACAAGAAGGAAGCAAGGAGCAAGGAAGAGGAGGCCAAGAACTACAAGGAGAGGAGCTACATTTCACTTGGGGACTTTTTATTGGGAATCCATCTCCCAATAGGTACATTTCTGTTTTTCCCTTCAAATAGACTCTAAATATGTGATTTAACTATGAGAAACCAACCAACATACATAGGCTACCCATAGGAATTGGTTTTAGGTTCGTAGGAGACATATGGTGAAAGTTATATGCATTTTGGTGCAATTTTGGGAGATTTTCGAGATAGGCACATATTGTGTTTGTCAATTAGTCTAGTAGATCATATTGATATATGATTGTTAGTTTGTGACTAATATTGTGTCCAAAATTTGCTACATATAGGTCGTATCTCGTCAATTTAACGAAACATGTTAATTTTGGGGGTTTTCCTCCGACACGAGGTCTTGTGCATATCATATTGTGACATGGACATGTAAATACTCTAATTACTATACGTATTGTTCATAAATGTATTCGACTTGTTCGTGTCCTCCGGGATGTATTTGTTTATGTGTTGGAGCCGTATCGCACACGTATCATAGAGCAAGTGTGATACGGGTGCGGTACACTCCACGTGTTTGTTATTTTGTCTTCCTTGCTATACGTACATGTGTAATTATATATTTATGATAATTAAGTTATATACATATATATATATATATATATATATATGTTAGTGTATTTATGATGAGTGTATGGGTGTGTGTATGTATTTGTGCATATATAGATTTATATTTATATTTATATTTATATTTATATTTATATTTATATTTATATTTATATGTATATATATATATATATATATATATATATATATATATTGGTTTATATATGTGTTTGTATTTATGTATTTAGAGTGATATGTATGAGTAGTGTTTTATGTATCTATGCATATATATATAACTAGTTATCTAAATATGTTTATCTATTTATCTATCTATCTATCTATATATATTTATAAACTTGTATAATTGTGTATGTGTAAGTGTGTCTGTGTGTGCTTGAGTACGTGAGAGGGAGTGCTGCATCACTTCACAATATCCCAGAAGAGCAGCAACTGCAGCTCTCGAGCAGTGGCAGCAAGGTGTGTAGCCACAACAGTGTCGAGCTGAAGGGTAGCAACTGCAACTCTCGGGTAGTGACTGCAAGGTGTGTAGCCATAGTGCAGTCGAGCTGAGGAGCAGCAACTGCAGCTCTTGGGCAGTGGCTACAAGGTATATAGCCATAGTGAAATAAAGAACAATACACAACCAGTGTATTAGCTTGTGCAGCCAAGGAAGACGGGTATCCGCTGTGCAGCAGGATTGGGCACCAACAGTCAGTACACTGTCTAGTATATGTACAGAATACTGCACAGTGCAGGATACACACAGCAATACTGTGTACCAGTGTATCCATGTACAGTTCATTGTCTTGTTTCAGTATCATAGTATATCAATTAAGTCTAGACACAATGAATAAAGGCTCAGGCATACGTCAAGGAGAGGATGCACTGTTCATTTTCAGTCCCTAGGTGTCTCAGTTTTAGTAGGTTTAGCTTGGGTTTGGGCTTCAAGGTATTGGTCTAATTAGTATATGGGTAGTATTATTAGTTGGATTATGAGTAGTTAGCAAGTAGATTCAGTTGGTTTTGTTTCAAGGTATTAGAGTAGTTGGTTAGTTAATTATTTGTTAGTTAGATAAGGTATTATATAGTAGTTAGTTATGTCGGGTGGTATTATATGTTTAGTAGTTAGATACTTTATATAGCTAGTGTTGAGGAATTTATATCTGTCTTAGCTATTCATATCTATGTATGTTAGTATTTTAGTTAGTTCTATATTATATTGATATGTATATATTTGTGTTAGTTATAGTTAGTATAATAGTGGGGAATTATATGTGTATTAGTATATTAGCTTAGGGTATCATATATGTGTTAGCTATTATGTTAGTATTTGGGTTACCTTGGGATACCAAGGTATTACCAAGGTATTGGGTCGATACCCAAGGTATTGAGTTTGGGTATCGAGATAGGTGCGATACGCATTGGTGCTAGGCCAAGGTATCCTATTTCAATTGATTTATTATCGTATTATAATATTTTACTTGTATATATATCTAAAACACTATTTTTTATATAAATGAACTTACGTATCTTAGGATACGGCTTTTGAGTCCCTTGTTGTTTTTTGCTTAGCTACTATAGTATAGTTTCATAGGGTATCGACTTAGTGACTTAGTATTATACCCTTGCAACCTAGATTTCATTGGTTTGACTTATAAATGGCGTATCGACCAAGAATTTCATCAACTTCTCTTATTTTCATTCTAGAATCTTGTATTGATGCAACATACCATATATAGTTGTGTGGCACCAGCTTGGGCATCGAGAGACACCTTGCTCAGGACTTCAAGCGAGTAAATTTCTCTAATACTTTTTAATTCATAATATTACATATATACATATTCTATAATTGTATACATTGATCCCGACAGAGTGATTTCACGGACTGGTACTATATGGATCCCGTTAGGAGATGTTATCCCCTACCGTGTTCAGCAGGTACTCGTATACATTGTATCTTATTATGTATATTGGGTATTGATTATATTTTATGTTCACATACTACTCGTATTCAGTGTGCTTATTCGTGTACACCTACTGCACTTGTTTGGTGGTTATGATATTCGTGTACACTCACTGCTCGTGTTCAGTAGTTATATTTCATATTCGTAGCATGTCGGGATTGGATCCATCAGTATTAGTTGGGGGTGGGAGAGTAGGAGTTGATTATGTGATCAAAGCCATTGTTACATCGTATACATTCTGGTTACAAACCTCACTTGTAATTGTCTTACCTGATCATGTTCACCCAACCCGATCACATAATGAACTTGTAATCTGAGGCACACTAGTTAGTTTAGATTGCTGTTATTTCTTTATATTATGATATTTATATTATTGATCTATATTCTTGTACATTACCTGTATATCTTGTTCATTTATTTATATATTTAGTGATCTTAATTTTTATTTCTATATCTGTTTATATGATCGATTATGCTATTGAAACTGCTTTAAGAGGTATGTACTTTACTCCATTCCTGACTGGATATATTTTTCCAGATGACTGGATTTTAGAGCAGTGTCCCACATTCTACGGGCCGTAGGACGGCGTACCTCTAGAGGATACTCTTTTTGACCGGGAGGACTTAGTTATAAAGCCCGAGGAGGTCTAGCTTATTTGTTTTGGATTGTATTAGACTATTCTTTTGGTGGATTCATAGTTTGTATATTATTTCAGATTATGAATTGTATCTTATTCTTTCCTTTGCTATTCCATTTATGCATATTTCTTTCTTAGTTTGTTTTATGATTGGGACTAGATAAACTTGTGATATACATTTTGCTCCTTTATTTGGAATTGAGATGATTGACAGGTACCATATTATATTGTTGAGATGTTAGATAGTTAGAAATGACCCAGACAGCATTCTACCGCCGATTTTGTGGCGTAGACTAGGCGTAACCATGTGCTCATGCCCGAATATTCGGGTGTGGGTTGTTACAGTATACAAGGGCAGATAGTACCCCATCGTGGGTATATGCACCTTTGTACCGCTGGAGAAGAAGTCCCATCTCTCCTTAATCTTCACTACCTGGGGGTCCAAGACAGTGAGAGCATCCCCAAAAAGGAAGATCGACTTCAAAAAATATTTGCCCTTGTCGCATTTCATCGTCCTGGAGTTCAGTTGGCTAAGAAAATAGAACAAGGTCTGACTCGCGATTAACTTTAGCCTCGCCTCGGACTAATTTTGTTCATAGTGCCTGGACATTGGCCACTATATGATTAAGCCTAACACCCAGGGCATCCTGGGCATACCCAACCAGCACCTCCCTTGAAGGAGCCACAGGTAAAGTCACTACAAAATCAAAGACAGAAAGACAGTTAGATGCCACACAGCCAAATTATAGAGGGTGCATATTACCAAGTCATGAAGGGTACATGTGGCCAAGTCATGACCTCCATGCAGCCAAATCATAGAGGGTCCATGCGACCAAGTCATGAAGGGTACATGCGACCAAGTCAAGACCTCCATGCGGCCAAATCATGGAGGGTCTATGCGACCAAGTCATGAAGGGTACATACGGCCAAGTCAAGACCTCCATGCGGCCAAATCATATAGGGTCCATGCGACCAAGTAATAAAGGGTGCATACGGCCGAGTCAAGACCTGTACACATGGCCAAAATAGACCCCCACATAAAGCATACAGCATGGTCAGAAGAAATAATCCGTATAGAGGACCTCGTGCAAAGTGTCCGTATGTCCAAACTTCTCCTCCAACCGTTAACTTTGATAGGCATTTGAATGACTGATGAAAGGTCGCCACCTCATTCTCAGCTATAGACGAAGAAGCAGGGTGCTTCCCCTTATCGATAGCCTTCATGGCCTTTGACGAGGAAGACAGAGCTGTAGCGGCCATGATGAGTAGATGGAGAAGACGGTCGAAAATAGAAGAAATGGCAGAGATAAAGGGAAAAAAATCTCAGCAAAAATAGAATATTCTCTCTCCTCCTCCAGACCCCTATTTATAGGCCACTAAAAGACAAACTCCTCAAAATTACTGTACTCCACTATTATAAAATAACAGCGACTGACGGTTGAATTTTATGGGCGGTCTTATCCTTTACATCAGTAAGCTTGGGATCCGGGTAAAGAGGCAGCTCGATATTTGAACAGAATCCACTTAAGGGTCAGAACAAATCTGGTAATGAATGACTTGACAGCCTGGCGGCATACGTCCATACCGTATAACGTCCATGCAACCTAAACGTCCATGCGGCCCAAATATACTCCGTCCATGCTTCTTATTCAAAGTATTTCAAACTTATCAATTTAAAAACTATGAAGGGGGACTTGTAGAAGCATAGAAAATATGGATCCATGTGGCCAACAACCATACGCCCCATGACAAAGCTCAGCAAAAACTGGACTGCATAGTCACCATACGGCCTAGAAAAGCTACATTTATACGGACCAAATAGCCGAAGCAAACCTTGGTTGTAGATGGACCTGACATGACGTCCTGACAACCAGATCAAGTTTGACACAGAATCCTGACAGGCAAAATTCTCTGAATGCCTCAAAATACGGAACCTCACTAAAAGACAGAAGTTTCAAGGAGTGGGCAGCACTACGTGTACAATACGACAAAAGATTTCTTGCAGCTTTAACCCATGCATCTCTGGCCGTCGTGCAGTCCATGCATCCTAGACTCCATGTATCCCATGTGTCTCTGACCGCCGTGTAGTCTATGCGTCCTAGATTCCATGCATCCCATGAGTTTCTGGCCGCATTCGTCCCAAACTTCATGTATCCCATGTGTCTTTGGCCATCGTGGAGTCCATGCGTCCAAGATTCCATGCTTTCCATGCATTTTTGGCCGTATGTGTCCCAAACTCCATGCATTCCATGCGTCCTAAATGCCATACAAACTAAATCCTGCTGTTAAAGCTGAAGTGATTCTCTTCCACCAAATAGCAGCCATGCGTACATTTAACTAAGTCGTGCCTACAACAGTTGAGAACTACCCATATACTCAGCAAATAATAAAACTCCAACAAATGCCCATATGGCAGCGGGGCTCGGATTTGTGTGCATGGCTATAGCTCCCATATGTTAAGAGGGGACATATGACAAACCCCCACCATTCATGCAGCCCAGAATCCATGCTACCACTAGTATGGCTATAAATAGTAGGGTACCACACACGAACAAAAGCTGGGCTGGCTATCTGCGAATCTACACTCGAGCAAGAGAGAAGAGCTTCCGTATCAGATCATCCACGGAGTAAAGAGAGTTGCTACAATCCTAACCCTCCATTGTCACCCTCTAGAACCCAAAATTTGTACTTAGATTATTCTTCTCTATGTACTCTCTTTAGTTTGTTCAATTAAATCAAGTTTCTTTACAAACTTTCGTATTTTATAATAAAAGGGTCCACTAATGGCAAGTCCAATAAACATAGACTAGCCCAATAATAAATAATAATTTGTATAAGCACAATCTACATATATATAGCACATTATAAATAAATATTAATTAATTACTAAATAATAATTATTCTAAATGACAAGAATTCTCTCATCTAGAAATGTGGTAGTGACAAGTCTACCATCCTTAGAAAAATTTTGTCCTCAAAATTCAAGGAAGAACTAATACTACAACAAGAAATAATAGCAAGCAAGAAAGAATGATACCTCACGGCTAAAAGAGATAAGGGTATCGCTCGTGCATCTTGGCTTCCCTCTCCCAGGTAGACTCTCCCGGAGAGTGATGCCTCCACGTGATGCGCACCAAGGGAATCGTCTGGTTTTGTAGCACCTTCTTCCTACGATCCAAAATCTCCACTGGCTGCTCTGGGTAGCTGAGAGTCGGACCTACCTCGATCTCTGAGTGATCTAATACATGGCTAGGATTTACCATGTGTCATCTCAGCTATGACACGTGAAATATATCATGCACTCCCTCTAATACAGACGGCAAGTCTAGTTTATAGGCCACTGTACTGACCCGAGCAAGAACACTGAAGGGTATGACGTATCATGGACTAAGCTTTCAGCCTCAACCAAAGTAAATAGTACCCCATGTTAGAGAAATCCACAAGAACACTATATCGTCAACCTAGAATAAAACATAGCCTTAAAACTTTACCTAAAATAAAACAAACACAAGCAATACAAACAAATTTCCTCAAACTCCAAAAGTCTCCGGTGGCTATTGGGCCAATGTTGTTGTCTGTCCTGTGCCACCCAAAGTCTATCCCTGGTGAGGTTTACCTTCTCAGCTAAATCCACAATTATCTTCGGTCCCAACAAGACTCTTTTACCAATATTATCCCAAGATAGAGGAGTGCGGCATCTCCGTCCATATAAAGCCTTGAATGGTGACATCTCGATGCTGGCCTGGTAACTATTGTTGTAAGCAAACTCTACCAGGTGAAGACGATCCTCCCAAGAGCCTCTGAAATCTAAAACACAAGTGTGAAGCATATCCTCGAGAGTCTGAATAGTCTTCTTCGACTGCCCGTCTATATGGGGGTGATATGTGGTACTGATCTTGAGCTGGGTGACCAAGCTAACCTGTAAACTCCTCCAAAATTGGAATATAAAGCGACTATCCCGATCCAAGACTATACTCATTAAAACTCCATATAATCTGATAATCTGTTGCACATATATCTCTACTAGCTTCTCTGTAGATGTACCCACTTTGAATGACAAGAAGTGGGCTGATTTGGTCAACCTGTCTACGATGACCTAAATTGCGTCTTTACCTCTTGGAGAATGCGAAACCCTTGAAACTAAATCTATAATAATATGCTCCTATTTCTACTCTGGAATGGGTAAAGGCTGAAGTAAACCTCCTAGCCTCTGCCTCTCTGCCTTTACCTACTGGCACACTAAATATTCGAATACAAAGTGCGCTATATCCAGCTTTATACCATACTACCATACATAATCTCTCAGATCTCTAAACTTCTTGTTGGCACCTTGATGTATGGAGTATTGCGATAGATGCACCTTTTGAAGAACCTCCTCGCGCAACGTCCTACTTGGCACATACAACTTGGTACCATGCCGTAGTGATCCTTTCTCATTAATAGTGAAGTCCTCAGATAATCCCATCCGAACCTGTATTGTGATGCTCCTTAGAGACTCATCGTCATACTGCGCAGCTAAAATCTAGTCCATCAGCTATGACTGTATCTGCAGTCCCCACATCTGCATCTTGACACCTAGTACAAGCACCTTAATTTCTAAGCTCTCAAGATCGGCCAATAAATATATGTCTGTAGTCAAGCACATAGCCACTGGATACCTGCTCAAGGCATCAATGACTACATTGGCCTTCATTGGTTAGTACTGTAATGAAATGTCTAAGTCATTTATTATCTCTAACCACCACCGTTGTCTCATATTTAGCTCTCTTTTTTGGTTAAATATGTACTTCAAGCTCTTGTAGTCTGTAAAGATCTCAACTTGCTCTCCGTACAGATAGTGTTTTCATAGATTCAGAGCAAAAATGACTGCTACCAACTCCAAATCTTGGGTAGGATAATTCTTTTCATGAGGACGTAATTACCTAGATGCATAGGCAATCACCTTCTCATTCTGTTGTAAGACACAACCTAAACCCTTCCCTGAAGCATCACTATTGTAACCTCCGATTTCCAAATTTCCGAAACAATTAGATTTTTAATTTATTTTAAATATCAAGTTTATAAATTATTTTCTCCTTGAATTTTTAGTATTAGATTTTCGAACAATGTTTGATTTTAGAAGGTATCTTTTATAAAAATCATTTTTCCTAAATGTCGATTTATTATAAAATAAATAGATAAATAATGATGTAAATATAATACTATAGCTTCGAATATTTATTGGCTTGAAATTATGAAATTATTTGTTTAATAAAATTTTTGAAGGACTAGTTGTTTTCATAATAAATTTTCATATCCATTTTGGAATAGTAAATAAATAAATTACATAATTTCAAGGGTTTTGAAATATGGATTAATTAGTAGCTAATTAGGAATCAGTTAGCCTTGGAAGCCTCTTAAAACATTTTCTTAAATTATATTTTTCTATTAAATTTACCAGTTTATCGTCTCCCATTCACACCCTCATTTTCCCACATGAAAACTCATTCATACCTAATCTGGGCCATTCATTATTTGGGCCAATCCTTACCCTTTATCCCACACCCTCTCTCCCTATTTAAGTCTCTCATCACCATTCCCAAGAAACCCTAGCTAGCCCTCACAAATTTCCACAAGCCAACAAGCCATCACCATTTTTGTGTGCTCGTGTCCGTGTGTCCAGCATTACCGTGTCAGCCGTGTTGGCCTCGGGTCCGACCCCGGGTGTCCTATCGTATCCATTCATTTCCTGTGTCCGGTTACAACATTACAACCAGATTTTCGTATCCGACACACCCGAACACATCCACCTCCACCACAGCAAACATCATCCTCGTGTCCACCATCTGGACACATCCCTACCACAGTACACCCAACACTGTGTCCAACACCCGGACATGTCCGCAGCACATCGAATCCATCGTGTCCAGCCCCGGACATGATCCACCCCGACACAGCAAACCCTTCCCTAACCCTAAATCTGACTTAGCCACCGTCGTTGGCCGCTGATTCGTCGACGAGCTCCATCCGATCACCATAGTCATCTTCAGTAGCTCCGTCGTGTCCGACTCTGCGTCGATTCGCCCAATCGAGCTCAGATCCGTCGGATCTGACATCGGTACCTCGATTGTACCACCTCAGATCCACCCCTACACACGACTCCTCCTCCGTCTAGCCGTGGCCACCTCCTCGAACCGAGCACCGCCGCCTCGAGCAGATCCGCCGCCTCCTCGAACCGAGCACCGCCACCTCAGATCCGTCGAGCCGAGCTCCGCCGCCGCCCGAGACGATCGCTTCGACCGCCTTGCCCGCGTAACCCCGGCGAGACTCCTGTAATACCCCATTCCGCTCAAGCGGACTGCCGTCTCAAACGGCAATCGTGCAGTTGTCCCGAACCGCTTTGCCTCAAAGAAGAAGCAAAGGATATCCAGACTTGCCCCTACAGGAATCCGGCTTGGACTTTCAGAGGCTCGCTCAGACGTATTACTCTACCGAGGTGAATCATCGCTAAGGTGGGTGGCTACGGTGAACTTGTCTTTGCTTAGCCAGCACATATAAAATCTGGAATATTTATGCTAGTCGCTAGGTGATTTATCACCTGCATGCTAATAAATCCAACGCACCTAGCTAAGGGAATAATCCCAACTTGTATTGCTTGCTAGAACATGAAAAGGAAATACTGCTTATATTCAGACCCTCGCATGCTAAGTCCCTTAACGGTTTCAACTCTCGGCTTACCTTCGGGTCCGAGCAACGTGCCTGCTTATATTCCTTAGAAACGTATGCTTGTCTGCTTTCAAACGTCTAGCGTTATTGTGTTGTGCATGCATTCTTGTTTAGCCAGAAGACTATCAAATAGTCCTTCTGTGCATTTGAACCATGGTCACCGGGGCACTGGGACCGATCCGATCCGGGCGGAAGAGTTTGTATGGTCGTTAGTCACGGACGGAGTATTATATAGCGGGGCTCGCCACCTGCGTTGCTATCGCTCTTAGTCCCGAGACCATAACCCGTCCATAATGGCTATGCCAGCGACTTTCGTCATATAGATAAGTCATCCTCGCTTAGCGGCTATCCGCGTGCGAGTCATTGCATAGCATCAATGAACTGAACACCTGAACGATCTGAACATAACGACCCTCATGTTTGCATATGCTATGCTTCCTGAATGTTTATACTTACTGTAACGCCCCGCTCTGCGCCGGCGTTATGTATCAAGGTGAGTGGGCAGAACTTCGTTCTCTGATTCTTGCACGCCTAAATAAATAACCTGAGTTTTTGCTTGCAATGTTTTCTTAAGAGAATGATAGAACCTGCCTTGCATGTTAATGAACGAACTCACCTAGCTTGTCTTTGAATCAATGTTTGCTAAACGAGAATCCTGAATCGCCTGCTTAGAGTGCATGAACATGTTCACTATCGTCTATGCTTCGAGAGAACCATACTGTGCCTGAATGTGTTCAAGTGATAAGTCGGATTGCCCCGCAACAAAGATTGTTTATAGATGGTTCGTCTCGTCTGCATACTAAGAGTTTATTTGATAGTGTTCCATGCATTCGCACGCGGTCGGACAATGGCTTTTGGTGCAGAGCTGAACTGCATGTGTCCCAGCTACTACAGAGATAGTGGAAAGCAACCATGAGTCACAGCTGCCATTAGCATCAGATAAAGAGTCATTGGTATGCTGTTCCACCAGCTGCCGATCCTGAGATACTCGGGGACCGCCCTGCATATAGCTAAGTCATTGTGTTGGCTTGGATAGTGACTGCCCCTAAGAATGTGCATCGTGTGTCTAGCTTTGCATCAGACCCTCGAGTCGCACGAGACACGCTGCGCACACCCTGAACATGAACGGTTTGCTTGCTTGCATATTCAATATGAAACTCTGTTTCCAAACATGTTTCTAAACAAGTAAATCGACTCTGCTAGAACTGTATGAAACGAACCTAGGTAAAACTAGAAAGATCACTAGTAATGTAATGTTTTATAACATGATTACTTAGTGCCTGTTTGAGTGAATGCTTATTTCTGTTCAGTTGATTTATCTCACCAGTACTTGTATAAAGTGCTGACCCACCAACAGTTTACTTGTTCGCAGGTACTGGATCGTCCGAGGAAGCGATAGGCGTGCCACAGTCCCGAAGACCCGGAATCCTAGTTTCGATTGTTGCCCCGAGAATGCTATCGTATAACGGGGCATAATGTATGGAACGAACGTGTGCCTTTGCTAAAGGAAACCCAAGTTGCCTCGATTATCCTGAACACTCAGTTGGCTAATGCATTGCATTGCAACAAGTCCCTTTCCGCTGCTTACTCGATCGATGCGATGATAGCCAACTATCAACTTAAACGATTGGCCTTGCACGGGCGCAACCCCAGGCCCGTGCGGCATCACGTCCCCCGAAAGCTCGAACGGGCCATTCGCTTGGCTCCCTTTCTCCCTCGCACCCGCGGGACGGGCGAGGTGATTCGCGTCAGGCGCGCCGAGGCACGGTGATACGTGCCCGGTTCGTTGAATCCCGGCCGCTCGGGGCGGGGCAGGGCGGAGCGGCGGCCCGGGCGGGGCCGAGGCGTGACAGAATGGTATCAGAGCGGAATCGATTCTCTGGCCCAAACTGTTGCTATGACTCTGAGATATTATCGATATGGTTTTGCAAAGAGCGTTCCATACAATAAGTCCATAGATATTCTCAAAGTGCAAATGTTTTCTGAACTTGAATTGCTTGATTGTTTCGATTGAGTACGGCGAGGGACGGCACTATCGCTACTCGGGATATCGAGAAGTTTATCCTTGAAGTTTTGAGGACGAAACTTTTTGTTGGTTGGTAAGTATGTAACGCCCCGCTCCGCGCCGGCGTTATGTATCAAGGTGAGTGGGCAGAACTTCGTTCTCTGATTCTTGCACGCCTAAATAAATAACCTGAGTTTTTGCTTGCAATATTTTCTTAAGAGAATGATAGAACCTGCCATGCATGTTAATGAACGAACTCACCTAGCTTATCTTTGAATCAATGTTTGCTAAACGAGAATCCTGAATCGCCTGCTTAGAGTGCATGAACATGTTCACTATCGTCTATGCTTCGAGAGAACCATACTGTGCCTGAATGTGTTCAAGTGATAAGTCAGATTGCCCCACAACAAAGATTGTTTATAGATGGTTCATCTCGTCTGCATACTAAGAGTTTATTTGATAGTGTTCCATGCATTCGCACGCGGTCGGACAATGGCTTTTGGTGCAGAGCTGAACTGCATGTGTCCCGGCTGCTACAGAGATAGTGGAAAGCAACCATGAGTCACAGCTGCCATTAGCATCAGATAAAGAGTCATTGGTATGCTGTTCCACCAGCTACCGATCCTGAGATACTCGGGGACCGCCCTGCATATAGCTAAGTCATTGTGTTGGCTTGGATAGTGACTGCCCCTAAGAATGTGCATCGTGTGTCTAGCTTTGCATCAGACCCTCGAGTCGCACGAGACACGCTGCGCACACCCTGAACATGAACGGTTTGCTTGCTTGCATATTCAATATGAAACTCTGTTTCCAAACATGTTTCTAAACAAGTAAATCGACTCTGCTAGAACTGCATGAAACGAACCTAGGTAAAACTAGAAAGATCACTAGTAATGTAATATTTTATAACATGATTACTTAGTGCCTGTTTGAGTGAATGCTTGTTTCTGTTCAGTTGATTTATCTCACCAGTACTTGTATAAAGTGCTGACCCACCAACAGTTTACTTGTTCGCAGGTACTGGATCGTCCGAGGAAGCGATAGGCGTGCCACAGTCCCGAAGACCCGGAATCCTGGTTTCGATTGTTGCCCTGAGAATACTATCGTATAACGGGGCATAATGTATGGAACGAACGTGTGCCTTTGCTAAAGGAAACCCAAGTTGCCTCGATTGTCCCGAACACTCAGTTGGCTAATGCATTGCTTTGCAACAAGTCCCTTTCCACTGCTTACTCGATCGATGCGATGATAGCCAACTATCAACTTAAACGATTGGCCTTGCACGGGCGCAACCCCAGGCCCGTGCGGCATCACGTCCCCCGAAAGCTCGAACGGGCCATTCGCTTGGCTCCCTTCCTCCCTCGCACCCGCGGGACGGGCGCGGTGATTCGCGTCCGGCGCGCCGAGGCACGGTGATACGTGCCCGGTTCGTTGAATCCCGGCCGCACGGGGTGGGGCAGGGCGGAGCGGCGGCCCGGGCGGGGCCGGGGCGTGACACTTACCGTGCTTGAATTAATCATATTTGCCTTGGACAGGGAAGGAGAAATGGTAAGTTGGTAAGTCTCGCCGTGTTTCCTCAAACATCGCACGGTGCACTGCCCGACACGTTAAGCTATTCAATGTTTGCATGAAACTGATCCTAAGGCAACTAGAAAGACAACTTAATAGTTGTACACGGAACCTGTATTACATTTTTGGATTTGTCGAACGGGCGAGTAGCTTCCCCACCAGTGCATTCAATGTACTGATAATCCACCAGTTTGATATGTAGGGTACGGGAGAACCTCGTGCGGTGCGGACGCCTCCTTCGTGCGTGCTAAGGCCAGGAGTTCCCTCTGAAGCCTTGCAACGGTGCATCCGGGACTGAAGCACATATACAAGACATAAGTTGTGAACATCGCCTGACCATCGCCTGTACAAATTATTCCACAGTTGTAGCCACTTGGCACGCTTTTACTGTTTCAGAGAGAGAGGCTTGAGTGACTTGTAATCTCGGCTATACGCCGCCTGTAATACATGTTTTATATCAATAAAGAGATTACTTTACTTGTTTTGATGCTTCTGCTATATTGTCGACTCAGTGAACCTGTTACCGATAGCCTATGCGTTCATGACTCCGCTGCACTCGGACAATCTGTGCGACTCTGTGGCTTAGAACTCTTGCCGCCAGCCAATGAACCATGGCCTTGCACGGGCGTGGATCACGCTCGTGCGGCATCACGCCCAGATGGGTTAAGCGATCGTTCCGCGGGAGCGCTGGCGAGGGTGATTCCCGCCTAGCGGGAACGGCCGATTGCCTGCGGGAGATCGGGGCGTGACAGAATGGTATCAGAGCCTGGCTTCTACGCCTTTGGACTTCGATTCGATATCTCTGTTTCGAAAGCTCGTTCGTGGGTTATGTGCATGCTCTCTCTCAATGCCTCGATGGGATGTTCCAACAATAAGTCTAAATACTTTCAAAGTGCATTTTGAATGATATGATTGCTTGTCTGGTTGTATGCTGCGAGTGGCCTTTGTGCCAACCTGTACAAACCCTTGAGAGTATCGCTAGTAGCTTGTCCGATCTTCACTAACCCTAAGTTTGGTTGAATGCATCTATTCGAGGGACGCCTTGAACTAGTGCACCATCCAAGACTTAAGAAAAGGTGAAACTCGAGTGCTGAGACTTCGCTATCACTAAGCTGGTTGACATGTTCACGCTGGAGGGGCCCTTCGAAAGTGCGCACGATCCAGTCTAAGCGATATGCTGATTTCGACGCTTGTGCAAGTGAAGATCCAAATGAACAAGTGCAACGACTTGTCTAGGATTGCCTCAACCCTAGATTACTGCTTGTCCTTAGTAAGTCTCGAGGACGAGACTTTTTCTAAGTTGGGTAGGATGTAACACCTCGTTCCGCTCAAGCGGACTGCCGTCTCAAACGGCAATCGTGCAGTTGTCCCGAACCGCTTTGCCTCAAAGGAGAAGCAAAGGATATCCAGACTTGCCCCTACAGGAATCCGGCTTGGACTTTCAGAGGCTCGCTCAGACGTATTACTCTACCGAGGCAAATCATCGCTAAGGTGGGTGGCTACGGTAAACTTGTCTTTGCTTAGCCAGCACATATAAAATCTGGAATATTTATGCTAGTCGCTAGGTGATTTACCCCCTGCATGCTAATAAATCCAACGCACCTAGCTAAGGGAATAATCCCAACTTGTATTGCTTGCTAGAACATGGAAATGAAATACTACTTATATTCAGACCCTCGCATGCTAAGTCCCTTAACGGTTTCAACTCTCGGCTTACCTTCGGGTCCGAGCAACGTGCCTGCTTATATTCCTTAGAAACGTATGCTTGTCTGCTTTCAAATGTCTAGCGTTATTGTGTTGTGCATGCATTCTTGTTTAGCCAGAAGACTATCAAATAGTCCTTCTGTGCATTTGAACCTGCAAGTATCCGGGACCGTTAGGTCACCCAAGGCAAATCCCCGAACCAGGGGAATGCAACAAGCAAGAATGGATATTTGAATGTGAATCACGCTTGAATGATAATCATGCCATGTTTGGATCTGAACAAGGATTGTGTTTGTACTGTTCGAATCCCAGCTCGTGGAGCAATGTGCTCATTCAGAATAAGTTTGTGTGTTCCATGATTATCATGTCAAGCTTTGGATTTGGATAGACCCTGACCTGCATGTCGCGGACAACCTGTGCACAAGGATTTTTGGCTTCCGCGGACGGTCACCGGGGCACTGGGACCGATCCGATCCGGGCGGAAGAGTTTGTATGGTCGTTAGTCACGGACGGAGTGTTATGTAGCGGGGCTCGCCACCTGCGTTGCTATCGCTCTTAGTCCCGAGACCATAACCCGTCCATAATGGCTATGCCAGCGACTTTCGTCATATAGATAAGTCATCCTCGCTTAGCGGCTATCCGCGTGCGAGTCATTGCATAGCATCAATAAACTGAACACCTGAACGATCTGAACATAACGACCCTCGTGTTTGCATATGCTATGCTTCCTGAATGTTTATACTTACCGTGCTTGAATTAATCATATTTGCCTTGGACAGGGAAGGAGAAATGGTAAGTTGGTAAGTCTCACCGTGTTTCCTCAAACATCGCACGGCGCACTGCCCGACACGTTAAGCTATTCAATGTTTGTATAAAACTGATCCTAAGGCAACTAGAAAGACAACTTAATAGTTGTGCACGGAACCTGTATTACGTGTTTGGATTTGTCGAACGGGCGAGTAGCTTCCCCACCAGTGCATTCAATGTACTGATAATCCACCAGTTTGATATGCAGGGTGCGGGAGAACCTCGTGCGGTGCGGACGCCTCCTTCGTGCGTGCTAAGGCCAGGAGTTCCCTATGAAGCCTTGCAACAGTGCGTCCGGAACTGAAGTACATATACAAGACATAAGTTGTGAACATCGCCTGACCATCGCCTGTAAAAATCATTCCACAGTTGTAGCCACTTGGCACGCTTTTACTATTTCAGAGAGAGAGGCTTGAGCGACTTGTAATCTCGGCTATACGCCGCCTGTAATACATGTTTCATATCAATAAAGAGATTACTTTACTTGTTTCGATGCTTCCGCTATATTGTCGACTTAGTGAACCTGTTACCGATCGCCTATGCGTTCATGACTCCGCTGCACTCGGACAATCTGTACGACTCTGTGGCTTAGAACTCTTGTCGCCAGCCAATGAACCATGGCCTTGCACGGGCGTGGATCACGCTCGTGCGACATCACGCCCGGATGGGTTAAACGATCGTTCCGTGGGAGCGCTGGCGAGGGTGATTCCCGCCTAGCGGGAACGGCCGATTGCCTGCGGGAGATCGGGGCGTGACAACTCCTCCGCCGACGCCGGAAACCTAGGTGAGCTCTTCCCTTCCCTCCCCCCCTTTCTTTCGATTTAGGGACTGAACTGCTTAGTGTTTATTAGTTAATTTATAATTAGATTAGTTAATTATTTCTTAATTAGTTAATTAAGTTATTAATCAGTTAATTATTATTAATCAGTTAATTATTCTTAATCAGTAGTTAATTAATCAATTAGTTTATATGTAATTAGTTTAGTATATGTAAATAGCTAGTTTTATATAATTAGTTTATTTTTATGTAATAAACATAAGGGTTTTGACTATATAAAAATAATAATTTCTGGTTTATATTATTAATTAAGGAATAGTTACAATAATAAATTTGTTCAAAATTGGTTATTTGGACTAGTAACTGAATTTTACTATAGAAATAAAAATATATTGGCTTTTACATAAATTCTAGATTTTTATAAATAAACTTTTATTTGTAATTATTGTTCAAAATAATTTTGAGATGATTTTCATTAAATTAAGGTGGTTCAGCCGGTAGCGGGACCACGGAGTGATGAGGAATTGATTGCATCGCGACTCCGACGGGAGGTAATACATTCTTCGAGTGAGGAGGCAGAGGAACTGCTGACTCCTGATCTAGAGCAGGCTCTTGGATCGTGTTGGATGGTGGTAAATCCACCCCCACGCGTATCTGAGTTGGAAGGACCGACGCTTGAGCCATAGCAGCTGTGTGTTGAGTCAGCATCATCTGGTGCATGTTCTCCATCATGGATTGCATCTCCTTCAGAGATGTCTCCAGTATAGTGATGCGTTGCTCAGCGCTCCCAGATGGGGAAGCTTCCTCGCGCTCATCTCCAATGACATATACTCCCATCTCCCTGGGTGTCATTAAAAGATTAGTATAGGTCTCTGTAGAAGTTGACTCTATACTTTCGGCATCTGATTCGGGAGACTGGCGACCCCCAGCATCAGAATCAGAAGAGTATAAAGCCGGTTGTTGCAACCTCGAACAAGTGTTTTGGAACACCCCAGCTTCGGTGTTCCTAATGAGCATGTTGAATCTCCTTCGGCTCGGAGTTCTAGAGGGATGACGTCTTGAGCCCGACCCTCCTCTAGGTATATATGAAGCCATGTTCACAGATGCATGCGTGGGCTCTTCTTCCTGGAAAGATGGAGAGTAGCTCAACCGATCAAATTGATCGTTTTGCTTCAGAACAACAACAATTAATTACAATCCTATGACTATTACATCAATGCTCGCTAGGTGGCGTAATAGACATGCTGGAAGATCCCCTCTCCTTGCGTTTCTGGATCAGATAATTGCGTAGGTCAGGAGGAGTTATAGAAGAAGAAGATGATGGCTTGTTCCTTCTGTTCACATCAGTGGGCATGCGGATGTTGGGAACCATAGTCTTCCCTGTGCCACCTATATACCACAGGTTGGCCATCTGAGTGGCGGATAATCCCCGAGGAGAGTGTCTTCCCGCAAATTGAGCCTTCTTTACGCGAAGGGGCTTCTCCTGGCGTAATTTGGAGCTCTGCTCTGGTTGGCGTAAAGATGAGGATATCCTCAGTCGGCCATCAGCTTCTCGCGTAATCCGGAGGGTGGGCGGATTATTTCCTTGCTGGCGTAAAGGCCGAGAAGTTCAGTAGTCCGCCGCTTGCTTTCCCTTGCGTATTTTGCAGAGATCATCTACTTTTTCGTGGAAGGCAGATGTATTTTTGCGCGCGGAGCGCATTTTTGATTCCTAATTTGTCGCTGAGGTATTATCAAAAATTTTGTCTATTTTGGCAGGGACGGGAGACTGAATTTTACGCGCAGAGCACGGAGTATACTCCTGGGTTAGCACTGAGTCATTGCCAGAAGTTTTGTCGACCCTGTCAGAGACAGGCGACTAAATTTTATGCGCAAGGCGCAGATTATACTTCTGGGTTAGCGCTGAGGCATTGCCAGAAGTTTTGTGGGCCCTGTCAGAGAAAGGCGACTGAATTTTACACGCAAGGCGCGGATTATACTTTTGGGTTAGCGCTGAGGCATTGCCAGAAGTTTTGTCGGCCCAGTCAGAGACAGGCGACTGAATTTTATGCGCAAGGCGCAGATTATACTTTTGGGTTAGTGCTGAGGCATTGCCAGATATTTTATCGGCCTTGTCAGAGACAGGCGACTGAATTTTACATGCAAGGCACGGAGGGAGCATTGCTACAACCTCATTGGTCGGAGTGATCGGAGAGATCGGAGAGTCCATAGGAATGGTAGAGGATGTCTTGGGCATCCAGACCTTACGCAGCTTCCTGTTGTTTTGGACGGAGAGGGGGTGAGAGCTACCCCCTGTTTGAAGCATATCTTCATAGGCAGACTGGTCGAACTGGACGACCAGTGTCTTCTTCACGGATCCCACGGATACTACATCGTGTTGAGCAATAGCTTCCTCATCAGAAGAGAAAGATCTTCCCCAGCAGAGTCGCCATCTTGTGTCGGATAAAAAATAGACGAAAGTAAAAGTACAAGAAAATAAAAAGGTTCTTTATTTTAAAGAACCCCGCTCGAACTTCGTCGGTGTTTACAAACAAGATTGTAAAATTTTGATCCAGAAGAGGAATGTCGAAGTATAATTTATTTAATCTGGGTAAATATTGCTATAGGTGTCTGATCTGCGTTCGACCACTTTAGCCCTTGGACCACACGATGTTGAAGAAGTGCCATCTTGTTTTGATCCAGAGTCGCCATCTTGTTTCGGATAAAAAATAGACGAAAGTAAAAGTACAAGAAAATAAAAAGGTTCTTTATTTTAAAGCCGAGCGTTCATAGAGGCCGAGCAGGCGTAGAAGCCGAGTGGGCGTAGAAGCCGAGCAGACGTAGAAGCCGAGTGGGCATAGAAGCTGAGCAGGCATAGAAGTCGAGTGGGCATAGAAGCTGAGTGGGCGTAGAAGCCGAGTTGATGTGGACGTTTTAGCCGAACTTACGGCTTTTGGAGATATAATCAAATCTCATGCATTAAATGCAAAGATTTGCCCCTATCCTGCGTATTAAATGCAGAGGCGTGTCTTCGAAGATTTGCTATCCTGAAGTTTTACCATCATTCCAAGTATTAAATGCAGATACGCGCCTCGAACCTTGTACGAAGAAAAACTGATGACGTGGCAGCCTGTTTGTCTTCCGCGGAGCGTAAGAAGCTCATGTCTGCCTGTGTAAAACTAGGCAGCGTATCCCTTTGTCTGTGTAAAAGCAGTTTATGCAAAGGGGATGCCACTAAACGACGGTTCGGTAACATTTAATCAAATCCCTAGCATTAAATGTGGAGATCCGCCATTATCCTGTGCATTAAATACAGAGGCGTATTTTGAAGGACTGTCACTTGGCCTGCGCAAGGTACAGAGACGTGCGTCGGGCATCTGTCAGTATTCGGCGCATTAAATGCAGAGATGTGCCTTGAGAACCTGTCACCGGTCTGTGCATAAAATGCAGAGACGTGCCTCGAATCTCGTACGAAGTACAGCTTTTGACGTGGCAGGCGGTTTGTCTTCTACGGAGCATAAACAGCTCATATCTGCCTGTGTAAAATTAGGCAGCGTATCCTTTTATACGCGTAAAAGCAGTTTACGCAAAGGAAATGGCTGTAAATGACAGCCTGGGTTGCAGTGCCGCGCCATCATTATAGCCGTCGCTTGGGTAGTCGTGCAGTACTTTTTGTCAGAAGTCCATATGTCAGGTTTATTGCACGATCTGACAGGTTCATTTCGAAGAATACGAAGCATCCCTCGTACACTTCAATGATATATTGAAAGCGGATGAGTTTTACGCCATAAAGGCGATAAAGAACCCTGTTTATGCTGAAGCAGCCTGGACATACTGCTTTACGCGGATGGTCCTTGAGCTCATATTTTACGCTGTGCTCAGCAGAAAAGCTCTGTTGCATATTGATGGCTCCGAGGTCCTCTGTTTACGCCGCCCTGCACGAATATGCTTCGTATGGCTATCCAGCGTATTTTTTATGCTTCTACAATCAACCTTAGGCGCAACAAGCAGCCGACTGATGTAAATACAACCAAGAACGTAGTTTCTGACGATAATAAAGATTCTCTTTTCCAGTATACTGATGCTTAATTTCCTAATCAGGAATCCTCCCCCCATAACGATATTGAGCCAATAGCACAAAAATTCTTGGAAGCTATAGACTTTTATCATTCATATGTGTGGGAAGTAGCGTCAACATCTAATATCATCATGACATATGAGCCACATGAAGATTCTATCTTTATTGTTCTACCTACTCGCAACGATCAGCATCCAATAGTGTTCAGTCGCATGCGGAACAGACCGATTGTACAAAAAGATTCTCACGAGTCTGATGCTGGGAAAATGTAGGTTCACAGATATAGTCCACAGGCTTTGAAGATTTTACAAAGCATGGGTTATGACTTGAAGTTGGAGCCAGGTCTTAACATGGAAAAGACAGACGAATGCCGTTGCATGGTGATCCCTACTGTCAACGAACTTACTTCGGGTTAGGGTATACCGCGTCTCTTGCAACTTCGAACAACTCTGAGTCAAGTGGGGAGACCATTTCCTCTTCTCAGGATGGTTTGTCGTCCTCTGATTCAGATGATGAACTCAAACGGGCATTATTAGTAAATATGGTGTTGACAGATTCCCTCAAAACAGAGGAAAAAGAATCGGAACCATTTGAAAATAAATCCTTGGCACAACAAATGGATACATAATGAGAACTCCGGTTCGAGCAAAGAGAACCACCTACTGAAGATAAAGTTATCCAAGTCAATATTGGGGATGAATTTTTACCAAAGCCGATATTTATCAGTAACAATCTTTCCGAAGAAGAAAGGAAAGAAATGATCCAACTGATAAAAGAATATATCGATGTCTTTGCGTGGAATTATGAGTACATGCCGGGTCTTGATCCAAAAGTGGCTACCCATAAACTCAACATACTGCCCAATTCAAAGCCTGTAAAGCAACACCAATGCCGGTTCCGCTCGGATATGATGGATGCCATTGAAGCTAAAATCAGGAAACTAATAGCTTGCGGGTTCATCCGGGAAGACATCCTGATTGGGTCGCTAATGTTGTCTCGGTCATGAAGAAAAGCGGGAAAGTTCGTATTTGCATCGACTTCCGAGATCTAAATACGGCTTGCCCTAAGGATGAGTTCCCCCTTCCCATCACAGACGTCATGATCGCTAATACGTGCGGTTTTGAGCGCATGTATTTCATGGATGGATTTTCAGGATATAATCAAATTAAAATGAATCCTGAAGATGAGAAGCATACTGCCTTCCGTATACCACTGGGGGTATATTGCTATGCAGTCATACCTTTTGGATTGAAGAATGTCGGGGCTACATATCATCGAGCTATGAGTAACATATTCTATGAGCATCTATACAAAACGGTGGAATGTTATGTAGACAATATTGTTGTCAAAAGCCGCCTAAAGGATAACCACATCCAATACTTGAAAAAAGTATTCGAGTTGATGCGCCAACATCAACTCAAAATGAACCCTACAAAGTCCTTTCTTGGAGTATCCAGTGGCAAATTTCTGAGATTTGTCATTACCGCTAAAGGCATTCAAGTTGACCCTGATAAAGTAAAAGCTATCCTAGAAATGCGACCGCCGCATAATCTGAGAGAACTTAGGGGATTTCAAGGTCGTCTAGCTTATATCAGGAAATTCATATCCAACCTCTCTGGGAGATGTCAACCTTTTTCTCACCTGATAAAGAAAGGTGTGTCATTCGTATGGGACGAAGCCTGTCATCAAGCGTTTAATGACATCAAACGCTATATTACTAATCCTCCAGTTCTGGTGCCTCCCGTCATAGGAAGACCATTTTTATTGTATGTTCGAGCAATGGATCATTCTTTAAGGGTTCTTCTTGCACAGAAGAACAATGAGATTCATGAACAGGCTATCTACTATCTAAGCAGGATGATGGTCGGAGCTGACATCGGTACAACCCAGTAGAAAAAGAATGCTTGGCCCTAATATTTGCTATTCAGAAGATGCGACATTACGTGACGGGGCGAACTATTCATATCATCTCCCGAATCAATTCTCTTCGGGTATTGATGAATAAGCCGAGTGTTCTTAATTCCTGACTCACGACTTGGGTGATGTTACTGACACTGTATGATAAGGTATACATCCCTCAGAAGTCCATGAAATGCCAAGCCTTGGCTGATTTCTTAGCCGCCCATCCAATTCCAGAAACTTCTAAACTATTTGAGGACATTCCCGACGAAGTTGCAGAATGTAATTCGGCAATGGAAGGTGATACATGGCAGCTATTCTTCGATGGCGCTTCCAGGACTGGTCCCAAGGGAAACTCGTTATCTATCGAGCATATTCTCTTAGCGAACCCTACTCTAATAATGTGGCAGAGTATAATGCCCTACTCATCGGGCTTCAAGTCGCAAAGGAATTGGATGTTGAATACCTGGAAGCTTTTGATAATTTTTAGCTGATCGTCAATCAGGTCAGAGGAGTGTATGAAGTCCGCAATCCAGACCTCATTCCTTATCACCAAATAACGATTGAGATAGCCATGTCTTTTAAAGGATTCTTTTTAGAGCATGTGCCTCAATCTCAAAATTTGGAAGCTGATGCTCTGGCCAGTCTAGCTGCAGATCTAGTTATTCCTATAAGAAGGTAGAATTCAGTAATCCTTCTTAACAAAGATTTGTTTTGTGTGAAGAATAACTTCCACATAGAACGCAGCTGCGCTATAAACACGGTTCCTCCTTAGAGAGATTGGAGAAGCCCCTTTATAGACTTTGTGTCATATAGAATCTTACCAGAGGATCCTAAAGAAGCAGTATCTATCAAAAGACGATCATTATATTTCTATTTTGATGCTTCTTCACAAAGTCTATATCGCCGAACTTATGATGGACTTTTGTTATGATGTCTCTCTGATGATGATGCAAAGCGGGTTATCCGAGAAGCTCATGATGGTGTATGTGGAGCACATCAACCCGGTCCGAAGCTACAGGATCGTATCAGAAGGATGGGCTACTACTGGCCTACCATGATTGCAGATGCCGTAAAATATGCAAGATAATGCAAAGCCTGTCAGGTTCATGCGGATTTCATACATCATCCTTCTGAGTATTTGCATCCTACTATTGCATCATGGCCCTTTGAAGCACGGGGTACGGATATCATTGGTCCTATTCATCCTTCATCTTCTAGAGGACATCGGTTCATATTGGCTATCATCGATTATTTCTCCAAATGGGCGGAGGCAATCCCTCTTTCTGAGGTAAAAATATCCATAGTGATCAGCTTTATCAAGCACCATGTAATTTATCACTTTAGGATACCCCGAAGGATAATTCATGACAATGGACCTCAATTCATCAGCCAAGTATTTTATCGATTTTGCGATAAGAATCGGATACAAAATATGGCCTAAACGGCATATAATCCTACTGCTAATGGTTTGGCAGAAGCCTTCAACAAAACTATCATCAAACTTTTGAAGAAGTTCGTCTCTTCGAACAAAAGAGATTGTAATGAGAAGCTGGGAGAATGCCTCTGGGCATACCGCACAACGGTACGAACACCAACGAGTTGTACCCCATTTTTATTAGTTTACGGGTGTAAAGCAGTTCTCCCCATTGAATTCCAAATTACATCACTCAGAATAGCAGTGGCTAATGAGTTGAATCAGGAAAATAATGATCACTTAAGGCTTCAAGAGCTAGAAGGATTAGACGAGAAACGCCTTTAAGATCAACAGCGCATTGCATTCTACCAGGCATGCATTTCTAGAGCTTTTAACCAAAAAGTGAAGGAGAGAGTGTTCAAAGTTGGTGAGCTAGTTTTAGCTGTGAAGAGGCCAATGATCATTATGCACAAGAGAAAGGGCAAATTCTAGCCCAAATGGGAGGGCCCTTATGTGATTAAAATAACATTTTCAAATGGTACTTACAGATTAGCCAAACCTAATGGAGATTTGATAATGGCTCCTATCAACGGTAAATTACTGAAGAAGTACTACGCTTAATCTCCCTTGCTCAAACGGAGTATGATGAAGATCTCATTCTGACGATACTACGTACAAAGACTGGTTGGATCATATTCTATCATGTTCTCATGACCTCTGAATAGATATGTTTAACTAATTTGAAACTTCAAAACATATCACGTCCATATTATCTCTGATAGTATTTTGTATACAAATTTAGTTGGAGCATATTCTATCATGTCCATATAACCTCTTAATAGATATATACAGCTAAAACTTACCAAAAGTATAACACGTCCATATTACCACTGATATCACTTTCATCCTAGCCTATCATTTATATTCTAAAATGATGGGTCCACAAAGTCAGAAGAAGTATCTTTATTATCTCTGGGAATAGCAAATTACAGAAGAAGCAAAAAAAATACATCATTGGGGAGGAGCAGTTAAATCACGGATCTGTTGCGCCAAAGCAGCTATCTTCTCATTCCTGGAATTCAAAATATTAGTGCGAGCCCATTCCATCCTTGCTTCGTCATTGCTCAAGAGAGATAGTTATGACAGAGAATCAACAAAACTTGCGTGGATGACACCCGCTTGTGCCAAGTTCTGCTGAGCTATCTTCACTTGGCCCTCAAATACATCACGAACTACTAATGTCTTGAGAAGCCTCTCCCTTGCCTGAGCGAGTTCAGCTTCTAATTCTCGAACCCTCGCTTCATTTCTCTCACATTCGGCCTGGCACTTAGCTAGCTAAGGAATAACCTCCACCAAGACAGCTTGCTCTTTATCCATCTCTTGCTGTTGTTCCTAGATGGATTTGTTTAGAGATTCTATCTGCTGAGCAAGTTCTGCAGTTAGGGAGTCAGACTCAGCTTGAACCAGATCGTCGATGCTGCCTCAGGATAGTTGTAAATATTCGTTAATGGGTTATTCTAAACCATTAACTATTTGCTCTAGCGCATCAGCTCTTTCAGCGTCATTAAAATTTCTAATTGGCGCAATCGTAAGCTGGAAGGATGTCTTCAAAGCATCAAAGCCTAGGTTCTTCTCCAGTACCATAGATATTAATTCTTTTAAAGTATGGTAGAATATGCTAGTGTATTATTCAACTAGAATAACAAAGATCGGGTGTACGCTGGAAGTGGCTGCAATACCAGTAAATCTCCTTTCTGGAATGACCGCAGAGGATGTTGCCACAGTAGTTGCTTCAACGGATGGCGTGTCACAACCCCATTTCCAGAGGCAGGTATTTTTATTATTATTTTAATTTAGTTAATTGTGTATTATTTATATTAATTATATTTATATTTAATTAGTGGTTGTATTATTTTTTTATTGATTATTTTAGGGTTTTGGCTAGCCTGGACCCATGTCAGACCCTAGTGGACCAATGTCTGACCCAGCCCACACCCTTGTGAGACTTATTTTTGGGTTTAGAATATTTATTATATTTTTAGTGGGTTAGTTGGAGAGATTTGGAGTTAGTTTGAGTGCTTTTGGAACCCAAAATCCAAACCCAAGTGAGAGGAGGGCATTTTGGGCATTTGGAGACTAAGGGAAACCCTTTTATTTTGTTTGGCCGGTTCCCACAGCCCCTACCCGACCAAAACACAGCAGCCCCCTTTCCCCCACTCTTCTTCTTCACTACTTCTACTTTTTCTTCTTCTCCACTACTTCTTTCTTCTTCCTTTCTACTTCCCACTTCAAGTAAGAGCCCTATTTCTCTTATTTTTTCTTCTATTCTCCATGGTTGTGAACCCTAACCCTACATTTTTCCCCAACCTAGGTGGGTAGAGCTTAGATTTGGTGTTGGAGCTTGGATTGGGAGCTTGGAAGCTTGTTGTGGTAGATTTGGAGCTTTTTGGAGACTTTGGCTTCGGATTCCAACTCCCAAGAGGTAAACCCTAACTTTCCCCTTACTAATTACTTTTATTTATGTAATTAATAGTTTAGAACCTTTCTAGACCCTAAGGCTACCCATGGGAGGAAGTTGAAACTAGTTTGGTTGAGTTTGGAGACTTTAACACTAGGTTTTGTGTCAATTTCGGGTGGAATCAAAAATTGGCCCAATATTGGGAGATGCCCTAGGTTAGACGGACCTAGGTAGACGTTGTTGGGTGTCTTGAGGGGTAGTACGTGTCTCTGTTCGGACACGGGAAGTCGTGTCACAGAGAAATGGGCGTTTCGGGCATTTTCGGGGTTTTCGTCGTCGCCGGTTCTAAGTGCGTGCGCGTTTTCGCCACGGGCCTAGAATCGATGGAGTAGCATTTTTTCTAGGACCTAGACATCGTTTAGAACTCGTGGATAAATTTTGGGCCAATTCTGATTTGGTTTGGTGTGCGTTTCAGGAGGTTTTCCGAACCGCACACCGCGTGTTCGTCGAAATGACCGAACGGCCATTTCGGCGTGGTTTTCTAGTTTCGGGCTTGTGCGTACGTTGGGTTAGCTTCGGGGAGTGTGCTAGAATTCTCGGGTTATATTTTATATATATATAGGTATTTATGTGCGTAGCGGTCGTTGGGCATGCGTTGGTGGGGCATTGTGCTTGTGTTGTGTGTTGTGTTTATATATATATATGTGTATATATTTATATGTGTATGTGTTTCTATATATATATATATATGTGCATATATATATATATATATGTTTTTGTGTGTGCGTTTGTGTGTCTGTGGCCGTGGCAGCGAAACGCACAGCCGCTGCAGCCAGCAGAGCGAGGAAGCGCCGCGGCAGCTGCTCGCTCGAGCGGCAGCACGCTGCAGCAGCAGCAGCAGCTGCAGGCGCATCACGCCACGGCAGCAGCCACGGTAGCTGCAAGAAGACTAACAACTATAAAGTCTAACAGCTGCTACTAAAAACAACCACAATAATAATAATAATACAACAATATCCAAAATTTTATACAAAACAAGGTCTTAATCCAAAATTGGAGATAAATTCGGTGCTAAAAGCTAATAAAAACAATAACAAGGTCTTAGTGATCCCGGCTACCAACCCGAAAATCACTCCTAAACTAGAGGGTCCCTGTCTGCACCATCAACAAGCTCAGGTCCATAAAACGTTGGACACCACTCCTCCGGATACTCTGAAAAAAATATGTCTAGTCAGGACTGGAGCAAGTACATCTCTAACAACAATTCCAATTAAATGATAAAAACTATAAAACAGTTGTAGCAAGTAGCAAGGTGAAGGAAATATAATATAAACAAGAAATATATATATGTCACTGGTGCATAAAGGTAAAGGTGCATGAATATCAGAAGCAAGATAGTAATAGCTGCAAGATACAAGAAATCTAAACTAAGATCAAGTCTGTGCACAAGAACGTGTAGTGAGTCCAGCATGAAATACATGTAGTGAGTCAAGTACAGAAATATGTAAGTGAGGCCAGTAAGAAATATAAGAGAGTCCAGACTAGAAAGAATGAACTCGGTGTCTTTGAAATACTTATTTTGACATGTAAACGGCTAGGGGTAAGAACGGCTCACCGTGCACTGGGTGCTCGGCTGCTATCATTCCAGATTAGACCAAAGGGAGTAATTCCTGATAATTCCAGATGGAAATGTTTACATGTCTACTCGAGTATTTCCCCACCCCGACTAATACAAGTGAATCCAAGACCCGACACGTAAATCAAGTATGAGTCCAGCCTGAAACATGAGTGATGCCCGTAGGTGATTCCAGAATAGAGGCCAGAAAAATGAAATGTACGTGTCGTAAGTAAATAAATCCAGAAATACCAGTCTGTGTCCCGTGTTGTGCCAGAAAAATCAGATGATACTATACTAGAAGCTGAATCATAATAATCATCAGATAATGAAAACTATCAGAGAATGTACTCGCCTGACGTCTTGAGCAAATGGTGATCCAAACTGGTGTCGCAAGGACCTATTGCGAAAAGCAAGGTTAAACAGGTTTCTAATGAGTTAAACAGATATAAAATAACTAAAAATAGGCTTCTAGGGTCGTTCTAGGTCAAACAGGTCAAACCGGTGGAATTCGGGTCAAAAAGTCAACCCGAGGTCCAAAAAGTCAACTCTAGGTCAAAACTAGGTCAAACGTTGACTTTGGCGGTCAACCGAGTCAACTACGGTCAAGTCTCGGTCAAACTAGGGTGGCCCTAAAATTCTAGGTCATAAGTAGGTCATTAAGCTAATAAACCCTCAAACTCGCCTCCTTGAGATACCAGGATACCCTCGGTATCCGATACCTCGACCTAAGCTATACGTCCCGTCTATACTCCATATAATATATACTAGCATGCATAAATATATATAACTATATATATAAAAGCAAGTCTAACCTCAATCCTAGGCTAAAACCCAATACCTTGCCCCGACGCTCAATACCTTGAGTATCTCAAGGTATTGAGATACTCAAGCCTTAACCCTTACTAAAACTAGCTAGCTAACTATCTATAATATATAATACCATATACTAATATATATATAACATATATCTAACTATATAGATATATATATACAACCTAGTGTATCGGTAAACACCTCAATACCTTATCCCCGATACCCAACTTATCTCAATACCTTGGTATCTCAAGGTATTGAGATACCTTACCCTCTAATTCTAGGTAACTTAGCTAGCTATCTATATATATATATATATACTTATATATATACTACTATATGTAATATCAGTATATATATATATATATCTATATATCTATATATATATATATAATCTAGTAGAGGCAATACCTTACCCCTATACTTCAATACGTTGGGTATCTCGAGGTATTGAGATACCTTACCCGGATACCTTACCCTCTAACTAACTAGCTATCTATCTATCTATCTATATATATATATATATATATATATATATATATATATATATATATATATATATATATATAACTTAGTATTAGGCTACATCAATACCTTACCTTACCTTACCTCACTACCCTCAATACCTTGGTATCTCAAGGTATTGAGATACCTACTTTACTCTAACACTACCCATATAACTAACTATCTATATAAATATATATACCTAGCTATATAACTAATCAAAAATATATATCTAACACCTATGCATACATACCTACATATCTCTATATATATATCCACACATTTCATATATATGTATATCTATACTAATAACTATGTATCTATCTATCTATATATACATATATACATCTCTCTATATATATATATATACTCATACACATATGAAAAAAAGGGGTGAGGGATAAACAAGCTCGCACGCGCGCACGGCTGAAACGCGCTCGCGCTGTTGCTGCTCGAAGCTGCTGCTGCTGCCGCTGCTGCCGCTGCTGCCGCTGCTGTCGAGGCGTGCTGCCGCTGCTGCCGATGCGCGCTGCTGCACCTGCAGCTGCTGCCGCTGCTGCCGCGGCATACTGCGCCTGTAGCTGCTGCCGCTGCTGCCGCGACGTGCTGCCGCTCGAGCGAGCTGCTGCCGCGGTGCTGCCTCGCTCTGCTGGCTGTTGCAGCAGTTGTGCGCTTCGCGGTCGCGGCCATACACACACAAACGCACACACAAAAATATGTATATATATATACATGCACATATATATATATATAGAAACACATACACATATAAATATATACACATATATATTTATAAACACAACACACAACACACGCACAACGTCCCACCAACGCACGTCCAACGACCCCTACACACACAAACACCTATATATATATAAAATATAACCCGAGAATTCTAGCACACTCCCCGAAGCTAACCAAACGCGCGCACAAGCCCGAAATTAGAAAACCACGCCGAAATTGCCGTTCTGTCATTTCGACAAACATGCGGTATGCGGTTAGGAAAACCTCCTGAAACGCACACCAAACAAACTCAGAATCGGCCCAAAATTTACCGACGAGTTCTAAACGATGTCTAGGTCCTAGAAAAAATACTATCCCATCGATTCTAGGCCCGTGGCGAAAATGCGCACGCACTTAGAACCGGCGACGAGAAAAATCCCGAAAACGCTCGAAATATCCGTTTCTCTTCGACACGACTTCCCGTATCCGAACGAAGACACGCACTACCCCTCAAGACACCCGACAACGTCTTCCTAGGTCCGTCTAACCTAGGGCATCATCTAAAATTGGGCCAATTTTGGATTCCACCCAAAATTGACACAAAACCTAGTGTTAAAGTCTCCAAACTCAACCGAACTAGTTCCAACATCCTCCCACGGGTAGCCTTAGGGTCTAGGAAGGTTCTAAACTATTAATTACACTACATAAAAGTAATTAGCAAGGGGAAAGTTAGGGTTTACCTCTTGGGAGTTGGAATCCCAAGCCAAAGTCTCCAAAAAGCTCCAAATCCACCACAACAAGCTTCCAAGCTCCCAATCCAAGCTCCAACACCAAATCTAAGCTCTACCCACCTAGATTAGGGAAAAATGTAGGGTTAGGGTTCATAACCATGGAGAATAGAAGAAGAAAGAAGAGGAATAGGGCTTTTACTTGAAGTAGAAAGGATAAAGGAAGAAGAAAGAAGTAGTGGAGAAGATGAAGAAGTAGAAGTAGTGAAGAAGAAGAGTGGAGGAAAGGGGGCTGCTGTGTTTTGGTCGGGTAGGGGCTGTAGGAACCGGCCAAATACAATAAAAGGGTTTTCCTAAGTCTCCAAATGCCCAAAATGCCCTTCTCTCACTTGGATTTGGGTTTCGGGTTCCAAAAGCACTCAAACTAACTCCAAATCTCTCCAACTAACCCACTAAAAATATAATAAATATTCTAAACCCAAAAATAAGTCTCATAAAGGTGTGGGCTGGGTCGGACATGGGTCCACTAGGGTCTGACATGGGTCCAGCTAGCTAAAACACTAAAACAATCAATAAAAGAATAATACAACCACTAATTAAATATAAATACAATTAATTATAAATAATACACAATTAACTAAATTAAAATAAAAAAAAAATACCCGGCTCTGGAAATAGGGTTGTGACAAGCCTATCCTCCTTAGAAAATTTTGTCCTCGAAATTTAAAGTCAATTGCATTCCCTCAAGGTCAAACCCCCAACAATCACAGTCAAGAAATTCTACCTAAACAACACACAAGATCATGGTCCTACTGGTCGTGTTATGACAGTCTCAATCAGGGTCACTACACTATCTACCACAGCACAAAGAAAATCTAACAGGTACTAATAAAACACAAGGAATAGAAAGGACAGAAAGAAGAACAAAGAGACAGACCTGCTAACCCAACACCCGTAGCATCGACCTCCTCGATCGTCAATGCATAAGCCCTGCCCTGCTGGGTGTATCCCTATGCTGGTGCGGGGCATAATGCTGTGCCACAGGTGGCCTAGCTCCAACTCTCTGATCCTGTGCTCCACCAAATGGAGGTGCAGTGGGGCAATCTCGCATCTGGTGAGCAGCGGATCCACAGAACAAACACACCTTCAGCCTCCTTCTACAAACATTCCAGGTGTGTCCCGCCTTCCTGCAGTAGGCACAAGTGGGCGCTCTCTGATCCTGACCCTGCTGCACTGCCTTCTCCACATAGGGACGCTTAGCTGGTCCCGCACTACCACTCGCACTGCCTGAATCATCCCTGCCTTTCTTGGACTTGAGCTCCAAGTCATCCTCTACTCTCTGAGCGTCTCCTACTATCTGCTCGAAAGTTACCTAGCGGTCGCTCCTGGTCAAAGACTTGACCACCATGACCAAGCCCTTGTAAAACTTCCTCGCCTTAGCTGCCTCACTCAAGCCCTCCACGAATCTGCCTAGACGGCAGAACTCTGCTATGTACTCGTCCACCATCATGCTCCCTTGGACGGGTGCCTCGAACTGGCTCTCCAAAGCACTGAGCGCCACATCTGGGAAAAACTTCTCCTTAAAAAGCCTCTTGAAAGCCTCCCAAGTAAGCCCTGGTGCCGCGATCTTCGTATTTGTGCGATACCACGTCAAAGCAAGGTCGAACATCTGATTGTCCGCTGCCTCTATCTGCAAACTGTTTGAAATCTGTGCCAGCCAAAAAATCCCCTTGATCTGCTCTATCCAGTCATCCGTGTACAGGATCCCTTCTGTACCCCGAAACTCCTTGGGCCGTATCCTCTGGAAGTCAATGATACTGCCCGACCTCGGACGCTGAATCTGATCTGCCTGTGGCTGAAACTGTGCTACCCTGTCCACTGTCGTCATGGCCACCTGGTGGGCATTCTCAATGCCCAGCCTCATCACATCCACCTGACGATGCTGCGCGTCCATCATCTCCCTGAAGAACGCAAACAACTGTACGGTATCTACTAGTGCAGGAAGTGGTGGAGGAACCACCGGAACGACTGGGATAGTCCTCGGATCGATAGGTGAAGGAGGATCCTTGAGAGAAACAGATGCTCCCTCGACTGCAGGAGTGGTGAGTGGAGCGGTAGCAGCTGCCTGAATACGAGCTGGACGAGAGGTAGCAGACCTCTCAGTGGCAACTGCTGGAACGGTATGATGGGATCGTGTCTTTGGAGGCATCCTGAACACAGATCAAAAGAAGTCAATACGGCGCAACATACGATATCATCAAGGAAGGACAATAATATTTGAAAAGAAACAATTTCAGGATAATTAGATTGGAATTATTCCTAGTCGTGATTGAGTACACTCTCATCCTAGATCCTAGATCCTATAGCAGGATCGCAACAGTACAACTAAATTGTTGTACCACCACGATATCACACTAATTATGAATCGAGACCTGCATGGGCTACCACCAAAAACGTGTCACGACCCGCACCCGGAAAATTGGGCATGAGTCATGGGTACGTCCAGCCTACGCCGCAGCATCGACGGTAGAACGCTGTCTAGGTCAACTATCTAGATAACAATCTCACGAAATTAATATATAAACCTGTCAAGATCTCAACTCCAAACGGAGGAGCAATATCATAATGATAATCACAATGTACTCAATCACGAATCTAAGCACGATAAGATAGCAAGAAGACTAACAACTACAAAGTCTAACAACTGCTACTAAAAATAACCACAATAATAATAATACAACAATATCCAAAATCATATACAAAACAAGGTCTCAATCCAAAACCGGAGACAAATCCGGTGCTAAAAGCTAATAAAAATAATAATAAGGTCTTAGTGATCCCGGCTACCAACCCGAAAATCACTCCTAAACTAGAGGGTCCCTGTCTGCACCATCGACAGGCTCAGGTCCATAAAACGTTGGACACCACTCCTCCGGATACTCTGGAAAAAATATGTTCAGTCAGGACTGGAGCAAGTACATCTCTAACAGCAGTTCCAATTAAATAATAAAAACTATAATACAGTTGTAGCAAGTAGCAAGGTGAAGGAAATATAGTATAAACAAGAAATATATATATATATGTCACTGGTTCATAAAGGTAAAGGTACATGAATATCAGAAGCAAGATAGTAATAACTACAAGATACAAGAAATCTAAACTAAGATCAAGTCTGTGGACAAGAACGTGTAGAGAGTCCAGCATGAAATACATGTAGTAAGTCAAGTCCAGAAATATATAAGTGAGACCAGCAAGAAATGCAAGAGAGTCCAGACTAGAAAGAATGAACTCGGTGTCTTTGAAATACTTGTTTCGACATGTAACGGCTAGGGGTAAGTACGGCTCACCGCGCACTGGGTGCGCGGCTGCTATCATTCCAGATTGGACCAGAGGGAGTGATTCCTGATAATTCCAGATGGTAATATTTACATGTCTACTCGAGTATTTTCCTGCTCAACTAATATAAGTGAATCCAAGACCCGACACGTAAATCAAGTATGAGTCCAGCCTAAAATATGAGTGAAGCCTGTAGTGATGCCTGTAGGTGATTCCAGAATAGAGGCCAGGAACATGAAATGTACGTGTCACAAGTAAATGAATCCATAAATACCAGTCCGTGTCCCGTGTTGTGCCAAAAAAATCAGATGATACTATACTAGAAGCTGAATCATAATAATCATCAGATAATGAAAACTATCAGAGAATGTACTCGCTTGACGTCTTGAGTAACTAGCGATCCGAACTGGTGTCGCAAGGACCTATTACGAAAAGCAAGGTTAAACAGGTTTCTAATGAGTTAAACAGATATAAAATAATAAAAAATAGGCTTCTAGGGTCGTTCTAGCTCAAACGGGTCAAACCGATAAAATTCGGGTCAAAAGTCAACCCATGGTCCAAAAAGTCAACCCTAGGTAAAAACTAGGTCAAACATTGACTTTGGCGGTCAACTGAGTCAACTACGGTCAAGTCTAGGTCAAACTAGGGTGCCCCTGAAATTCTAGGTCAAAACTAGGTCATTAAGCTAATAAACCCTCAAACTCGCCTCCTTGAGATACCGGGATACCCACGGTATCCGATACCTCAACCTAAGCTATATGTCCCGTCTATACCCCATATAATATATACTAGCACGCATAAATATATATATCTATATATATAAAAGCAAGTCTAATCTCAATCCTAGGCTAAAACCCAATACCTTGCCCCGACGCTCAATACCTTGAGTATCTCAAGGTATTGAGATACTCAAGCCTTACCCCTTACTAACACTAGCTAGCTAACTAACTATCTATAATATATACTACCATATACTAATATATATATAACATATATCTAACTATATAGATATATATATACAACCTAGTGTATAGGTAAACACCTCAATACCTTACCCCCGATACCCAACTTATCTCAATACCTTGGTATCTCAAGGTATTGAGATACCTTACACTCTAATTCTAGGTAACTTAGCTAGCTATATATATATATATATATATATATATATATATATATATATATATATATATATATATATATATATACTTATATATATACTACAATATGTAATATCAATCTATATATATATATATATATATATATATATATATATATATATATATATATCTGTATATCTATATATATATATATATATATATATATATATATATATATATATATATAATCTAGTAGAGGCAATACCTTACCCCTATACCTCAATACCTTGGGTATCTCGAGGTATTGCGATACCTTACCCGGATACCTTACCCTCTAACTAACTAGCTATCTATCTATCTATCTATCTATATATATATATATATATATATATATATATATATATATATATATATATATATATACACCTATATACATAACATCAATATATATATATATATATATATATATATATATATATATATATATATATATATATATATAACTTAGTATTAGGCTACCTCAATACCTTACCTTACCTTATCTCACTACCCTCAATACCTTGGTATCTCAAGGTATTGAGATACCTACTTTACTCTAACACTACCCATATAACTAACTATCTATCTATATATATATATATATATACACCTAGCTATATAACTAATCAAAAATATATATCTAATACCTATGCATACATACCTACATATCTCCATATATATATCCACACATACACATACACATACACATACACATATATATATATCCACATATATCATATATATGTATATCTATACTAATAACTATGTATCTATCTATCTATATATACATATATACATCTCTATATATATACACTCATACATATTTGAAAAAAAGGGGGGAGGGATAAACAAGCTTGCGCGCGCGCACGGCTGAAACGCGCTCGCGCTGCTGCTGCTCGAAGTTGCTGCTGCTGCCGCTGCTGCCATGGTGCGCTGCTGCGCCTGCAGCTGCTGCTGTTGTTGTTGCTGCTGCTGCTGCTGCCGCGGCGTGCTGCGCCTGCAGCTACTGCTGCTGCTGCCGCGGCGTGCTGCCGCTCGAGCGAGCTGCTGCCACGGAGCTGCCTCGCTCTGCTGGCTGCTGCTGCGGCTGTGCGCTTCGCTACCGCGGCCACACACACACAAACGCACACACAAAAACATATATAAATATACATGCACATATATATATATATATATAGAAACACATACACATGTAAATATATACACACACACACACACATATATATATATATATATATATATATAAACACAACACACGCACAACGCCCCACCAACGCACGCCCAACGACCCCTACACACACAAACACCTATATATATATAAAATATAATTAGAAAATTCTAGCACACTCCCCGAAGCTAACCTAACGCGCGCACAAGCCCGAAACTAGAAAACCACGCTGAAATGGCCGTTCGGTCATTTCGACGAACACGCGGTGTGCGGTTAGGAAAATCTCCTGAAATGCACACCAAACTAACTCAGAATCGGTCCAAAATTTACCCACGGGTTCTAAACGATGTCTAGGTCCTAGAAAAAATAATATCCCATCAATTCTAGGCTCGTGGCGAAAATGCGCACGCACTTAGAACTGACGACGACGAAAACCCCAAAAATACCCGAAATGCCCGTTTCTCTGCGACACGACTTCCCGTGTCCGAACGGAGATATGAACTACCCCTCAAGACACCCAGCAATGTTAACCTAGGTCCGTCTAACCTAGGGCATCACCCAAACTTGGGCCAATTTCGGATTCCTTCCGAAATTGATACAAAACCTAGTGTTAAAGTCTCCAAACTCAACCAAACTAGTTCTAACCTAGGGCATCACCCAAACTTGGGCCAATTTCGGATTCCACCCGAAATTGACACAAAACCTAGTGTTAATGTCTCCAAACTCAACCAAACTAGTTCCAACTTCCTCCCTCGGGTAGCCTTAGGGTCTAGGAAGGTTCTAAACTATTAATTACACTACATAAAAGTAATTAGCAAGGAAAAAGTTAGGGTTTACCTCTTGGAAGTTAAAATTCCAAGCCAAAGTCTCCAAAAAGCTCCAAATCCACCACAACAAGCTTCCAAGCTCCCAATCCAAGCTCTAACACCAAATATAAGCTCTACCCACCTAGGTTAGGGAATAATGTAGGGTTAGGGTTCACAACCATGGAGAATAGAAGAAGAAAGAAGAGAAATAGGGGTCTTACTTGAAGTGGGAAGTAGAAAGGAAGAAGAAAGAAATAGTGGAGAAGAAGAAGAAGTAGAAGTAGTGAAGAAGAAAAGTAGGGGAAAGGGGGCTGCTGTGTTTTGGTCGGGTAGGGGCTGTAGGAACCGGCCAAACACAATAAAAGGGTTTCCCTAAGTCTCCAAATGCCCAAAATGCCCTTCTCTCACTTGGGTTTGGGTTTCGGGTTCCAAAAGCACTCAAACTAACTCCAAATCTCTCCAACTAACCCACTAAAAATATAATAAATATTTTAAACCCAAACATAAGTCTCACAAGGGTGTGGGCTGGGTCGGACATGGGTCCACTAGGGTCTGCCATGGGTCCAGGCTAGCTAAAACCCTAAAACAATCAATAAAAAAATAATACAACCACTAATTAAATATAAATACAATTAATTATAAATAATACACAATTAACTAAATAAAAATAATAATAAAATACCCAGCTCTGGAAATGGGGTAGTGACATGGCGCGACAAAAGAAGGGACACCAAAAATGGTTGAAGTTGATGGCATACTCAACAAAGGAGGCACAGTCGAGATAATGGGCTCATCCTCCTATGATGTTATTTGAACTGCTACTGGCGGGATGACACCTGAGAAAGTTGCGGATGAAAGATCGGCAGCTTCAAAGCATGCTTCTTCAACGTCGAGCACCGCCGTTTCATTAGCTGGATCCGCAACAAAGTCAGAAGTTATGTCAACTCCGCCCTCCCCAGAGATGTCTTCGCCCGAAAAGAAGACAAAAGAAAGTTAATATCAATTTGATGTTAATTTTCCTGAAAGAAGCATAAAGACAATATTTACCCATGGCCGATGGCATGTATGTTGCGTCTGCAGCCTGTATAGCTAAATCATTTCTTAATGATGCTAAACAAGCTATCATACCTGGAGAAGAGGGTGCACCAACTGACACTTGAGGGTAGTCATCGCAGTCGTCACCCAGATCCACTCGAGGTTCATTGGGTGGAATCTCGCTCGAAATACATACAAAGGAAGGAGGGGTTATTCCCACTATTTGTCTTGATAGGGGTATATTGGTTCTTATTATGCTCGGCCTCGAAGGCGATCTCGAAGCACTACCAGTAACAGTGGTAGCGGCAGCGATCGCGAGCAAAGAATCTCCAGCATTGTCAGCTGGAACTGTGGAGGTTCCCTCTCTAAAAGGCGAAGGACCTCTGAACAAAGAATCATCCCCAGCAGGGGAAACAATAGGCTCACTCCTAGAGTCCCCCTTGGTGGAAGTCCTTTTAGGACCTCTGACAATCTACTTCTTATTGCGGGGGGAAGGCTCTTTCAAAGTGGAAGCCTTTCGCTTATTGGAGATAACGAGAGGCTTTGCTGGCGGAGCTATTACGCCACTCGGTATTATCAACAAGAAATCGTCTGCACCGGTAATGTCTTCACCTTCATCAGAGGAGACGGATGGGATCTCCTCTCTTCCAATAGACTTATGGGAGGGCATCCTGAAACTTCCATACACATCAAAATCACGATGGAAGGTATTGATAGACCTATAAAACTGCGCGTACGAGTGAAGAATGCACAACTCAGTAGAGAGAGAAGTCACGAGCACACCAAAGATTGTACCAGTACAACCCATGATGAAATATCGCCATCCTCTGGCTCCATTAATAAGTCCACCTTTGAACTTGAAACTGGTGATAGGATTCCCCACGTGCAACTGGTCGTACCCAAATTGCCTGGCGAACCGGATAGGTAGATAAGGCTCCAAGTAGCAGTGGTCCTCACTTCTGTACAGTAGGTGGGAAGGTCTAATGCAGACCAACCAGTAAAAGGCTTCAGGAGAAAGAATAGTCTTTCCCTAGCCCACATCCTGAAGTTTAGTCCCCTGTTGATTGATATGTACAGGAGGGACGGTACAGTAGAGCTTCCAACCATGGGCAAAATTTAATGCTCGCCGACAATCTATGACGCTAGTCACATTCCAAAGGAAATTCTTATAATTCAACAAGAAGTTATTTCCCGAACCGCTGGCAGATCCGTGAGACATCACTCTGGTGTTATGAAGGATTAACCATCCCATCAGATATAGGAATGGTAATTCCCCTCTGGGATATCCTTTATACTGTGTATCATCTACAAGCAGCCCATCGGTAATGGCCCTCAGGCCAACTTGTATTCTATATACCATGGCAGGAAGAAGGCCCAATCTTGCTCCAAACACCAAATGTACTGTGAGCCATATGGTGTTGCGATAAATACGATCCGCAGACGCGATGCCAGGCACTACCCATCGGCATAGCCAGACAGAGAGTAAGCCAGCCAGTTGAGCTTCCCTTGATAGAGGCTTGCGATAATGCCTCATATAACTGAAGGCTTTAGTACCTGCAGGATAACCCCCTATCTCCTCATCGAGAACATAATCTGAATCCCCTGCGTCTTCAATGAGATCATCGACCGTATTGGCACTAAGCATACTCAGAGGATTCAAAGGCTTATCTCTGCTATCTACATCCTTGTCCGGCTTAGCATTTCTGCCTGATGGAAGAAGGGGTAGGATACCCATTTGTTGATATGGGCCAAATCAGAGGGCTCTTTGTAGAAGGTGGTCCAGGCAAGATAGTGGCTCATCAGCTCCTGGTACACTGCCACTGCCCGAGGTTTATATCCCTCAGCTCCTTGTTTATGGGAACGTACTCTTCATAGGGAGTGTCTCCCATTGGCAGCTTTGAGATATCTGCCATCTCATGAAGGGCTAAGCCCAACTCACCTACTGGAGTGGCGAAAGTCCCAGTAAGCGAGTTGTATACCATCAAAGCTAAGAACAAGTTGGGATTGACAGGTAGCCCAACACTAGTGGCATTCACAGCAGCAAACAAGCTAATACTCTCCAGCTCCATCTAGAAGTGCTTCAGGGCCGAAGCAGTTAAACTGGCCCATCAAAGATTATGGGGGCTAAGCTATCAAGTGGTGCGAGGGTTAACCTTGGGGTACACTCCTCCTTGCCCCATAAAGTCATTGCAGAAAGTCGTTATTTGAATCGGCTGGATCAGTGAAATGTCTTCACTCGGGACGCAGCCCGGCACTAATCCCCTGAAAGGCATAACAGGGCCTAAAGGACTGCTCACAAAGGCTCCTCGATTCAATCCTTTCTTATATGAGATCTTCCCTGGCCGCCCATGAAGGTCTGGAGTCAGAGTCCATACCATCTTCCTGGGATGTGTGGCATGGAAGAATGCCAAGATAGGGTAATCTCTGGGCATCCTTGGCAGTTACATGAGTGTGCCCTCAGCAGAAAATACCCAATTTTCCTTCTTGGGCTTAGTCGGGGATTGTTTATCGATAACATCCCCGAATAAGAAACCCAGTTTCTTATATTCAGTCCCATCTATGTATGTCAGGAGATCTCCACTGATCATACTCAGCAGTATTCGTTCTCCTTGGGACGAGATCAGGGTTCCCCTTTCTTGAGGATACTCGGTTCCAGAGATGGGGAATGTCACATGGGACAAGTCCTCCAGATAGTTGGAATTCAGCATCCCAGCAGCAGAGCCCATCACTTCAGCCAAAGGATCCACTACAAAATGCAATAAAACAAATCAGTTTTATGCTAGACGCTACGCTCTTGTAGTATATAGCGAAAACCTAACAGTCTGAGCTTTTACGCCAGCCTGCAAAAACTTGAGTCTTACGCTGGAATCTATTTTTTTGTGCGTAAAACTCAAGGTTGGCAGTATACGCCAAAATCTATCAGTTTGAGTCTTTACGCCAGACTGCCAAAATTTGAGTTTTTATGTTGGAATTTACATCTAGTGCGTAAAACTCAAAGTTTGCAGTATACGCCAAATTTTGATAGTCTGAGTTTTTACGCCAGAGTGCAAAAATATAGAGTTTTTACGCTGACACGTTAGGAATATGGGCATATTGTTGCGCATACACGTACAACGTATGTGGAAGGTTCTCTATTCCTCTCGAAGTATTTACCTATGATGCCCGGAGTGCAGCTCGACGGTGGAGCACTTCGTTCGAATCGGGGCTCGCTCAGCCTAATGGGGGTTGCTCGTGCTTGAGTAGAGGAGCGAGATAAGGAAGCGACTTTCTTTCCCTTAGAGACGGAGGCCTGTTTTGGTGCCATGGCGAAACTCAGAGTTCTCAGAAAAGAGACGAAAACAAAGAGTTCTCAGAAAGAAAGGGGTTTGCAGAAACAGATGAAGGATTTTTCTCTCAAGACCTTGGACTATTTATAGAGTTCAGATAACTCTTCGAATCACTAACCAAATCCAATTTTTAATAGTCGGTTATGATTTGGGACCACGTCAGCCTATCATTTGAAAAGGAAGACGGACAGTCATACTGCGTAACGAATCCAGATTTTACGCGCAGAGCAAGGATCTATGATTTTACGCTCAGAAGCTTTTACGCTCGGAGGCTACAAATCTATGATTTTACGCTCAGAGGCTACAAATCTACGGTTTTATGCTCAGAGGCTATAAATCTACGATTTTACGCACAGAAGCTACAGATCTATGATTTTATGCTCAGAGGCTATAAATCTATGGTTTTACTCTCCGAAGCTTTTATGCTTAGAAACTACAAATCTACGGTTTTACGCTCAGAGGCTACAAATCTATGGCTTTACGTTCAGAGGCTACAAATCTACGGTTTTACGCTAAGAAGCTACAAATCTACGATTTTATGCACAGAGGCTACAAATCTACGATTTTACGCACAGAAGCTATAGATCTATGATTTTACGCACAGAAGCTACAGATCTATGATTTTACGCTCAGAAGCTAATAGATGCTACAGATCTATGACTTTTCGCATATCTTAAAGTCACGCAGGACAGAGTACGCGTATATCTTGACAATTTGGGTCTTATACTCAAGAATGCCAATTACAAGGGTTTACGCAGAAAATGCTCCTTTTTGGCTATAAAACATTCCAAGTGCCTGAAATACACAGATGTCAGCATTGGAGATGACTCTTCTTCTTGGGCCATTGGAAGTTCATTCGAAGTCTAGCCAGAATCCTTTACATCTAAGTTCAAGTATGGCCTGTTCGGCGGACATTTCTCGCCCTATTTCGAGGAATTTTCGGGAAACCATTCTTGAAGATGATGTTCTGAACAGAAATTCTTTAAATCAGAGAAGTGACAGTTCAGAATTCTATGTGAATCCTTGTCCAAAAACAATATTACAGTTGGATCTTCAAGACAACTTAATGCTAAAGATCTTTTTACGCATCTTCCGTTATGCGTAAAAGTCAGGACATTACCGGATAAGCATTTATCAGAGTCAGCATAAAAAATTACTCAGACGTGTCGAAGCTGCACATTATCAGACTTCCTCATGGCAAATATGGCAAATCAATGTGAAAAAGAAGACAAGTTTATTAATCATGATTACATATGATGGAAATCTAGTTTACAAAGGATTTTTCATTTTCATGATTACATATGAGGGAAATCCTTTTTTTACAAAGGATTATTCATTAATATTCAAGATCACGATGGGAATCTATTGTGCTAGGTTCTCATTTGACGGAGATCTTTTTTTTCTTCTACGGCACTTCATCGGCTTCTTCGACCGATGAACAAGAAAATGGTTAATGGCGGGAGGATACAGAACTGGGCTTGTGTAAATTATTCAAGCCCACCCTCCACACGCCCTGGCAACTATGCCTAGAATTGTGTTAGGGATTCAGACCCAACACAATACTAGAAGACAGGGCCAAGCTGCCCACCTGCGTCCAGCGTCATAATAGGAGAAAATACAGCTAGCATGTTGTGTGGTCCGATGAGACCCTTCCTCTCTCCTGGACGAATCGCCATATAAAATTACTGATTATCCCGAGCAAAAGAAGCTATAATATCCTTCCATGATCCATTATTGCAGAGGATACTTGTCACTACCACATTCCAAAAATAGGGGTATTTTTGACTTTTTATAAATTATTAATATTATGGTATTTATATTAAATAATTTCTCGATATTATATTTAAATTAAATAATTGCATGAGGTGTGTATTTAAATATACAGTGTTCATTAATGTTTGAGCTAGTAGATTTGACCTAGAAGCCCACTGGACGAACACCTGTCTGAATTATAGGATTTTGTATTTAATTTGTATTAATTAGAATTTAATTATTGGAGGTCGTAATTAATTACCGTAATTTATTTAATTGTTGCACCTTGCCGTTGCTTCGATATTTGGAGCGCTACCCTAGCTGTTGTCACGCCCCGATCTCCCGCAGGCAATCGGCCGTTCCCGCTAGGCGGGAATCACCCTCGCCAGCGCTCCCGCGGAACGATCGCTTAACCCATCCGGGTGTGATGCCGCACGAGCGTGAGCCACGCCCGTGCAAGGCCATGGTTCATTGGCTGGCGGCAAGAGTTCTAAGCCACAGAGTCGCACAGATTGTCCGAGTGCAGCGGAGTCATGAACGCATAGCGATTCGGTAACAAGTTCTCTGAGTTGACAATTATAGCGGAAGCATTGAAACAAGTAAAGTAATCTCTTTATTGATATGAACAAGTGTTACAGGCGGCGTATAGCCGAGATTACAAGTCGCTCAAGCCTCTCTCTCTGAAACAGTAAAAGCGTGCCAAGTGGCTACAACTGTGGAATGATTGTACAGGCGATGGTCAGGCGATGTTCACAACTTATGTCTTGTATATGTGCTTCAGTCCCGGACGCACCGTTGCAAGGCTTCAGAGGGAACTCCTGGCCTTAGCACGCACGAAGGAGGCGTCCGCACCGCACGAGGTTCTCCCGCACCCTGCATATCAAACTGGTGGATTATCAGTACATTGAATGCACTGGTGGGGAAGCTACTCGCCCGCTCGACAAATCCAAACACGTAGTACAGGTTCTGTGCACAACTATTAAGTTGTCTTTCTAATTGCCTTAGGATCAGTTTCATGCAAATATTGAATAGTCTGACTCGTGTTGGCAGTACGCCGTGCGATATGAGAGGAAACACGGCGAGACTTACCATTTGTCCTTCCCTGTCCAAGGCAAACATTATTGATTTAAGCACGGGCAAGTATAAAACATTCAGGAGGCATACTTGATGAAAACCAAACCAATAGCATATGCAACAAGAGAGTCGTTATGTCTTGATCGTTCAGGTGTTTGGTTGTTTCTTGACACGATGCAATGACTCGCACGCGGATAGCCGCTAAGCGAGGATGACTTATCTATATGAACAGTAGTCGCTGGCAAAGCCATAAAGGACCGTTTATAGTCTTGGGCGGTTGGGTGCGAGAGGTCTTGCATCGCTACACGTCACCTCGCCTGGGACGGTATGGAGCGAGACGCTAGGCCACAGGGGCGTTCACTCCATGCCGCCCACTCACGTTAGACAATCAGAAAGTTCCGTCCGGATCGGATCGGCTCCGGTGCCCCGGTGTAGCCGTCCGCAGGAACTTGAACGTTCAATACCTTGTGCACAGGTTGTCCGCGACATGCAGTGGTTGGGTCAGTCAATTATCAGGAGATACACGGGAACAAGAGTGCACTGGAATTGATGACGCAAATGCACTTTGAACACGAGAACACGAGATATTTGAATCTTGATTCTGTACAGTGATTGACTTGTCTTGATGCATTCCCCTGGTTCGGGGCTGCCTGATGACCCAACGGTCTTAGATACTTGCAGGTTCAATCACGCACGGGACGACTACTTAGTAGTCTCCCGGGGTTTGGATGAAAACAAGGCAACATTAAGCAGACAAGCATGCGTTTCTAAGGAACATAAACAGGCATGTTGCTCGGACCCGAAGGTAAGCCGAGAGATGAAACCGTTAAGGGGCTTAGCATGCGAGGGTCTGAATATAAGCAGTATCTCATTTCCATGTTCTAGCAAGCAATATGAGTTGGGATTATTCCCTTAGCTAGGTGCGTTGGATTTATTAGCATGCAGGGGGTGAATCACCTAGCGACTAGCATAAACATTCCAGATTTTATGTGTGCTGGCTAAGCAAAGACAAGTTCACCGTAGCCACCCACCTTAGCGATGATTCGCCTCGGTAGAGCGATACGTCTGAGCGAGCCTCTGAAAGTCCAAGCCGGATTCCTGTAGGGACAAGTCTGGATATCCTTTGCTTCTTGATCGAGGCAAAGCAGGTCGGGACAGCTGCATGATTGCCGATTGAGACGGCAGTCCGCTTGAGCGGAACGGGGTGTTACATCCTACCCAACTTAGAAAAAGTCTCGTCCTCGAGACTTACTGAGGACAAGCAGTAATCTAGGGTTGAGGCAATCCTAGACAAGTCGTTTGTACTTGTTCATTTGGATCTTCACTTGCACAAGCATCGATCTTAGCACATCGCTTAGACTGGATCGTGCGCACCTTCGACATGCATTTCTAGTGTGAACACGTCAACCAGCTTAGTGATAGCGAAGTCTCAGCACTCGAGTTTCACCTTTTCTTAAGTCTTGGAGGGTGCACTAGTTCAAGGCGTCCCTCGAATAGATGCATTCAACCAAACTTAGGGTTAGTGAAAATCTCGGACAAGCTACTAGCGATACTCTCAAGTGGTTCGCACAGGTTGGCACAAAGGCCACTCGCAGCATACAACCAGACAAGCAAGCATATCATTCAAAACGCATTTTGAAAGTATTTAGACTTATTGTTGGAACATCCCATTGAGGCATTGAGAGAGAGCGTGCACATAACCCACGAACGAGCTTTCGAAACAGAGATATCGAATTGAAGTCCAAAGGCGTAGAAGCCAGGCTCTGATACCAACATGTCACGCCCCGATCTCCCGCAGGCAATCGGCCGTTCCCGCTAGGCGGGAATCACCCTCGCCAGCGCTCCCGCGGAACGATCGCTTAACCCATCCGGGCGTGATGCCGCACGAGCGTGAGCCACGCCCGTGCAAGGTCATGGTTCATTGGCTGGCGGCAAGAGTTCTAAGCCACAGAGTCGCACAGATTGTCCTAGTGCAGCAGAGTCATGAACGCATCGCGATTCGGTAACAAGTTCTCTGAGTTGACAATTATAGCGGAAGCATTGAAACAAGTAAAGTAATCTCTTTATTGATATGAACAAGTGTTACAGGCGGCGTATAGCCGAGATTACAAGTCGCTCAAGCCTCTCTCTCTGAAACAGTAAAAGCGTGCCAAGTGGCTACAATTGTGGAATGATTGTACAGGCGATGGTCAGGCGATGTTCACAACTTATGTCTTGTATATGTGCTTCAGTCCCGGACGCACCGTTGCAAGGCTTCAGAGGGAACTCCTGGCCTTAGCACGCACGAAGGAGGCGTCCGCACCGCACGAGGTTCTCCCGCACCCTGCATATCAAACTGGTGGATTATCAGTACATTGAATGCACTGGTGGGGAAGCTACTCGCCCGCTCGACAAATCCAAACACGTAGTACAGGTTCTGTGCACAACTATTAAGTTATCTTTCTAATTGCCTTAGGATCAGTTTCATGCAAATATTGAATAGTCTGACTCGTGTTGGCAGTGCGCCGTGCGATATGAGAGGAAACACGGCGAGACTTACCATTTGTCCTTCCCTGTCCAAGGCAAACATTATTGATTTAAGCACGGGCAAGTATAAAACATTCAGGAGGCATACTTGATGAAAACCAAACCAATAGCATATGCAACAAGAGAGTCGTTATGTCTTGATCGTTCAGGTGTTTGGTTGTTTCTTGACACGATGCAATGACTCGCACGCGGATAGCCGCTAAGCGAGGATGACTTATCTATATGAACAGTAGTCGCTGGCAAAGCCATAAAGGACCGTTTATAGTCTTGGCGGTTGGGTGCGAGAGGTCTTGCATCGCTACACGTCACCTCGCCCGGGACGGTATGGAACGAGACGCTAGGCCACAGGGGCGTTCACTCCATGCCGCCCACTCACGTTAGACTATCAGAAAGTTCCGTCCGGATCGGATCGGCTCCGGTGCCCCGGTGTAGCCGTCCGCAGGAACTTGAACGTTCAATACCTTGTGCACAGGTTGTCCGCGACATGCAGTGGTTGGGTCAGTCAATTATCAGGAGATACACGGGAACAAGAGTGCACTGGAATTGATGACGCAAATGCACTTTGAACACGAGAACACGAGATATTTGAATCTTGATTCTGTACAGTGATTGACTTGTCTTGATGCATTCCCCTGGTTCGGCGCTGCCTGATGACCCAACGGTCTTAGATACTTGCAGGTTCAATCACGCACGGGACGACTACTTAGTAGTCTCCCGGGGTTTGGATAAAAACAAGGCAACATTAAGCAGACAAGCATGCGTTTCTAAGGAACATAAACAGACATGTTGCTCGGACCCGAAGGTAAGCCGAGAGATGAAACCGTTAAGGGGCTTAGCATGCGAGGGTCTGAATATAAGCAGTATCTCATTTCCATGTTCTAGCAAGCAATATGAGTTGGGATTATTCCCTTAGCTAGGTGCGTTGGATTTATTAGCATGCAGGGGGTGAATCACCTAGCGACTAGCATAAACATTCCAGATTTTATGTGTGCTGGCTAAGCAAAGACAAGTTCACCGTAGCCACCCACCTTAGCGATGATTCGCCTCGGTAGAGCGATACGTCTGAGCGAGCCTCTGAAAGTCCAAGCCGGATTCCTGTAGGGACAAGTCTGGATATCCTTTGCTTCTTGATCGAGGCAAAGCAGGTCGGGACAGCTGCATGATTGCCGATTGAGACGGCAGTCCGCTTGAGCGGAACGGGGTGTTACAGCTGTTGCCTTCCAACAAATTTTACAACCCTGCCCTAGACATGCCCGCCTTCTATTTTGATATTTTTGCAACTCATAATCATGCTCTCTTGTGCTTCATTTTGGCCGCACAATATTTGTCGCGGATGTTTATTTAAATTCTAAATAAATTCTGACTTTGTATCGTTAAGCATTCTAATCGAAATTGGAGGCAATCTAGACCCATTTTCCATGCAACCTAAATTAGGGTAATATTCTGTTCTGAGTCTTCTTCACTAATGGTATTGGTGACCCGACCTGATTTTGTCCCCATGTACTCCTAATTAATTTTAGAACACAGCTTACATTTTATTTCTAATTAAATTGAGGATACCATTTTGAATGATTCCGTAAATCCCGATTTAATTCCAGTACCCAATTAATTAAGCCTATACTAAGCACACAACGCCCCCTCACTCTATAAAATGTCAAACACCGAATCGTCCACCAAATTTTTATCATTTTATGTGTCTGTGCAAATACCCAAATTTAAGGGGGGCTAAATTGCAAATTTACCTTAGGTGTCAACACCCCATTGGTTCAACTAAATGGAGAGCCCCAAACATTTGACTAGTCAACACCCTCATTCCTACATGAATAAATCCCTCCATATCAAATCTTGACCATCTATTAAATGAGTACATCATCACCCTTCATTCCCATACACACCACCTTATTTAATGTCCTATCATCCCCTCTTCCCAAGGAAAACCCTAATCCCCAAACCTAGGCTAGCCCTCACACCCAACCGAAGCCCCCATTTCTTCATTTTCCTTTTCTCTTCTTCTTCTCCTTTCTTCTTCTTCTTCTTTTTATTTTTTTGAATATTAGAGAAGGAGAGGGAAATACACAGTCACCTATAGTTCAACCCCGGCCGGCCGAGCCCCATCCCCGCTGCCAGCCCGGCCAGCCCCCGCCTGCAGTCCAACTCCTCCCTGCTGTCCCGACTCCGGCCTAAGCCGAGATCCCCTCAACTCAACTCCTTCGGCTGCATCCCGACTCTGGCTTTACCACACCAGTGCACCCGACTCCGGCTTCACCCCACCAGTGTACCCGACTCCGACTTCACCCTACCAGTGCACCCGACTCCGGCGAAGCCTCCATCTCCTAGCTCCTCCTTACTCAGCCGACTCTACCTCTTCAAGCCCCATCAACTCCGGCACTGCATCACCCTCCCCGACTCCCTTATCTCCGGCCCGCTGCACCTCTTGATCCCCCGGAGCCCCTCCATCACCACCACATACCACCACCACCATCGTCATCATACTCCGGCACGGCCCGACATCCCGCTCAACCAGCCACTACTCCTTTCCCGGGCGAGCCCTGACAACCAGTTCAGCCATCACCACCATCACCACCACCACCAGTGTCATCATCCCCCGAGCTCCACGAGCTCCCCGCAGTCCGGCCAAGCTCCCCTCCGGCGGCTGTGCTCCACCACCACCGGAACCACCAGCCGACCCTCCTGTGAGCCTCTCCCTCTTCCCCTTATTAGTGTATATGTATTTATAATAATACATATATGTGTGTGTAGATATACGTGTATATATGTATGTGTATATGTGTATGTGCGTATATGTGTATGTATGTATACATATGTGTATGTTGGTGATACGTATTCATATACATGTGTATATATATATATATATATATATATCGTATATTCTCTAATTGGTTATATACTTGTATTCAATATATTTATACGTATATTTTTGGTATATATATATACCTATATATATATGTATGTATTTTTGGTATAAATATACATATATTTATTTGGTATAATTTTATATAGTATATGTGTATTAAAATGTATTTTTGGTATATGTATAAATATATATATAAATGTAAGTATTTTGGTATATATATATATATATATATATATATATATATATATATATATATATATATATATGTATTGGTATATATATATGAATACGTATTTTTTTGTATATGTATTAATTGGCATCTGTATATATAAAAATATATATATATATATATATATATATATATATATATATATATATTCAGTGTATGTATATTTATTCCTCGTATAACGTATAAATATTGGTTGCATATATATATATATATAAATAAGGTACGTATATTTTTAACATATGTATATATATATAATATATATTTCTATTTAATGTATATATACTTATACATATTTTGTACGTAATTTTGGTATATCCCTATATATGTATTATATTTAATTATTGATAAATTGGTAATATATATATATTATAGGCGACCCGAGTGTAAATACGGATACCCCGTAACTATACATGACCTGTGACTCTGTGAAATGTTAGTGGACTGCCACGCGTACACTGACGTACTGGCAAGCCCCGTACGGTTTTGATCGTCTGTCTTGCCCAGCAATCACAAACGTGACGCCCGTGCAACCTGACATACACTGACCCTAGATTGACCTATGCCATACCTGGCATAGCCCAGCAATCACAAATATTACATTTATTATTATGTCTATAGGACTGTTGGATCATCCAGGCGATATTCTGGGACAGGACATTGATTTTACCAGCTAAGGACCCAAGACGAGTACATTCTCTGATTAGCTTCTTATTTATGATATCCCCTATGTTCATTATATCTGGTATAAATATCCATATTCTCGACACGCTGGTTACACGGATTGGTATACACGGATCTCGTCATGAGATGTTATTCCTTGTTCATGGTGTAGCTTGTACAAGACTTGTTTCCTTGTTATCTTTTGCATGTGCAGACACTGATTCCCGGGGAGATTTGCTACCTCCCTAGGGAATCCCGTGCCATAGCGTACCATAGTTGGATCTACTATACAAGTCGGGGGTGGGGAGTATTTAGTATAGATATGTGATCATACCCAACTCTACATGCATCATAGCTCACCCCACATCTCACGTCGGGTGCGGCCTGACCATTTACATGCTTCATAGCTGTTACATATGATTAGCTTGACCTCTACATGCATCATAGCTAACCAAATAGTTAGCCTGACCTTACATGAATCATATCTAATCATATGTAACCAGCCTAATTAAGTTCCCAAGTCGATCACATGTTAAACCTAGTACTCACACACTTAGTCATAGTATTCTTATTCTTTGACATATTGTTTTCTTCCCGTATTTACTTACAGGATTTCCAGTATTTCCTTTATTATATATTTCTCGTACATATACATGCATCTTGTATATTTCCATCAATATGTCATGCCCCGATCTCCCGCCGAAATCGGCCGTCCCCGCTAGGCACGAATCACCGCGCCAGCGCTCCCGCGGGACGTACGTTTCCATCGGGACGCGATGCCGCGCGAGCCTAGGGTTGCGCCTGCGCAAGGCAAATACCGAAACGGCCGTTGATAACTAGTTCACAGAGTCGTCATAGCGGAAACATAAAATAAACACAAGTATTGAATCCAAATTAAGCTCTTTATTGATATGAAGTAAAGATTACAAGCGGCGCTAAGCCGAGATTACAAATCGCTCATGCTCTCTCTCTCTCTCTCTTACATTGAATATGCCCTTAGGCTTGGAACCAATACAAATGATCTGGATGATGATGTTCCCATACATTATGTCTCATATATGCGAGCTCCAGGTCCGTGCGCCACGCTCCAAGACGCCAAGTGCGGTCCGGCGCCTCATTGCGATAGCGATCTCCGAATCCGTATGAGTTCCCCCTGCACCCTGCATGCAGACTGGTTGGGTATCAGTACATTGAATGCACTGGTGGGGAGGCCTCTCGCCCACGCCACAAAACAAGCACGTTCATTAGTTATGTGCACCGACTAGTTCCGTTGTCTTTCTATTCTTTTGCCTTAGGATCAGTTACATGGCAATATAAAGAAAGTAATCTCCGTGTCGGCTCAAGAGTGTTATATTCATGAACAATTGAGTTCACCTTACCATTTCTTACCATTCGGCCTTTCCTGTCATATACAGCAATATAAACAATTATCTATGAAAATAACAAGAAGCAACTATAAAACCCAAGTGTTATGCCGTGCCTCTGCCTCATAAGACCCATTTTACTAGAACTATGTGTGATACCATGCATCCATTCTAATTATGCATAATGTCGTGCAAACACACCCCTCCCCGTTTCTTCTTTTCTCAGTGCGGATAGCCGCTATGCAAACATGACTTATCTATATGAAGGTCACTGGCTCTGTTAGCCATATTGGACAATATCTGCGATGGACGGCTGTCTCCCCAGCTCGGTTGCTCGCCTTGCTGGGCCTCCTAGCCGTCTAACGAGTCGACGCCCATCCAGGTCGGTAGCAAGCCTTGCTGGATGCCTCGCTCTCGCCCGCTAGTTATCAGCTAGCGTATCGCCAGGACTATACTGGCACTCCGTCCTCCCGGGCCGACACGATTCGGATGCCTCAGCAATCGTGTCGAGGACTCTCTCTCTACCTGGTGCGCACCCAGTTGTCCGTGACCATGCAACTACTCCCCCAACTTCCAATCCTAGCCGAGGACTACACTCGGATCTATCTTTGCCGAGGACTACACTCGGATCTTTTCTTCTTTACGCAGCTCTCTGATTAGAGACTGCCTCGGCGATCTGCATATCCCGAGTACATTCATTTCCTTCCATCTCCTGACTTGGAATGACTATTTGATAGCCTTCCACGTCTATGCATGCAACCTGATTTTACTCCATCCCGTGTCATGTTCCGTGCGGTGCAACACCTCAGTAAGAACTCACACTACTTTATGGCATATATGAAGGAAATTACTATATTCCAACTCAACAATCCCGACTACGCAAATAGCAAGTAAGATTTCCAAGTTCTACTCAATGATAAGGTGGGGTTATCCCCTTGGCTATGTGCGTTCATCTCTTTTATTAGCATGCAAAGGTTATCGCCTGTAAACTAGCATATAATATTCATTTTCTTAGTGTGCAGCTAAGTAGAGACAGGTTCACCGGGGCCACCCACCTTAGCGATGTATCGCATCGGTCGAGCGAGACTCCGGACACGCCTCTGATAGCCTAAGTCTGACTCCATTGAAGATCCCAGCATGAAAGCCTTTACATCGAACGAGCCATCTCGCTGAGCAAGGCGGGTTGAATAGCTACACTTGTGCCGTTTGAATTGGCCCTCCGGGTTGAGCGGAGCGGGTCGTTACACTATATACTGCTACATAGTTTATATCATTGATATAGAACTGCTATTAGAAATGTACTTTGCTCCTTCCTGACTGGAAAACATTTTCTAGACTATGCCTAGAGACTGGTATCCGACACTTGTGGACCACAGGGTGAGTAGCTGCAGTCTTGGACTTAGTAGTGCAGTCGTGATTCCTGGAGGTTTAGCCGGAATCACTAGTTATCTAGTTAGTTTCTCAGTTGTCTATTTTGGTACCGGATTTGTCTCCGACAATCTTATTTGAGACTTGGATTATGTTGAGTTAGATTATTTACAGTTTAGACTTGTGTTGTATTTTTATTTATTTCTTCGATTTCTTATCGTGCTGTAGTTATGTGATTGAGTATGTTATTTATTTATTTTGTGTCATCCGTGCCTCCTTATTGAGATTGGATGCTCGTGTGAGATTGCTTAGTTAGTATCATGACCTAGACAGCGTTCTACCGTCGATGTTGCGGCATAGGTTGGACGTACCCGTGCACTAGTGCCCCTATACCGGGTGCGGGTCGTGACACATTTTTAGTGGTAGCCCATGCAGGTCAGACTTCACAAGTTGTGCGATGTCGTGGTAGTGCGACGTCATAGTTGTACTACTGCATTCCTGCTATAGAATATAGGATATAGGATACTAGGATGAGAGAGGATACTCAATCACAAAATTCTTGAAAGATTCCTGGGACGACTCCTTGATAATCTTATTATAATTTTTAATCTAAATCCTTCTCCCTTGTTTCCGTCCGTCCTCACTCGTTGATATTGAGTTTGATTCTTGTTGACCAGTTGTTAAATTTAATTCTTGGTATCGTTGTTGAGTTGATTTCTTATCAAGATGAATTTTACGGACTAAACTTTACGATATCATCTGATGACATATATTGATGAGAACAGTGAGAAAGGTAAAACGTCTACTTTGGTTATGGAATCTAGAGTTTATCGCAGCCATACCGGTTGGCGTGGCGAAGATTCTAGATGACATGATTATAGGGTTACGTACTTTAGTTACGGAACCTGTCGTTTATCGCACCTATGCTTGCTGGCATGGCGAGGATTCTAAGCGTCATGATTTTTGACCGACTTGTATGATTATCAGGTTGTATCTTAAAATTGGTTCTTAAAGTATAATCTCAACACTTATCTATTTCTATTATACAGGACTTTATTCCATTATTTTCTTTTGGTTGCTAGCAGTAGAAATACCTTTAGTCCTCAACCCAGTTCCTTTTGAGCTTCCATTCTTTGAGGATTAATTATTAAGTATAATAATTAGTGACTTATAATTATGTCTGTGTCTTGAGTATTAATATTGACTGAGTGTTGCTAGTGAGTTGTTAGTATTTCCTAGTTGGATATGTGAGCAGTAGGCCTTAATCTAGAGTTAGCCCATAGCATAGTACCTTGTAGCAATAGTTCTAGGATAGGTGTCATTATAGTATTGAGAGTAAATGAGAGTATGGAGTATCAGTGATAGTTCCAAGGGTTAGTATCAGAGCCAACATACCCGTCCTGGATGATCATGATTGGATGATCTATGTAAACAATTAAGTATCCAGGAATTGTGTTAAGGATTAATGGAGCATGATGTTCAATTTGATAATTGATATCAGGAGTGTTAAAGATAAGGAAATGTATATGCGTAAAGAGTTAATGAGGTGTCATGAGTAGAGAAATATCGGAATTGGTAATGAAAATGGTGAAGCGTATCACAGATTAGTTTAACATGCTGTAAAAGATTAAATGAAAATACATAAACATCAATCGAGATGAGGAACCATATACTTGCCCATGAGAGTAAAGAAATATGAGAGTTATATAAGGTACAGGTAATCATGAGTTCTAATAAGTTGATGAGATAATCCAATAATGAAGCTAGTGATATCATACCAAGAGCACTAATGATTCTATATCAAGGATTAGTCGAGAATGATGCTAATAACAGTATGCACTCTGTGGGATGATAATTAGATGATATACCAGTTGATATAGATTGAAAATCATGGAAGAAAATACATGTAATGATAACTTTGATCATTTGGAGGTAATAGTGCAAGTAATTCGTGCAGTATAATTTTAGTACCCAGTTGAGAGTTGTAGACAATAGATGTTTTGAGTGCACCTCGAGTATTAGAGACCGTGAGCATTTATATGTATATTTGTGGAAAAAAAAATTAAAGAGTGGAAATAAATTTTAATTTTTAAGAATTTTGAGGAGTTGAGATTCTATGTTATTAAATTTTGAGGATTGACTGTAAGTAAAGAATCAATGAAGAGGATGTGGTTTGACAGAAAAAGACAATACGCCTTAAAATTCGAGGATAAACAATAATTTAAACAAAGAGTTAATAACTTGATATGACAAGATTGACGATCTTGTTAAAACGTTGATTTTATGAAGATTATGAAATGATTGAGATTGTCATTAAATTTTGAGGATTCCAAATTTGATTCAGTAAACATAGTCAAAGCTATAAGGATTTTTGGGAAGTAAAAAAAAAATTTTGATTTCAATATTGAATATTTGACCCTTGAGGAAGTATACATTTTTTGTTGTTCAAAGGTTAAATTTTGATGATTTTATTATGAGGATAAATTTTATTGTGGGTGAGAAATATATATTAGTATATGAGTAGATGATATACATGTGTAAGGATCTATTGACTTGAGAATGATTGAGATGGCACCGCAGACTGACTTGGGTGTCCATCTAGAGTTGTATTGGAGAGAGCAGTACTTAGTATGGTGTGTTTTACTTGGTGTGCACTGAGTGATAAGAACAAATAGTATAAATAATTATAGTAGGGTACTAAAGAGATAGAGGTATCAAACTTGGATGCATTATTGAACCATGGTTATATTAGAGATTCTTGGTATTAGATTTAGGTATCAATAGACAGGTATATGCAATGAGGATGTATTCATAAATGTCTTATGGACTAATGTTTAGTTGATATGGGTACCAGTGTACAAGGATAAGAATTAGTTAGCGAATGTGCCAGAGTTAAATGTATATTAGAGGATGAAGATATCCAAGTAATGGGTTAGAAGACTATGTTCTGTCCTTCCTTCTGTTCCTTTCTATTTGATTGGTTGACTGATTTCCCTAGTACCGTAGTTCGTATGCATGATTTTATTGATAGAATGTAGTTAATAGTACACCCTGACAGAGACTGTAATACCATGACAAAAGACACATGATCGTACATATTTTTCTTAGATTGCATGGCTGTAGGTAGAATTCTCTTAGACCATGATTATTGGGGTTTGACCATAGTAGATTTATGAAGAGGTTATGACTTGACAAGAGAAACGAGATACTAAAATTTTGGAAGATAAGCATAAAGAGTTAAGGATTTAATATGGCAGAGTTGATGAATCATTGATTTTATCAGGATTGAGATATGATTAAATTATCATTAAAATTCGAGGACAAACATTAATTTAAATGAGAGGTAAAGAATTTAATATGGTAGGATTGATGATTATTGATTATGATATATTTATCATTAAAATTTTAAGGAAATTAAGAAAATTATTATTGTATTTATTTTACTGCAAGATATATATTTAATTGAAGATTTCAATTGAGGATTTTGCGAGTATTATATTATTTGAGTATTGTGAGGAAAAAAGGGAATCGAGGATTTGGATCACTAATGGATTAGTGTTGAATCCGAATTTTGGGATAAGATTTTAATTTTTGTAAATGTGCAAGGACTGGATTTTTGATCAAATGATTGGATAGTAAAAAAATATATTATTTGTATCTAGTGACTTGCTCAAAATTAAGGAGTAAGATGATAAATGGGTTAGTGTTTAAACACAAACTTTTTGGACTGGATTTTTTAAATTTTATTGGATTCATGGATTAGTGTTTTTAGTTGGAAATTCTTAATTTATAATATATACATTATTTGGATTAAATTAGAGGAGTAGATATAAAATTCCGAGTACTGAATTATTAACTTAAAATTTCGGAGGAAATTGTGGTAAAAATGAAATTTGATTTTAATTCGAGGATTTTTCAGGAATACGAAAAATTTTAGAATTTTTCAAAATTGTGAAATGATAAGGTGGATTATTTTAGGATTATATGGGTTGATAAATTTAACCTATGATGGAAAATAATATAATGAATAAACACTACTATGAGGATATTAAATTTCGAGGACAAAATTCTTTTAAGGAGGGTAGACTTGTCACAACCACATTTCAAAAACAGGGGTTTTTTTGACTTTTTATAAATTATTAATATTATGGTATTTATATTAAATGATTTCTCGATATTGTATTTAAATTAAATAATTGCATGAGGTGTGTATTTAAATATACAGTGTTCATTAATGTTTGAGCTGGTAGACTTGACCTAGAAGCCCACTGGATGAACACCTGTCCGAATTATAGTATTTTGTATTTAATTTGTATTAATTAGAATTTAATTATTGGAGGCCGTAATTAGTTACCGTAATTTATTTAATTGTTGCACCTTGCCGTTGCTTCGATATTTGGAGCGTTATCCTAGCTGTTGCCTTCCATCAAATTTTATAACCCTGCCCTAGACATGCTCGCCTTCCATTCTGACATTTTTGCAACTCATAATCATGCCCTCTTGTGCTTCGTTTTGGCCGCACAATATTCGTCGCGGACGTTTATTTAAATTCTAAATAAATTTTGACTTTGTATCGTTGTGCGTTCCAATCAAAATTGGTGGCAATCTTGACCAATTTTCCGTGCAACCCAAATTAGGGTAATATTCTGTTTTGAGTCTTCTTCACTAATGGTATTGGTGACCCGACCTGATTTTGGCCCCATGTACTCCTAATTAATTTTAGAACACATCTTACATTTTATTTCTAATTAAATTGAGGATACCATTTTGACTGCTTCCGTAAATCCCGATTTAATTCCAGTACCTTATTAATTACGCCCATACCAAGCACACAACGCCCCCTCACTCTACAAAACGTCAAACACCGAATGGCCCACCAAATTTTCATTATTTTATGTGTCTGTGCAAATACCGAAATTTAAGGGGAGCTAAATTACAAATTTGCCTTAGGTGTCAACACCCCATTGGTTCAACTAAATGGAGAGCCCCAAATATTTGACTAGTCAACACCCTTATTTCTACATGAATAAATCTCTCCATGTCAAATCTTGACCATCCATTAAATGAGTACATCACCACCCTTCATTCCCACACACACCACCCTATTTAATGTTCCATCATCCCCTCTTCCCAAGAAAAACCCTAATCCCCAAACCTAGGCTAGCCCCCACACCCAACCGTAGCCCCCATTTCTTCATTTGCCTTTTCTCTTCTTCTTCGCCTTTCTTCTTCTTTTTCTTTTTATTTTTTGAATATTAGAGAAGGGGAGGGAAATACACAGTCACCTATAGTTCACCCCCGGCCGGCCGAGCCCCATCCCCGCTGCCAGCCCGGCCAGCCCCGGCCTGCAGTCCATCTCCTCCCTGCTCTCCCGACTCCGGCCTAAGCCGAGATCCCCTTGACTCAACTCCTTCGGCTGTATCCTGACTCCGGCTTTACTCCACCAGTGCACCCGACTCCGTCTTCACCCCACCAGTGCACCCGACTCCGGCTTCACCCCACCAGTGCACCCGACTCCGGTGAAGCCTCCATCTCCTAGCTCCTCCTTACTCAGCCGAATCTACCTCTACAAGCCCTATCAACTCCTGCACTGCATCTCCCACCCCGACTCCCTCATCTTCGGCCCGCTGCACCTCTCGACCTCCCCCGAAGCCCCTCCGTCACTACCACATACCACCACCACAATCGTCATTATACTCCGGCACGGCCCGACATCCCGCTCGGCCACCCACTACTCCTTTCCCTGGCGAGCCCCGACAGCCAGTTCATCCATCACCACCACCACCAGTGTCATCATCCCCCGAGCTCCCCGAACTCCCTGCAGTCCGGCTAAGCTCCCCTCCGGCGGCTGTGCTCCACCACCACCGGGACCACCAGTTGACCCCCCTGTGAGCCTCTCCCTCTTCCCCTTATTAGTATATATGTATTTATAATAATACGTATATGTGTGTGTAGATATACGTGTATATGTGTATGTGTATACGTGTATGTGCGTATATGTGTATGTATGTATACATATGTATATGTTGGTGATACGTATTCATATATGTGTATATATATATATATATATATATATATATATATATATATATATATATATATATATATATATATATATATATATATCGTATATTCTCTAATTGGGTATATACTTGTATTCAATATATTAATACGTATATTTTTGGTATATATATATATATATATACCTATATATATGTATGTATTTTTGGTATGAATATACATATATTTATTTGGTATAATTTCATATAGTATATGTGTATTAAAATGTATTTTTGCTATATGTATAAACATATATATAAATGTAAGTATTTTGGTATAAATATATATATATATATATATATAGAGAGAGAGAGAGAATAAGGGAGGTGAGATGGCACCTCACTCTCAAAAGAGGGTGGCGGTGAAGTGGCACCATCCCAGCCCTCCATCTTACAAATGATACTTAAGTGATTTATTTGCACTTAAGTCCCCTAATTACTCTCTCAACCATACCTCACAGACATCCTCACCTCCCATGAAGAAATGACACCCGAGGGATCCACCGCCCCCCACCGGTCTTTCCCCACCCCTCGGGGTCCACCGCCCCCTCCCCCACCCCTCGGCTTCCAGAGCCCCCTCCCCCACCCCTCGGGTTCCACCGCCCCCTCCCCCACCCCTCGGCTTCCCACTCCCCTACCCCGAAGGGTTCCACCCGGCCGCCTCTAGGGTTTCTCTCCCTCTTCTTCAAACCATGTTTCTCCCCAGGTTAAAAGTGAATCCTTTCAAACCCTATTTTCTTTATTCCTCTTCATTTACTGACAAATCTAGGTTTCGGTGTGTGAAGGATCGAGTATGATCGAGGAGTCAACACCTTCTCCCCCGGTGGGGAGGCTGTTGCAGATGGAGTACACCATCGAAGCCATCAGGCTGAAGACGAAGGAGGGTGTCGTGCTCGCTGTAGAGAAGAGGGTCACCTCTCCTCTGCTGGTATATCAAACGCATCCAGTCTTTCCTATCTTTTGCTATTTACTTGCTTGGTGTACTTTCCAGAATGCCGTGTCCGACACACACTAAGAAACACACTATAGGCGAGTTGAAGAAAAAGTCATTCATATTTTGTTTATTCGTTATTGTGTTTAATTTTGTAGGAGATGGTGTTGATTTGGGAGATGGTGTAGGAGATGGAGATGAAGATGATTTGGACACCATTACGCCGAAGATAGGAATGGAGTTTGCTACACAGGAGGTTGCGTACAATTTTTATAACGGGTATGCATTAAAGATGGGATTTGGAACTAGATGGTCATCTACTAGTAAGTCTAGGTCTGATCCCAATTTAATCATATTCAAATTAATTGTATGTAGCAAGGAAGGAAAAAAGAGAGTCTTGAAGAAACCAATTGTGGACGAAGAGGTATATCATCGTCGTGAGATACGGGTTGATTGCAAAGCAATGATCAAGATTTATCTTACAAAGTCAGGAAGATGGAGAGTTGGAAAATTTGTTCCTGAACATAACAATCACGAGTTATCCACTCCATCGAAAGCAATAAAGCATCGGTCTCATAAGAAGGTCCACCGTCAACCAGTAGTGAAGAACTTAATTACTCAGCTTCATAGCGAAGGCATATCAAACGCAAGCATTGCAAGAGTGGTCAATTCCTTCGAGCCTGACCTACAACACTTGATTACACCACAACAAGTCCATGATCACCTAAGAGTTGAGAGGAAGAACAATTTGGGCAAAAATTGTGCTAAAATTGTTAAGCATTTTATCGAAAAAAAAGGACCAAGATCTAAAGTTTTACTCAAGCATTGAATTAGATGATGACTACACATTAAGAAGTATTTTTTGGGCTGACAGAAGATCACAAGAATCCTACCAAAAGTTTTGTGATGTAATTATATTTGATGTGACATATCGTACTAATAATTTCTGTTTACCATTTGCTCCTTTTACTGGTATCAATCATCATCGACAATCTACCTTGTTCGGATGTGCATTGTTAGCTGATGAGACAGAGCAGACGTTTGTGTGGTTATTTGAGCAGTAGCTTAAATGTATGGGGGGTAAAGCACCAGGAGCTATCATTACTGATCAGGATACAACTATTGGGAATACAATTGCTAGAGTTTTTCTAAATACTATACACCGATATTGTGATTGGCATCTAGACAAGAATGTTGGAGAGCATATGGTCCATCTTAAAGCTATCCACGAATCCGAGTTTGAATTGCATTTCAATAGACTACGAAGTAGTAGCAGTATATGTGAAGCTGAAGATTGTTGGAAAGAGATGATGGCAACGTAAAAGCTACGAGAAAAAAGTTGGTTGCCAAAGTTGTATGAGCGACGAGCTAGTTGGTAACCATGTTATTTGAATTATAAGTTTCTTGCAGGCACGCGTACAAGTCAAAGAGCGGAAAGCATAAATGCTTTTTTTGATACATATGTTCATGCAAGTACACCCTTAAATGAGTTTGTCGTTCAATATGACAAGGCATTGACAAGTCATCGAAAAGCCGAGGAGGATAAAGATTTCAAAACTATCGATACTAGGCCCGTACTATCTTTAGAATGGCCGCTTGAGGAGCAAGCTAGTAGATGCTATACAAGAGCCTTGTTTTATATTTTCAAACAAGAAATGAAGGGTGCCCGGATTTATTGGGCTGATAAAGTGCACAAAGAAGGAACAATAAGTACATATCTTGTTGGACGGGCGACAAAAGAGAGAAGTAAATGGAGGACTGTGTTATATGATTCTAATGGGGTTGTAGTTTCATGCGTCTGTAGACTTTTTGATTATGTTGGATTACTTTGCAGACATGCCCTGTGCATATTGTGGAAGAAACATATTCCAGAGACACCGGATCGTTATATTTTGAAGCGATGGACCATTAACTCTCGACATCGATTTGCAGATGTTGGCATGGGTGCTACTATTGAAAATTCTGAAGTGGATCGTAATCTTCATTGGGGTATTCGTTACAAATGCAACAAGGCTTTGGAGGTTGCATATAAGGTGCCTAACTTTGCTGCTAAATTTGATAGGTTTCTAACAAGCAAGTTAGAAGAATATGATAACTTAAGATTGTCTGAAGGAGATGATGTGCCATCCCAAGGAATGAATCACCAAGTTGATCCTATTGCACCAACCGTATCCCAAAATTCATCAAGTTTAATTCCTGAAATTAATATTCGTGATCCTACGACATCTCAGAGGCATAAAGGGCGACCAAGACTTCCTTCCAAATTATCTTCCGAATTAGAATTGTCTCAAAAAGAGGCTACTAAAAAAAGAAAAACATGCGGATTTTATGGAAAAAAGGGTCATTACAGGACTGGATGTAGCAAAGCTAAGGTATTGTATAAGTTCAATAATTTTGATCCTTGTCTCTTTTTAATGAGTTAATTGAGAATATGTTGAACTTTCAGGTAAACAATATTGTATACATTGGTCAATCTTATCCGGGTGGTTCACAAGCACTTCCAAGAACTCACTAGGTAATTTTAATTTACTGAAGTCTATAGTTCAATTATTGAATGTAATACAAGTTGAAATTGTTGGCTCAAAACTATTTCAAAAAATTCCATTCACAAAATACACCATAATAGTATGATATCTAAGTAGTAATTGACAATTCTCTCTCAAACTACTCTGAAAACTTCAAAAAAATTAACCTTAGTATATATTACTATATTAATGTGAAACTTTCATTTTTAGATTTAGGTTTTCCTATTTGTTTTAGAAATTATATGGTCTTTAAAATATAAAAAAAGTTTTAGTATATATGCTTTTTTAATAAGTTGTTATCAAACAGCTTTGATAGCCACTTGAGCTAAGGTTGATACATATCACATGAATTCTACCTTAATAGCTTTGCAAACAGTGTTGGACCTTAATATTTCCTGCTTGAGCAGAAGCCATTGAAGAGCAGCAGCCATTAGCTTCTGAATGAATGAATCAGTTAATGTACTGGACTACTCTTAGCTTTGTATTATTGAAATAGTTTTACCCAAAGTATAGCATGGAGCTGATGTAGATATAGTAGTGGTATATGTTGCATCTTTATTCCCATTTGTAAGCCTCTTCTCGACTTTTGCTAATTTCATGCAAGAAAATAGTTTATTTAATTATGAATATCTCACTACTGAACTGAATGGAGAAACAAATAACTAGGAATAAAGGCTCTCTTTTTTATGGCCTAGGCATTACAATCGATGCTAAACAAACATAGTGCTGATTTTCTTTCCTCTTCTTTTATGGCCTAGGCATTACAAGCTATGCTAAACAAGAAAGAAATAGAGCTGCAAAGCATCTTAATGCTTTAATGAAAGTGAGTATGTGAGCATGTATCCTGTGCATCAGTTTCTTTATCTGTGTTCATAAAACACAGATGGGGATATTTTTAAAATTACATGATTACCTATAATAATATATACAGACATCTCTTTTTTGCTTCTTTTTTATTGTCAACTGGCGGATTTCCTATTGGCAGGATGTCTTGATTTACATGTTGTGTATCACTCCTCTAGAACAGCTTGTTGCAAGGAAAGTACCTATGTAGAATAAACTACTATGCAAGCAAAAAATCTAGTATAAAGTGCATTTACGTTTCATATATTTCAAGTACTGTTTTCCTCTTCTCGTTAGCATTATTGTTGATTTTTCTCCCTTGTGCTATTGATAAGACTCACATATGGCATGCAGTGTTTTAAAATTTAGGATACCCGGATATGTAACAAAGTGTGTTCCACTGTCTGGTATCCTATAGGTATCCAATATTGATGTATATTCATTGCATGAGCTTACAATGATGATGTAAACTGCAGTAACTTGAAAGCTCTATAATTTGAGATGGTAAAATTGGTGTCAAGTATTAAAGATCTTTCCTTTTATATCCTGATTACTATTCCCACCCTCTCCAGTTGCATGCTGAAGTCAGTCTATCTATCAGAAACTCTGTGATAAGTATTAAGGATGTGCTTTTATCCTTCAGTAGTAGGGAAAGAACAAGGACCAACAGTGATATCTGTATAAAAATTGACTATTTGCCAGATTTATTCATTATTGTTGCCTAGGTGATTCAACATATTTGAATGGCTTACTACAAATACATCCAAGAATAGCAGACTACTCATTAATGTATATTCCGACTGACTTGAGTCAAAGCTCAAGGTTTTTATATGAAGGAACTAATATGGAGTAAAGAAATGATAACTGATCAGAGTAGTCATATAGATAGTATCTTAATTACTTGCTGTCTTGAAAGTTTTCGTACTCAGTGAACTATAATTTGTTATTTTAAACTTGCAAGCTGATGTAAAATCTCACTTCCCAACACGTCTTTTTGAGGACTTGTCTAATCTGTCTGCAATCACTTGATCTTTATCTTCTTATTAACACCCATTGCAATATATTTTGACAAATTATCCTTGTGCCTACTGCAGACCAAGAAGAGGCCTTCTACTGACTTCATGGAGAGGGTTCAGAAGGACATAAATGCAAGCATGCGATCAATTCTGATAGACTGGCTTATAGAAGTAAAAGCTAATCTTGTTTACAGTTTGTAATACTCTTCTCCTCAATGATTAAGCTAATTATATTTGGTGAATTATAGGTTACAGAAGAATACAGACTTGTGCCTGATACACTATATTTAACTGTAAATTACATCGATTGTTATCTTTCTGGTAATGAGATGAAGCGCCAAAGACTACAATTGTTGGGGGTTGCTTGCATGCTGATAGCTTCGTAAGCTTTATTTTACATTCAATTTCTGACATTTTTTGCCTGGGGTTTTTCTTACATATTGCCAAAGGTTTTGTTGATATTTTCAGGAAATATAAAGAGATATGTGTTCCGCAGGTAGAAGAGTTCTGTTACATAACCGACAACACATACTTCAAGGATGAGGTGATTTTAGCTCTAACTGTACCTTCATTCTGCCATGCGTTTGCTTTTTCCTTAGAATATCCAGTTCACAGGTCTTGTAAATGGAAGTTGTCGTCTTGAAGTTCTTGAGGTTTGAAATAACAGCGCCAACAGCCAAGTGCTTTTTGAGGTAAAACTGAACTTTTATATTTATCATACTCTTTATTTTGCAAATCAGCAACATTGTATTAATGATAGCACCTCCTCTCCTACAAAGCAGGAGATTTGTCCATGTTACTCAGGGATGTGATGCGGTAACTTAATCTTCTCATGGATTTGATTTCTTGTTTTACTTGACATAATGATCTCATCATATTCTCTAATGCAGGTTCCACAGTTACAGCTTGAGTTCCTTGCCAAAGAATACATGCTCTCAGCAACCTACTACAGCTATAACATATCTATAGAAAGATCAGTGTGGAATGGGCTCTTCTTCAGTCAAAGATTTGCAAACTTAGTATTGTAATTTGATTTTTATTTTTTAAGCTACTTTGATTTGTACAGAAATATATTGAAGTTGAAGACTTTTGTAAGAATTTGTTCTTTGTAATTTGTCTGTGGTTTTATCAAAGACTTTGATCTGTACTTTGAATTTGTTATTAATGTAAAAATTTCTTGTATAAGCATCCTTGCTGGAGATATCATGTCTTTTTTATTTGCTTTCGAGTCTGTAATTGATGTTAAACAGTTAGCAGCAGAACCAATCCAAAGCTTATCGGTTTTGCCTGATCCTTAAAACCTTCTAAAATGACTTTTATGTTGTGGCTAAGCAGCTAAAAGGCTTCTTTTTTTTTTGGAAAATTGGTGAAATCTTCTAGTAGCTGGTTCTATATGAAGTCAAGATTTAAGAAGGGGAAAGCTGATTATTTATATATAAAGGTGTCTTTTTATTGGTATATGGACTTATGTATTAGAATAGAAGATCGATAATTGTTCAGTTTCTATGTTGGGTTATTATCTATTGTTATCCAATCTTCTCTTGATGTTTCTGAACTAATTGCATTATCTGTGCGCCTATATACAGAAGGGAGTTTCAATCACTTTTTTCTGTAGGTTTTGGTCTCTTCATGGTGCAATTTGTTACATATAAACTGAGCTGTATGGAATAAAGGGTCTTTGTTATTTTTGTTGTTTGGCATATACCTTGTACTCCTCTTTGCTCGGCCCTTGGTCCTCTTTGGTCTTGACCTGAGGCCCTTGTATGCCTTACGATATGAAACAATGGAGTTCTTTGTAAGGATAATTGCTGTAATTTACCTTGATTCCTTTACTAGGAAAGTCTGATGAGTATGAAACCATCGTTAGGGTTTTACAAAGATCACAAATCAATCCATCGTTAAGGTTAAAACCACAGAAGCTACCAAATCCTCACAGTTACTACAAACCTGATCTTGAAAAAAACAAAAAACAAAAATAGAATGTTTGGGAAAAGAATGGTTCAACAGCAATACTATATCAACATATTGACAAACACGTCCCCACAAGGCATAAGAAGCACTCCCTCCCTCTTCTTCAGTCAGAAAAACCAAGAATCAAGCAAACAAAAACCACAGCCAGCACCAGAAACACCAGCCAGTTCCTGGTCCACTTTCTCCTCCTCCTCCTCTTCAATTCCATGGCTTGCGAGAACCGGCAAGTGCCGCCGCTAATGAACTACTTCGCCTTCGCCACATTCTCCTCGAAATATCTTCGCTTCAGGCCCACCTGGTGCTCCTCCAGTATCCGCTACCGTAGCGCGTTCAGCCCGATCATCGTGTCGCACAGCTTGGACCTCAGCTCGTTGGTGACCGACGCCCGGGCACGGTCGACCGGCGTGTTCTCGTCGAACCTCGTCCGGTTGGCGGCATTGGAGGCGTTGAGAGTGGCCAGCCGGGCCTTCACGACGTGGGCCTCTCAAAGGAGGATGGCGATAACGATGGAGTCCATCCGATCGTAGAGCCCACGGAGGAGCTTCGGGCTCTGGTGGAACCCTTCGGGGTGGGGGAGGGGGAAGTCGAGGGGTGGGGGAGGGGACTCTGGAAGCTTCGGGGTGGGGGAGGGGGCTCTGGAAGCTTCGGTGTGGGGGAGGGGGAAGCTTCGGGGTAGGGGAGGGGGCGGTGGATGCTTCGGGGTGGTGGAGGGGACGGTGGAAACCGAGGGGTGGGGGGAGGGGGCTCTGGAAGCCGAGGTGTGCGGGAGGGGGCGGTGGAACCCGAGGGGTGGGGGAGGGGGCTCTGGAAGGCGACGGGTGGGGGAGGGGGCGGTGGAACCCGAGGGGTGGGGGAAGACCGGTGGGGGGCGGTGGATCCCTCGGGTGTTATTTCTTCATGGGAGGTGAGGATGGCTGTGAGGTATGGTTGAGAGAGTAATTAGGGGACTTAAGTGCAAATAAATTACTTAAGTATTATTTGTAAGATGGAGGGCTGGGATGGTGCCACTTCACCGCCACCCTCTTTTGAGAGTGAGGAGCCATCTCACCTCCCTTATTCTCTTTCTCTCTCTCTATATATATATATATATATGTGTGTGTGTGTATGTGTATTGGTATATATATGAATACGTATTTTTTTGTATATGTATTAATTGGCATCTGTATATATATATAAATATATATATATTCAGTGTATGTATATTTATTCCTCGTATAACGTATAAATATTGGTCGTATATATATATATATATATATATATATATATATATATATATATAAATATGGGTATGTATATTTTTAACATATGTATATATATATAATATATATTTCTATTTAATGTATATATACTTATACATATTTTGTACGTAATTTTGGTATAACCCTATATATGTATTATATTTAATTATTGATAAATTGGTAATATATATATACTGTAGGCGATCCGAGTGTAAATACGGATACCCCGTAACTATACATGACCTGTGACTCTGTGAAATGTTAGTGGACTGCCATACGTACACTGACGTACTGGCAAGCCCAGTACCGTTTTAATCGTCTGTCTTGCCCAGCAATCACAAACACGACGCCCGTGCAACCTGACGCACACTGACCCTAGATTGACCAGTGCCATACCTGGCATAGCCCCTGAGTTAGGTATTTGATTGTATGTTTAGTATAGCATCTGATACAAATGTTACATTTATTATTATGTCTATAGGACTGTTGGATCATCCAGGCGATATTCTGGGACAGGACATTGGTTTTACCAACTAAGGACCCAAGGCGAGTACATTCTCTTATTAGCTTCTTATTTATGATATCCCCTATGTTCATTGTATCAAGTGTAAATATCCATATTCTCGACACGCTGGTTACACGGATTAGTATACACGGATCTCGTCATGAGATGTTATTCCTTGTTCATGGTATAGCTTGTACAAGACTTGTTTCCTTATTATCTTGTGTATGTGCAGACACTGATTCCTGGGGAGATTTGCTACCTCCCTAGGGAATCACGTGTCATAGCGTACCATGGTTGGATCTACTATACCAGTCGGGAGTAGGGAGTATTTAGTGTAGATATGTGATCATACCCAGCTATACATGCATCATAGCTCACCCCACATCTTACGTCGGGTGCGGCCTGACCATTTACATGCTTCATAGCTGTTACATGTGATTAGCCTGACCTCTACATGCATCATAGCTAACTAAATGGTTAGCCTGAACTTACATGAATCATAGCTAATCATATGTAACCAGCCTGATCAAGTTCCCAAGCCGATCATATGTTAAAGCTAGTACTCACACACTTAGTCATAGTATTCTTGTTCATTGACATATTGTTTCCTTCCCGCATTTACTTACAGTATTTCCAGTATTTTCTTTTTTATATATTTCTCGTACATATACATGCATCTTGTATATTTCCATCTATATACTACAATATAGTTTATATTATTGATATAGAACTGCTATTTGAAATGTACTTTGCTCCTTTCTGACTGGAAAACATTTTCCAGACTATGCCTAGAGGACTGGTATCCGACACTTGTGGACCACAGGATGAGTAGCTGTAGTCTTGGACTTAGTAGTGCAGTCGTGATTCCAGGAGGTTTAGCTGGAATCACTAGTTATCTAGTTAGTTTTTTAGTTGTCTATTTTGGTACCAGATTTGTCTCCGGCAATCTTATTTGAGACATGGATTATGTTGAGTTAGATTATTTACAGTTTAGACTTGTGTTGTATTTTTATTTATTTCTTCGATTTCTTATCGTGCTGTAGTTATGTGATTGAGTATGTTATTCATTTATTTTGTGTCATCCGTGCCTCCTTATGGAGATTGGATGCTCATGTGAGATTGCTTAGTTAGTATCATGACCTAGACAGCGTTCTACCGCCGATGCTGCGGCGTAGGCTGGACGTACCCGCGCACTCGTGCCCCTATACCGGGTGCTGGTCGTGACAATACTTGCTCAAAGACACCTCTTTTTATGGCTCCTTACATGCTGGAAGAGCATGATCTTCTTCTTCCTCAGGTCAGCCCGATGAATCTCGACAACCATCTTTTTGGTGAAGGATGTGTGGAAAAACAGGTTCACTAGCTTGCCTTTATATAGGAAGAAGAGAACATACCAAATCCCAACAACTTCCTAAATATCTTCAAAAAATCAGCCTCGCAGAATGAGTCAAATTTGACCGTTTCATGCTTCATTCAAAGTATTTCAAATTACGAGAAATTTGAAAACTTTGAAGGGGGTCTTGTAGAAGCATGAAAATACGTTGGGGAATTATACGCATAAAACTCCCAACATGCATGAAGCCTGCATAAAACAGAGCTCCAACGCTGTGTGGCATAAAATATGACTTCAGAGCTATTGGCGTACAACATAGGTTCAACGCTATTTAGCGTAAAATAGAGCTCCAGAACAGCCCGCTTAAGGCAAGAACTTCCAGGCTATTTTGGCATAAAAAGGTTGCTACACCTCCCTCCGACATAAAATATGTCTGCTTTTAATGCAGTATGAAGTTGTACGAGGAACTCTTCGTATTCCTTGAATGAACCTGTCAGACAAAATAGTGAACCTGACTCCTGACAAAGAGTACTGCACGACGATCGAAAGGATGGTTGTAATGATGATTCTGCATAGAGGTCCAGACTGTCGGTTAGTGACATATTTTTGATACAAGTCATTTTTACGCATTCAAAGAATACGCTGCCTATTCTACATGGGCAGAAGTGAGTCTTTACGCTCAACATAAGACAAAATCAGATGCCACGTCAAAAGCTGTCTCTCGTACAGAACTCGAGGCATATCTCTGCAGTTAATGCACGAGATGGGGGCAGATCTCTGCATTTAATGCACAAGATTTTGTTCTATTTTTAATGACTGGGAAAGCTAAAACTAGGGCTAATACGCTCACACCACCATCCCTACATGTTACGCCAACCAGGCTATTTTCAACTATAGGAGCACGCTATATGCTATCTCCTCAAAATATGCCAACTCAGGCTATATTTGCAAAGGTACGTGATAAGGCTATTTAGCCCAAAATACGCTCAAGACCTCAGTTAGGAAGGATAATTGGCTAGTTTTACGCTGGCTATCTATTATTTATGCAGTATCAAGCTTTACGCATAATTTGGCTTTTACGCCAATAAGACAGCTGTTTGGCTTTTATGCCAACAAGACAGCTACTTGGCTTTTACGCCAACAAGATAGCTACTTGGCTTTTACGCCAATAAGACAGCTATTTGGCTTTTACACCAACAAGACAGCTACTTGGCTTTTACGCCAACAAGACAGCTACTTGGCTTTTACGCCAACAAGACAGTTATTTAGCTTTTATGCCAACCATCTTTACGCGAGGGGCAGTTAGCTACGTGGCTTGCATGCCGTGATCTTCGATAAACGGTTATACGCGTTACCTCATAATGAGATACGCGTCATACGCGGATTCAGGAGATCATTCAGACGTGGGTAGCAGTTAATATAACCGCCACGTAAAGAGTGCAACTCTCTTCACAGTTTGGCTTCTATGCCAACTGGACAGTTACTGTGACTGAGCTCTATAAATAGAGACTTCCGGTCACAGGAGATGGAGATCGGGAAAAAAAAGGAGCAAAGCACAGACAGAGAGCGTCGATTAACAACTTCGGCAACGAGAATTCAATCCCTCTTGCAACCTTTGAAGCTTCTTCTTCTTCTACAACACTTCTTCGTCATCGTGTGGTCCAAGGGACAAAGTGATCGACCGTAGATCAGACTCCTATAGCAATTTTTTCCCCAGAATCATTTTTTGTACTTAACATCCTCGTATAGGATTAATTATACTTCTTTTTTTTCTTATTTGTAAACAAAGAAATGGTTTTGTATAAACCTATTCTCAATTTCTTTTATTTATCATCAAACACATAGATCACTCAGAGCCACATCTGGAAAGAACTTTTTTTTAAAAAACTCTTTGAAAGCTTCCCATATCAGTCACCGTATTGCGATTCTTGGGTCAGTACAGAACCATGTCAGCGTAATATCGAATATCTGGCTGCCTGCTATCTCCACCTGTAAGCTCTCCGAAATCTATGCTAACCTCAGGGCTTCTATATATCCTTGATCCAATCGTCCACGTAAAATATCCCGTTGATGCCCTTGAAGTCCTTAGGCCCCATTCTCTTGAAGTCAATGATAGTACCTGGCCTCGGTTGGTATGGTACGGGGTAAAGCGGCACCGTCTGTGGCTGAATAAGTGCTACCCTCACCACAGTAGCTTATGCTAGCTGGTGAACACTCTTGATGCCTTGACGTAGAGCGTCTATCTGCCTCTGTTATACCTCCATTATTTCTTGGAACATAGCGAACATCTGTGTCCCATCAGCTAGCATAGGTAGTGATGGTGGAAGATCCTCCGTGACTGATGGAACAATCCTCAAAACTGGTAGTGGAGCACCCCCAAAAACTGCTACTGAAATACCCACCTGGACTGGTGAAGCAATCCTCTATGCAGAAGAAGGCGGAATAGTCGTTGTTGGCTCTCTCTGAGGTGACAAAGTAGCATACCTCATTTTAACTGCTTCAGAGCACTGCGATTGAGTCTTTAGTGGCATCCTAAAGACAGATTTAACAAAGAAATCAATATTATGCAAGATACGATAGCATCAAGGAAGGAAAATAATATTTCAAAGAAACAAATATTTCGAATGATAAAGATAGCAATATCAATGGATAGAATATTTTCTAGTAGTGATTGTGTATCCTCTCATCCTATATCCTTAGTCCTATATCCTATAGCAGGATAGTAGTAATACTCTATGTCTGAGTACTACTACCTTGACATCATACTAGTTATGAATCCTGACCTGCATGAGCCACCATAAAAATGTGTCACGACCCGCACCCGATGTAAGGACACGAGTACGTGGGTACGTCCAGCCTATTTTACAGCATCGGTGGTAGAATCCTGCCTAGGTTAACAATACTATCTACATATCTCATAAAATATATATAAGATACCTTTCATGCTATCTAAACTCCAAATAGAGGACAATATGATAATATAGTAATGGTAAATAATACTAAATCACAATAACAAACTAGAGGATAATAAGGCACGATATGAAATAAAATAAAAAATAAGTCACAAATATAACACAAGTCCAAGTTTAATCTCAATACAAGACATCAAATAATAATATAATACCAAAGTCTAACTAATATATACAATATCAAGAATAAACTAACTATGCCTCATCAATAGTTGGAACTAACTTAACAGGCTCTTCGGGTGATAACTCAACTGTCTCGCCAACTTGTGGCCCATAGTGTGTAGGACACCCGTCCTCTAATGAATCATCTGAAAAATATATCCAGTTAGGATTGGAGTAATGTACAACCCAAATAACAGTTTTAATAATTGACAGAAACTATAAAGCAGTAATAGCAATAAAAATAAATGATGAATATAACTAAACTACCATGTATCACGAGAAAGCGCATCACGATAAATAATGGCAATAACTGAGAACAATATAGTTAGGGACAATAATATAATAAACTGGAATAGAGGAAAAAAATATATATAAATGTGCCTTGAAATATTAGTAAGATAATGTGATCAGCATGGGCCTAACACGGGCTATATATAAAAGGTGAGCTAGCGTGATCATGCGCGAGTAACATGATCTGCTAACTATCACGGTCTATAGGGTATGCTCACATATCTACTAATACATTTCCAACCCCGACTAGTATACGGATCTAAATCATGACACATTATAACACGTATATCATACTGTACGGTCTATGAGATCATGCACTATGATCACGGTCTATATAATCACTAAGATATCATGATAATCACTGAGTAATCATAAAGCATGATACGATGATCACTGAGTAACCACGAGAATAACATCTCATGACCAAGATCTGTCACGCCCCGATCTCCCGCAGGCAATCGGCCGTTCCCGCTAGGCGGGAATCACCCTCGCCAGCGCTCCCGCGGAACGATCGCTTAACCCATCCGGGCGTGATGCCGCACCAGCGTGATCCACGCCCGTGCAAGGCAATGGTTCATTGGCTGGCGGCAAGAGTTCTAAGCCACAGAGTCGCACAGGTTGTCCGAGTGCAGCGGAGTTTGAGAACACATAGCGATTCGATAACAGGTTTACTGAGTCGACAATATAGCGGAAGCATTGATACACAAGTTTGAAGTAAAGCAACTCTTGTATTAATATAAACTTGTGTTACAGGTGGCGTATAGCTGAGATTACAAGTCGCTCAAGCCTCTCTCTCTGAAACAGTAAAAATGTGCCAAGTGGCTACAATTGTGGAATGATTGTACAGGCGATGGTCAGGCGACGCTCCAACATTATGTCTTGTATATGTGCTTCAGTTACGGATGCACCGTTGCTTCGGAGTGATCTTCACGCCTAAGCACGTACGTTAGAGGCATCCGCACCGAATGAGGTTCTCCCGCACCTTGTATATCAAACTGGTGGATTATCAGTACATTGAATGCACTGGTGGGGAAGCTACTCGCCCGTTCGATAAATCCAAACACGTAGTACAGGTTCCGTGCACAACTATTAAGTTGTCTTTCTAGTTGCCTTAGGATCAGTTTCATGCAAACATTGAATAGCCTAACGTGTCGGGCAGTGCGCCGTGCGATATTTGAGGGAACACGGTGAGACTTACCAACTTACCATTTATCCTTCCCTGTCCAAGGCAAACATTGTTAATATAAGCAGGGGCAGGTATAAACATTCAGGAGGCATACCATATGCAAACACGAGTACTTATTTCAAGATCGTTCAGGTGTTCAGTTTATTTGTTTCATGCAATACAGTATCTCGCACGCGGATAGCCGCTAAGCGAGGATGAATTGGTTATCTTTCGTTTACAAGCAAGCATGCAACAAGTTGAGTACAAGGTGATCACTGGCGTATGCCATAATGGACACTAGTCTGTGACGAAGATGGTTTGCTACGTGCAAGAACATTAGGCGCCGCATACCACCTTGTCCTAGTACGTGAGACTAAACGTTAGTTTCGCCCGGAGCCGGAACGGTGCCAGTGTCCCAGCAGTCGCCCGCAGGAACTATACCTTGTGCACAAGTTGTCCGTGATCGAACAATAATATTCATTTGCTCGAAGGCTACGTGATTATCACCCGTAGGCTACGTGCGCCCGTAGGCTACGTGACTATCGCCCGTAGGCTACGTGAATATCGCCCGTAGGCTACGTGCGCCCGTAGGCTACGTGATTATCGCCCGGAGGCTACGTGAGTACAAGACAAGCAGTAGCATGATTCATTTATATTGCATCTACGTTCCATTCATGAGTTCAGGATTGCTTAAACATTGCACAATATAATAACGTTAAACATTCATAAGCAGACAATCATGCATTTCTAAGGGACACAAGTAAACACGATTGCTCGGACCCGAAGGTAAGCCGAGAGATGAAACCGTTAGGGACTTAGCATGCGAGGGTCTGAACATATATAAGCAGTATTTTATTTCCATGTTCTAGCAAGCAATACAAGTTGGGATTATTCCCTTAGCTAGGTGCGTTGGATTTATTAGCATGCAGGGGGTGATTCACCTAGCGACTAGCATGAACATTCCAGATTTTATGTGTGCTGGCTAAGCAAAGACAAGTTCACCGTAGCCACCCACCTTAGCGATGATTCGCCTCGGTAGAGCGATACGCCGAGCGAGCCTCTGAAAGTCCAAGCCGTATTCCTGTAGGGACAAGTCTAGATATCCTTTGCTTCTTGATCGAGGCAAAGCGGGTCGGGACAGCTGCACTATTGCCGTTTGAGACGGCAGTCCGCTTGAGCGGAACGGGGTGTTACATTCTACCCAACTTAGAAAAAGTCTCGTCCTCGAGACTTACTGAGGACAAGCAGTAATCTAGGGTTGAGGCCATCCTAGACAAGTCGTTGTACTTGTTCATTTGGATATTCACTTGCACAAGCTTCGAAATCAGCATATCGCTTAAACTGGATCGTACACACTTTCAAAGGGCCCCTCTAGCGTGAACACGTCAACCAGCTTAGTGATAGCGAAGTCTTAGCACTCGAGTTTCACCTTTTCCTAAGTCTTGGATGGTGCACTAGTTCAAGGCGTCCCTCGAATAGATGCATTCAACCAAACTTAGAGTTAGTGAAAATCGGACAAGCTACTAGCGATACTCTCAAGGGTTCGCACAGGTTGGCACAAAGGCCACTCGCAGCATACAACCAGACAAGCAATCATATCAATCAAAACGCATTTTGAAAGTATTTAGACTTATTGTTGGAACATCCCATCGAGGCATCGAGAGAGAGCGTGCACATAATCCACGAACGAGCTTTCGAAACAGAGATATTGAATTGAAGGCCAAAGGCGTAGAAGCCAGGCTCTGATACCAATATGTCATACCCCGATCTCCCGCAGGCAATCGGCCGTTCCCGCTAGGCGGGAATCACCCTCGCTAGTGCTCCCGCGGAACGATCGCTTAACCCATCCAGGCGTGATGCCGTACGAGCGTGATCCACGCCCGTGCAAGGCCATGGTTCATTGGCTGGCGGCAAGAGTTCTAAGCCACAGAGTCGCACAGGTTGTCTGAGTGCAGCGGAGTTTGAGAACGTATAGCGATTCGATAACAGGTTCACCGAGTCGACAATAGAGCGGAAGTATTGATACACAAGTTTAAAGTAAAGCAACTCTTTTATTAATATAAACTTGTGTTACAAGCGGCGTATAGCCGAGATTACAAGTCGCTCAAGCCTCTCTCTCTGAAACAGTAAAAACGTGCCAAGTGGCTACAATTGTGGAATGATTGTACAGGCGATGGTCAGGCGACGCTCCAACATTATGTCTTGTATATGTGCTTCAGTTCCGGACGCACCGTTGCTTCAGAGTGATCTTCACGCCTAAGCATGCACGTTAGAGGCATCCGTACCGAACGAGGTTCTCCCGCACCCTGCATATCAAACTGGTGGATTATCAGTACATTGAATGCACTAGTGGGGAAGCTACTCGCCCATTCGACAAATCCAAACACGTAGTACAGGTTCCGTGCACAACTATTAAGTTGTCTTTCTAGTTGCCTTAGGATCAGTTTCATGCAAACATTGAATAGCCTAACGTGTCGGGCAGTGCGCCGTGCGATGTTTGAGGGAACATGGCGAGACTTACCAACTTACCATTTATCCTTCCCTGTCCAAGGCAAACATTGTTAATTTAAGCAGGGGCATGTATAAACATTCAGGAGGCATAGCATATGCAAACACGAGTACTTATTTCAAGATCGTTCAGGTGTTCAGTTTATTTGTTTCATGCGATACAGTATCTCGCACGCGGATAGCCGCTAAGCAAGGATGAATTGGTTATCTTTCGTTTACAAGCAAGCATGCAACAAGTTGAGTACAAGGTGATCACTGGCATATGCCATAATGGACACTAGTCTGTGACAAAGATGGTTTGCTACGTGCAAGAACGTTAGGCGCCGCATACTACCCTGTCCTAGTACGTGAGACTAAACATTAGTTTCGTCTGGAGCCGGAACGGTGCCAGTGCCTCAGCAGCCGCCCATAGGAACTATACCTTGTGCACAAGTTATCCGTGATCGAACAATAACATTCATTCGCCCGAAGGCTACGTGATTATCACCCGTAGGCTACGTGCGCCCGTAGGCTACGTGACTATCGCCCGTAGGCTGCGTGAATATCGCCCGTAGGCTACGTGCGCCCGTAGGCTACGTGATTATCGCCCGGAGGCTACGTGAGTACAAGACAAGCAGTAGCATAATTCATTTATATTGCATCTACATTCCATTCATGAGTTCAGGATTGCTTAAACATTGCACAATATAATAACGTTAGACATTCATAAGCAGACAAGCATGCATTTCTAAGGGACACAAGTAAACACGATTGCTCGGACCCGAAGGTAAGCCGAGAGATGAAACCGTTAGGGACTTAGCATGCGAGGGTCTGAACATATATAAGCAGTATTTCATTTCCATGTTCTAGCAAGCAATACAAGTTGGGATTATTCACTTAGCTAGGTGCGTTGGATTTATTAGCATGCAGGGGGTGATTCACCTAGCGACTAGCATGAACATTCCAGATTTTATGTGTGCTGGCTAAGCAAAGACAAGTTCACCGTAGCCACCCACCTTAGCGATGATTCGCCTCGGTAGAGCGATACGCCGAGCGAGCCTCTGAAAGTCCAAGCCGTATTCCTGTAGGGACAAGTCTGGATATCCTTTGCTTCTTGATCGAGGCAAAGCGGGTCGGGACAGCTGAACTATTGCCGTTTGAGATGGCAGTCCGCTTGAGCAGAACGGGGTGTTACAAGATCTACATATACCAATCTTTGAAACCATCGTGTCAATAATCAAATATATTAATATTAAATACATGAAACATAGAGACTATTAAATAAGGAAACTATCAGAGAATGTACTCGCGTATGGTCCTAAGCAAATGGTATATCTCAGTATCTGAGATGGTGTCACACACACCTATATAGGAATATCATGTTACTTGGTTTAATGAAGTGAGAAATGAGTTAAAATACACTAATATGCTTTTCTAGGCCATCTCTAGGTCGCTCTAGCTAAACTAGGTGTTTACCTTCATTCTAGGTCCAAACCTAGCTTCTAAGGTGGTTACTAGTATGTACTAGTAGTTACTAGGTGATACTAGGTTATATATAGTTTTCTAAGGTGGACACTAAGGGTCATATATATTATTTAAAATCTATAAAATCTACTTACATCTACCCTCTTAATTTATAACCCTATTACCTTAACTAAGTATCCACATATACTAACCATACTTAATACCTTGGCTTAAATCCATTACCCTTACATATAACTAAAGCCTTACATATTACTATTACTACAACAACTGAGGTTGCTGCTATGCTTGTATCCAAGGCCCCCACAGATTCTAACTCTCCACTTCACTATATGCACACCCCAACACTCAGTGAACCCTCTTTCTTGTTGCACATAGCATACACACAACCACATATAACCATATATATATACCTCTATATATATATGCCTCTTTATAGATATACACCTAGCATATAATGCATATATTTAGGTATATTGATACACACACACAACACTCTAGGCAATTCTAAGATACAATTTCTAATACTAACCTCCCTCAATCCACATGCACTTTACCCACTTTGCTGAATTTCAAATACCAACAACCCTTCCATCCTACTGATACACAATATAACTATTCAGTAGCAATTCAGATATAAGGATATGCATCTTTACTTGCTTCAGAAGCTAAAACACCTAAGCAAGTCTTAGTACTGCCAGTACTTACTCCTTCTTCTGAACTTACCCTCAATTATATACTGTACCAACATCCCCCAACCCCTCACTCATTTCCATCCAAGCTCAACTAAACCTCTCCCTCAAATACCTGCAGACCAGACTCAACTGCTGGTAACCTGAGCCCTTCATGCAACCTCACCCTCAATTGCTCACTTGACTAGTACAAAAATCCCATGCCTACACCACTGCACTGTTAGTGCATAAATACCTGACCCTCTCCATCATAGCAGTGCCAAAGGGCACTGTCCACTTCTGCTGCTGCTATGTTCATACATACACCCACTTGTTTAATTACTCCTTGCTCTAGTGTATTATATCACCCCTCTATGCCTCCAATACTGCAACACACTAAAACACATAGTACACTAAAATACATACACACATAACATACTGTAACCCGAGTTCCCTATCCACTGTCTATGGCTCACATACTCACTCACCTGCACAAGCCAACCCTTATACATATATATCTATACACACACAATAGAGACATAAAACCAAATATTTATAGTGCATTATCAAGATACTCTATGATATGTACCCCAAATGAATGCCATAACCCATAATACACTACAAATACTTATGATACTCCTCAATATCATCATTAAACAAAAAAAGAAACTTGCTACAAAGGAAATTGAAAGACATTAACAAAAATTACCCAGAATGAGTCCCATATTACACCGTATCTTAAAATACCATGATACGACCTATCAATATCCAATTATTGACACGTACCTACTCCCAAAATCCTAATCTAAGTCTAGTTAGATCTAATTGGTCTCATGACACATAATTAATGTGTTAATCACATAATTCCTCCCATTTGGACACAAATTATCATGTAACTTCCATAATACAAGTCATATGGTCATATGGACCTAATTCTTGATCCTATGGGTAGCCCTAAGCCAAAGGATGATTCCTAATGGTTAAATGCATGAATTAGAGACTAATTTAAGGGGTAGATTCAAAATTTACCTATTAGGAGACAATAAAATGCTCAATGTATACAATCCAGGCACGATCTCCTTGCCAAGTACTCATTCTCCAAGTGCTCCTTGCAAATCCAAGTTCTAATGCTCTTAGATGATAAAATTGAGAGGGAATAGTTGTGAATTGGGTTGAATTTATGGAGGGATGAGTCAATTTGGTAAAGAAGACAATTAAGTATCTAATTAGAATGAGCTAATAAAGAGTAGAGAGAATAAGAATGCCTCATATGGCCGCCCCCCTTCCTTCTTTTCTAAGCAACAAAAAATATCTAATGTACCCCCACTTTATAATTATGAGGAATAATTATGAAGGGCTATAATACGAAAGGATCTAAACTAATACAAATTAAACTAATCTCCTTAATTAACTTAAGAAAGATGGTCTAATGGGCTTGGTCTCATGTTCGGCTCAAAATATCATGACTAACTAATGGATCCACTAATGACAAGTCTAATAAATATAGGCTAGCCTACTAAAAAATAATAATTAGTACAAGTACAATATAAATATATATAGCACATTATAAATAAATATTAATTAATAAATAATAATTATACTAAATAATAAGAATTCCCTTATTTATAAATGTGGTAGTGACACAGCTCGATATAAAATCACCACGCCAATACTCCCTCAGGATAATCATCCTAATCTGGGCGTGATGCATGTGCGAGCTTAGAGTTGCGCTCATCCAAGACAAGAACATCAAATGTTATGGTTATCATCGAAACGATTAAGACACCTTATCGTTACACTTTGTTTCCTCCAAGTTATATATTAATCTATCAAGTTTTGTTATCTAATAACCGTTCTTGCCATGGTCATATTTTTCCTAACCAAATTGTTCAACTTTAATGTTATCGTTCGATCAACATGTAGTCTACCTCTAGCATTCCTCAAACAACAAAGTTCAAAATCTTCGTTATGCTCCATTTTATCTAGTTTATTTGTATAATCTTTAAACATGTTCTTGCAAGTTCGGTCATCCCCGTTGGACGTGAAATCACCATGCCAGCGCTCCCACAGGATATTGAGTGTTACCTTTCAAACTAGATTCAAGATTATTCATTCAAATTCAAGATTAAGTCCATTATCGCCTGTCTCAATCATCAAACCACAAATTTGCTAACTTGTATCAATCCATGCTATCTTTCAACTATCAATCTCGTATCAAATCTTATTCAAATTCGAACCACAATATTTATACTCAAGCTAAATTATAGCGAACGATATCCTACTCAATAAAAATTTTGATGCACGATATCTTTCATTTGTGCTATCATTCTAAGCGTGCTAACTTTGATCGCATCCTTGATTATTCCATCTCAAACTCAAACTTTAATTCATTTGATTCAATTCAAAATCGCTCGTACGATTTGCTAAGTTTTTTTAACCAAAATATTGATTCTATTACTCTGAATTCCTATATGATATAAGCCTTATCACTTGTTAAATGCATTCTAAGTCATTCGAATCAAATCTCGCATGATTCCTTCGAGTTTTCTTACTTGCTAAGAATTTCTTATACTAAGGCTTTGCACAATTACGTCGCATGCTAATAGACTCATTTGCTATCCCAAAATCCTCGATTTGCTTGAATATTTCTAAGATTATCAATACACCACTTAGGGTTTGAGCTATACTCTACAAATCTTCAAATCTTACTCTATCCTTAGATTACTTGTTTGTTTCAGAGTTATCTTATACACCACTCAGGAATTGAGTCATCCAATTAACCCCCAATCGTATTCGCATCACTCACTCGCATATTCACTAATTTGTTCCAATATGTTCCTTAGAACTCTTTGGCGATCCTTATTTGTCGCCTCGATAAATCTTATTCTCGTATATACCTCCATCGATAGTCATCCACACAAATATATATTTTGAGTCATAACTTATCAATATGAATACTCATCCAAACTATATCTCGAAATCCAGGCATGACTCCCTAGATTCACCTTAGCGATAGTTCGATAACATTTTTATCGATAGCTATACTAAGTTTGACTTATCTTATCGAAACGATTTACCAAACTCGCTCACAAATTAGCTTACACCAAAGGATCTTAGTGCACGATACTCAACACAACTTAGCCGAAAGGCTGTGTGTATAGTTATCATGTTCGAATGATATTCTAGTCTTGAACACAAATCTATTAGCATTAGGGTAAGTTTATTCTTGTTCGCACATAACTTACAAATTTCAAGCATAAGTCTATTCCCATAAAATCTAACACATGTTGGCACAAAGGTCTTAGCATAACTATCTCGCTGAAGCAATCATATCATTCATATGAACTTTAATAAATATTTAGACTCATTGTATGGAACATCCTGTTGGGACATTGAGAGAGAGAGCATTTTGTACATAAACCACAAATGAGCATTCAAAATTGAGAGATTTTGATACGAAGTCCAAGGATATAAAAGCCATGTTCTGATACCAATAAGTCACGCTCCGATCTGCAAAAAGATCGTCCGTCCCAGCTAGGCGTGAATCACCGTGCCAATATTTTTGCATGACAATTATTTCTATCAGGACGTGATGCCACGTGAGAACAAGCTGCATCTACAGAGTCACACTGATAGTCTAAATGCAACAAAATAAGAAACCGAACAGGTGATAGATAATAAGTCCATATATTCGTCAGAGTGGAAGCATTGAATGAACAAAATTATGAATAAAAAATAAGCTCTTTATTGATAATAAAGAAATATTATAAGCGGCGCTAGGCCAAGACTACAAGTCACTCAAGCTCTCTCTCTCTCTCTCTGTCTCAAAATAATAAAAATATGCCAAGCGGCTTACAATATGGGATGATAACATTGGCAATGTTTCAATACATTATGTCTTTTATATCTGCTTCAGCTCTGGATGCAGCACTCCAAGGCTCTAGAGCGAACTCCATGCCTTTACGCGTACGAGGGTATACTCTACACCGAACGAGGTTCTCCTGTACCCTACAAGAAAACTGGGGGGGTTATTAGTACATGAATGCACTTGTGGGGAGGCTTCTCGCCCGCTCGACAAACCAATATGTTGTATTAGTTCTATGCACCATCTATTAATTTATCTTTCTAGTCTTGTCTTAGGACCAGTTTTATGGAATAAGATACAAAGCCTAACTCATGTGGCAGTGCGCCGTGCGATATAAGGGTAACACGACAAAAGTTACCAACTTGCTCTTCATCCTACCCTGTCCAAACCATAAAACCACGTTAACTAGTATATAATATATGAAACAAAATAAAGTAGTGCACAAACAAAGATTTGTATCCCAAATAAGTCCTTGCCTCAAATGTGTTATGCTTGCACTAAATAACGTATTGTACATCCATATCTCCAAGTACAAAGTGGCGTACATCAAATTCTCTTATCATAGGTATTAAATGTTCTACTTAAATTTACTTATATGCGTCCAAATATATAGGTTACTCATTTCAATACTAATAAACTTGCACACGGATTGCCGCAATCGATCCAAACTTAGTCTATATGAACAAAAGGTCACTGGCATAGCCATAAAGGATGAGTTATAGCCTTTGGATGGATGGCTGTAACGTTGGTACCGTGGAGCTGTCTGCACCATCAAGCCCAAAATGAACGACTATCAAAATTGTTCCGTCCGGATCAGTTCGGCTCCGGTGTCCCAGCGTACTGTCTGAAGGAACACAAAATACCCTGTGCACAGTTTGTCTGTTACCGTACGAACACAAATCTTCCAAATCATATATCATAAACTTGCTCTAAATCATAAATCACATATCACAAACTTGATCAAATAATAAATCATATATCACATATCACAAACTTGCTCAAATCTTGTCCATGTTCATAAATGAATTGGCCCCCAGAGCCATCCAATCTAGTCCTGAACGAATGTTGCTCCTCGAGATCTCTGATTATAAAACTTACTCAACTTGTGTCATGACCCGTACCCTGGATTTGGGTATGAGTCAAGAGTACGCCCAGCCTACACCGCAATGTCAGCGGTAGAATGTTGTACAAAAAAGCTATATGTATAATCTATAACTCATAACATATATATATATATCTCCATATTTTACTCAATCACAGGCACTAGTTTAAATGAATATACCAAGATAATAATGAAATAATAGTCTTGATGCGGGTTCAATGAATCTCCCCATAATCTAATATCCAAATTACAATATTTAAAATACTTTAGAAAAACTGTCAGAGAACAACCCGGTCCGGAATAACTAACAAAATCAACTACTACTAAACTACTCCATTGCAGACGGTATCTGAGCTGCTAACTCTCCCTGATCCTCCGGAAGGGCAAGATCAGGCTCTATTATGTCGTTAGCATATGGTCCATAATGTGTAGGGATTAAATCTTCATTGTAGTCACCTAAAAGGTTTATCCAGTCAGGAAAGAACGAGTACATCACAATAAAAATAGTTCCAACACATGGTAGAAGCTATAAGACAGTAAATAGTAAAGAATATATGATAGGAACAAACTGAACTCACAATAAAGCAACTAGAACAACCAAATGCTGAAGTCCCGTCATGGCACACATATAGTACAATATCTCCAAAAAACAAAAGAATTAACTATAAAGTATGAAAGAACAGATGGGAACAACTACTCTATATGATTTGAAATACTTTGTCGACATGTAAACGACTTGGGGGTAATATCTAGCAAACCATACGTGTCGTGCATGGCTGCTATTATTTCAGAAAGACCATGGGATAGAAAGGGTAGTTTACACATCCACTAAGTATTTTCCCTCCCCATAAGTACACATGGATTCCAAACCAGTCATGAAGAAATAACCATAATCTAGAACAATCACGTATCCCATAATAAGAATCCATCATACTAATCCGTGTAACAAGTGTCAATGAATCAAATAATAAATACTAATCATGCATTATAGAGACTATCAAGCACTGAAAGTAATCATGAAAATGTACTCGCCTGTGCTCCTTAGCTGGTATGAATCAGAATCTAAGTCACCGTCCAAATAGCCTACGTATTACAAATTTACCATGTCAAAAGATAATTTATTTTAATTTATTAAATTCTAGAATAATTATTCTAAAATCCTATTTTAATCTTATTATTCTGATTTTTAGGTCAATTACTAAATTTTGTTCAAAGAAACTAAATTTTATTAACTCAAGACTCATGGCACGCAAATCGAGGCAATCTGTCGACCAAAAAGTCAACCGACACAAACTCAACTTTCATGCATGATTTTCTGTACATTTCAGCTTCAAAAAACATGCTAGAATTTATGGCTCATCCAAATTCAAATTCATTTAGGAATTATTGCACATACCACATTTGTATTGTGCAACGGTGGTTAATATCTGACTTAGAAGTTCTACAAAATTAATAGTATAGAATTATTTCGAATTAAATTCTAGGAAAAATATATGTCAATGATCTCGACATTCTTTCCTAAACTTTAAACAGTTCATGATTCTAATTCTTGGTTCTCCCGTAATCGCGAAAACACCGAGACGCATCTATTTTTGCATATGTTGTGCTCTACAAATTTACCAGAATTTAATATTTATAATTTCATAAGACAATTTATATATTCAAAAAACTAACCTCAATATGGTTCTAATGCAAGAAATTGGGCTATGTTTAGAGTCCGGAGCTATGAGTAATGGCTTCTGGAAGATGAAGGAATCCAATATGACAATTCTCCAAAATTTGGCTTATAGAAAAATCCTAGAAATTATAAACTAACTATTATATATATAGAGGAGAGAGGGAGCAGTCGCGGCTCGGATTACGCCACGTTGCATCCATATACGCACTCCCGCATGGATTAAACGGTCAGAGTTTGACCCAGCTTGACTCGGCTGAGCCCAAGTCGGATTAGTACTCGGCTCGGCTCGGCTAAGGGTCGACTGGGCTGCAACTGACGGGTGGGCTCCTGTTGGCTGACGGGGCCGGATATTTATTTTTATGGGTTTTTTCCAGAAAAATAGTTTTTAATTCAGTTTTTCCTAATTAACTCAAAATAAATGCTAAAAATAATCAAAAAAATTATAAAAATTTTTAGAAAATATATTTGATTATTTAGAACCTAAAATAAATCTTTGGGATGATTTTAATTAGGTTTGCCACTAAAATAAATTCTTGCAAGTCCTAGAAAATTAGTGTTACTAGTTTTTAATTAACCAAAAATTATGGAAAAATTCTAATAGCCCCAAATTATCCAAAAAATAATATTTAAGCTAGAATTTCAGGATACAGAGGTTACAAGTCTACCCTCCTAAAAAAATTTGTCCTCAATATTTAGGGCAGAACAAATACAAGAAAAAAATTACCTTATAGCGTAAAAAGATAGGGGTAACGCTCTCTCATCTCATCTTCTCGCTCCCAAGTGGATTCAGCAGGAGAATGATGCCTCCAAGCGACGCAAACTAAGGGAATTACTTTCTTACGAAGCACCTTATCTCTGCGGTCTAAGATCTCCACTGGCTGTTCCGGATAACGGAGGCTTGGTCTAACCTCAAGCTCCAAATGATCTAATACATGGCTAGGATCCGCCATATATCATATCAGATGGGACACATGAAACATGTTGTGTACTCCTTCCAATATAGGCGGTAAGGCTAGTCGATAATCTATTACTCTGATCTTCTCCAAAATATTGAAAGGTCCGATGAATCTTAGACTAAGCTTTCCACCTCCACCAAAATGAATCATTCCATGTGTCGGAGAGATCCTGAAGAATACTAAGTCGCCAACCTCAAACTCTAGCGGTCTTCTGTGGCTATCGGCCCACTGCTTCTGTCTGTCCTGGGCCACTCGAAGTCTATCTCTAATCTACTTCATCTTCTCATCATCGTCAACTACCAACTCTGGTCCCAAAAGTACTCTCTCTTATACGTTATGCCAAGATAATGGAGTTCGGCATCTCCTACCGTACAAAGCCTCGAAAGAAGATATCTCGATACTAGCCTGATAGCTATTCTTGTATACAAACTCAACCAGGTGAAGATGATCTTCCCACGAGCCACCAAAATCTAGTACAATGTTCGAAGCATATCCTCGAGCGTTTGAATAGTCCTCTCTGACTGTCCATCCGTCTGAGGGTGGTAAGCAGTGCTAAATTTGAGTTGGGTACCGAAGCTAGCCTACAAACTCCTCCAAAAGTGGAACATAAATCTACTATCCTGAATGGACACGATGCTTACTGGAACTCCATGCAGCCTGACTATCTGTCGCACATATAAATTAACGAGCTTCTTCGTGGAAAATCCTACTTTAAAAGGCAAAAAGTGGGCTAATTTGGTCAGCCTGTCAACAATGACCCAAATTGCGTCCTTCCCTCCTGGAGTGCGTGGAAGTCTGGAAACAAAATCTATCGTGATATGCTCCCATTTCCACTCAGGAATTGGTAGTGGATGTAGCAATCCTCCTGGTCTCTGCCTTTCGACTTTGACCTGTTGGCACACTAAACATCTAGAGACAAAATATACTACCTCTTGCTTTATCCTATACTACTACACGTGTTCCCTCAGGTCCTTATACATCTTGTTAGCTCCCAGGTGTATAGAATACTGAGAACGATGAGTCTCCTGTATGATCTCTTCCCGCAGGTCTCCGCTAGGCACACATAACCTAGTCTCGTGCCTTAAAGAACAATCCCCAGCAATAGAGAAGTCATCCATCAATCTTGCCAACACTTGAGCTCTGAGGTTTCGTAGACCCTCATCCTGGTACTGTGTCTCTCGGATCTTATCCATCAGTCCTGACTAAATCTGCATGCCCATCATCTGCGTCTCCACTCCTGGAATAATAACCTCAATGTCCAGGCTATCTAATTTTGCTAATAAGTGATTATCCATTGTCAAGTACATCGCTACTGGATATCTGCTCAAGGCATCGGTAACTACGTTAGCCTTTGCTGGATGGTACTGTAGTAAAATATCAAAATCCTTTATTAGTTCTAGCTACCCGCGCTGCTTCTTATTCAGCTCTTTCTGCGTAAGGACATACTTCAAGCTTTTGTGATCAGTGTATATTTTTACTCGCTCTTCGTTCAGATAATGTCTCCACAACTTTAGAGCGAAGATCACTGCTGCTAATTCTAAGTCATGAGTGGGATAATTTCCCTCATGTGGCTGCAACTGTCTTGAAGCATATGCTACCACCTTCTTTTTCTGCTCTAGAACACATCCCAAGCCCTTCCCCGAAGCATCACTATAAATGACAAATCCTCCTCTCCCTGATGGCACTGTCAAAACATGTACTGTGGTCAATCTCTTCTTTAGCTCATTAAATATAGTCTGACATTCTTCGGTCCACACGAACTGTACATCCTCCCGAGTGAGTCTAGTCAACGGCTCTGCGATAAGAGAAAAATCCTTTACAAATTTCCTGTAATATTCGGCCAATCCTAAGAAGCTTCTAATCTCTGCAACAAAACTCAGAGTGGTCCAAGATTCTACAACAGTAATCTTCTTTGGATCCACTAATATCTCATCTTCAGTTACCACATACCCAAGGAACTCTACCTTATCCAGGAAGAACTCATATTTAAGAGTTTTCCATAGAGCTTCTCCTTCCGAAGGGTCTCTAGCAAAATCCTTAAATGCTTCTCGTGCTCTTCCGGTGTCTTCGAATAGACAAGAAAATCATCTATGAATACTACTACAAACTGGGCGAGGTACTAGTGGAATACCTTGTTCATCAAGTTCATGAAGACTATCGGGGCATTAGTCAACCCAACCATAAACTCATATTGCCCGTATCTTGTTCGAAATGCTATTTTTGGAATATCTTCCTTTTTCACTTTTAACTGATGATAGCCAGACCTCAAATCAATCTTCAAAAATACTCTCGCACCGCTCAACTGATCAAAAAGATCATCTATTTTTGGTAGCGGGTATTTGTTCTTGATGGTAAGGTTGTTCAGAGCCCTGTAATCAATGCACATTCCCATCGACCCATCTTTCTTTGGTACAAATAAGACCGGGGCTCCCTAAGGTTAAGAAGTCGATCTAATAAAACCTTTCTCCAGCAAATCATCTACCTGCTTTTTCAGTTCTGTCAGCTCGCTGTTGTTGATCCTGTAGACTTGCTGCGACACCGGTTCTACCCCAGGCACTAAGTCTATAAAAAATTCAAGATCTCTGTCCGGTGGTATTCCGGGTAGCTCCTTAGGAAATACGTCTAGAATTTTTGTAATAATAGGGTATGGCAAGTCCTTCTCCACTACCATGGCTCCACAAATAATTCCATCACTCTGCTCAACTCCTTCCCTAACAAACTCAAATTCTGGCTTTCCTGGAGGGCGGAGCAATACACGTCCTCCATGACAGTCTATGCTAGCATGGTTCATACTCAACCAATCAATTCCAAGGACAATGTCAAAATGCGAAAGTGGCATTACAAGTAAACTAGCATCCAAATTATGGCATCCCAAGATAATACGATGCCCCTTACAAGTATCACTGACTAGGATAGTGCCTCCACCAGTGGTGATCTTGCAACTCCTACTCAAGGGTTCTGATACTAAACTATTCTTAAGCACAAAGGATACAAATATGAAGCTATACGATACGGGTGGTGTAGGAAAAGCACAATTTGCTCTAGAATCGTGCGCTCTGGTCTTGGGTGGCATTCTGAAAGGTTGGAAACAACAAGAATAAAGTTGATATGGCACAAGATAAGGAAGTAATCTAGAAGGACAATCAACTATGAAAAAGGTATAATTGTTCGAAAGGAATTAATAAGGGTTAGCAAGTTGAGTATACGGGATCCCTAGTTGTGATTGAGTATTTTCCTATTCCAATTATGTATATCATATGGCAGGCTGGCAGTCGTACATCTAACTTGAGTACCACTACGAGTTTGCAACCTTGTGCAAAATCTGACCTGCGTGGGCTACCACTAAAAATGTGCCACGACCCGCACCTTGGATTTATGTATGAGTCATGAGTATGCCTAGCCTACGCCATAGTGTCAGCGGTAGAACGTTGTACAAAAAAGCCACAAGTATACTCTATAACTCACAATATATATATATATCTCCATATTATACTCAATCACATGCACTAGTTTAAATGAATACACCAAGATAATAATGAAATAATAGTCTTGATGCGGGTTCAATGAATCTCCCCAAAATTTAATATCCAAATTATAATATTCAAAATACTTTAGAAAAATTGTCGAAGAAAAATTCGGTCCAAAATAACTAACAAAATCAACTACTACTAAACTACACCATTGCAGACGGTATTTGAGCTGCTAACTCTCCCTGATCCTCCGGAAGGGTAAGATCAGGCTCTATTATGTCGCTATCATATGGTCCATAATGTGTAGGAATTGCATCCTTATTGTAGTCACCTAAAATATTTATCCAGTCAGGAAAGGAACGAGTACATCACAGTGAAAACAGTTTTAACACATGGTAGAAGCTATAAGACAGTAAATAGTAAGGAATATATAATAGCAACAAACTGAACTCACAATAAAGCAACTAGAACAAAAAATACTGAAGTCCCATCATGGCACACATATAGTACAATATCTCCAAGCAACAAAAGAAATAACTGCAAAGTATGAAAGAACAGATAGGAACAACTACTCTATGTGATTTGAAATACCTTGTCGACATGTGAACGACTAGGGGTAATATCCGGCAAACCATAAGTATCATGCATGGCTGCTATTATTCCAGAAAGATCACGGGATAGAAAGGGTAGTTCACACATTCACTAAGTATTTTCCCTCCCCATAAATACACATGGATTCCAAACCAGTCACGAAGAAATAACAATAATCCATAACAGTCACGTATCTCATAATAAGAATCCATCATACTAATCCGTGTAACAAGTGTCAATGAATCAAATAATCAATACTAAGCATGCATTATAGAGACTATCAAGCACTGAAAGTAATTACGGAAATGTACTCACCTGTGGTCATTAGCTAGTATGAATTAGAATCCAAGTCACAGTCCAAATAGCCTATGTCTTACAAATTTACCATGTCAAAAGATAATTTATTTTAATTTATTTAATTCTAGAATAATTACTCTAAAATCCTATTTTAATCTTATTATTCTGATTTTTGGGTCAATTTATAAATTTTGTTCAAAAAACTAAATTTTATCAACTCGAGACTTATGGCACGCAAATCGATGCAATCTATTGACCGAAAAGTCAATCGACATGAACTTGACTTTCATACATGATTTCTTGTAGATTTTAGCATAAAAAACATTCTAGAATTTATGGCTCATCAGAATTCAAATTCCTTTAGGAATTATTGCACATACCATATTAGTATTGTGCAATAGTGGTTAATATCTGACCTAGAAGTTCTACAGAATTACCAGTATAGAAATATTTCAAATTAAATTATGAAAAAACATATGTTAATGAGCTCGACATTAGCTTTTCCAAACTTTAAATGGTTCATGATTCTAATTCCTGGTTCTCCCAAAATTATGAAAACACCGAGACGCATCTAATTTTGGACATGTTGTGCTCTACAAATTTTCCATAATTTATTATTCATAATTTCATAAAACAATTTATATATTCAGAAAACTAACCTTAATACGGTTCTAATGCAAGAAACTAGGCCATGTTTGGAGTACGGAGCTATGAGTAATGGCTTCTGGAAGATGAAGGAACCCTAGATGACAATTCTCCAAAATTCGGCTTACAGAAAAATCCAAGAAATTATACACTAACTATCATATATATAGAGGAGAGAGGGAGCAGCCGCGACTCGGATTGCGCCACGTGGCATCCATCCATGCACTCCCGCTCGGACCAAACGGTCAGAGTTTGACCCGGCTTGGCTCGGCTGAGTCCGAGTCGGATTAGGATTCGGCTCGGCTAAGGGTCGGCTAGGTTGCACCCGCACCCACTCTCGCGGTCGCTGACAAGCGGGCCCCACCCAATTTGTTGCGGAAGGCTGACAGATGGTCCCCTATTGGCTGACTGGGCAGGATATTTATTTTTATGGGTTTTCTTTTTCAGAAAAATAGTTTTTAATTCAGTTTTTCCTAATTAACTCAAAATAAATGCTAAAAATAATCAAAAAAAAATTCCAAAAAATTCTAGAAAATATATTTGATTATTTAGAATCTTAAATAAAAGTTTGGGATGTTTTTAATTAGGTTTTCCCCTAAAATAAATTCTTGCAAGTCCTAGAAAATTAGTGTTACAGTTTTTAATTAACCAAAAATTATAGAAAAATCCCAATAGCCCCAAATTATCCTAGAAATAAAATTTAAGCTAGAATTTTAAGATATGGAGGTTACAACTTGTCGTGCTATAGTACCCTATTTCGGGAACTGCCTTGGTGACCTAACGGTCCCGAATACTTTCATGTTCAAACTTTCACGAAACGACTATTTAATAGTCTTTCGGCCAAACAAAGTAAATCATGTTTAGAGTCGTGTTCCAGGCCGTGGCACATATATATGAGATAAGCATGGCACATATAAAGGTGAAATACTATACTTGATCATATAAAAGTCTACTCTAAAGATAAGCAGTATGACTAGCACCAGCATGAAGGTGTATTTGAATCGCGACATAATCTATAAGACGAGCAGTGTAAACATATGAAAAAGTATACTACGTAGAGTAAATAATGATCTACTTGAAGCATTAGCTGAGTCTACATGCATGAAGCTAAGGTAGCATACGAGGGTCCAACTATAAACCAAGTTTTAATTTTATGTTCTAACATAAGCAATACAAGATAGGATTATTCTCTTAGCTATGTGCGTTGTATTCTTATTAGCATGCAATGGGTGATTTTCCTAGCGACTAGCATGTATCGTCCAAGTTATTAGGTGTGCAGGCTAAGCAAAGATAGGTTCATCGTAGCCACCCACCTTAGCAATATTTTGTCTCGGCTGAACGATACTCCGAACGCGCCTTTGAAAGTCTAAGTCTAAACTCCTGAAGGGCTAAGTTTGAGTTTCTTTGACTCAAGCTAGTCTTCTCACTGAACAAAATGGGTCAGGTTATCACACTTGTGCCATTTGAATCGGCTCTCCATTTTAACAAAGAGCGGATAGTAACAGGAGTGCTGCCACGTAATATCGTTGCAGTCAGAGATGTGGATAGTCGATAAACTGGAGTACATGGCGACGAGGATCCTGAACCAGTAGGCAGTACTTTATCTTCGTCTTTCTTTTCGAATAATTTTACCTCTTCTACATTATTAGTCGTGTAATGAGTTACTTTCATTGAGTCCACATCTATAATATTTACTACAAGAGGTACCTCGTCCTCCTGATAAGCTATTTCATCAATGTCAAATATATTTCTACCTTTAGTCTTGCATACTGCCCACCAATCCGACCTCGTTGTTTCCCTTCTAGGATAAGTTATGAAGTACACGAGCTGAGCCTGACTTGATAGGCCAAATGGTTCATAGCCATGATATTTGTGCTTGTAGTTTAAATCCACAAGACCATGCTTGTCATGCCCCAAACTCCCATAGGATAGCCCGTCTTTGTTGAATTATGAATCACCGCGCCAGCGATCCCGTAGGATAATATTTTCTATCTGGATGTGATGCCACACAAGCATAAGATGCACCCACACAGGTCCAAGTTTCAAACAGACGGTAAAATAACTAAGCCACAGAGTTGCAGAGATAGTCTCCAATGCACTGGATAATTGAACGACACAAAAAAATGGCCGTTCGATAACTAGTTCGCATAGTTGATGTAGTAGAAGTATAGAATAAACACAAGTATGATAAAAAAGGCTCTTTATTGATAAGTAAATAAGGTTACAAGCGGTGCTAGGTCGAGATTACAAGCCACTCAAGTCGACATGAGCCCAAACGCGGGTTGCCATTGTCACTCCCTGGCTTCGCAGGGCCATTGGTCCTCTTATGGTCGTGATGCCGAATGAGCCTAAATTGTGCTCGTGTAAGGCTAGCCATAGAACGGGTGATGAGATAACTAGTTCGCAAGGTCGAGATAGCAGAAGCCTAGAATGAACTAAAGAATGATATAAAAACTAGCTCTTTATTGATTCTGAATAAGTATTAAAAGCTGTGCAAGGTTGAGATTACAAGTTTCTCAAGCTCTTTCTCTCTCTCAAAATCAATAAAGGCATGCCAAATAGCTTAGAACATGAGATGATACATAGGCGATGTGCTAATATTATATCATATATACGTGCTTCAGCTCTGGATGTAACACTCCAAGGCTCCAAAGCGAACTACACGCCTTAGCACGCACGAGAGGATACTCTACATTGAACGAGATTCTCTCACACCCTGCACACAATCTGGTGGGTTAATAGTACATTGAATGCACTGGTGGGGAGGCTTCTCGCCCTCTTAATAAATCCAACACGTTCAATTAGTTACGTGCACTCTATCATTATTGTCTTTTTTGTCTTTCCTTAGAATCAGTTTTATGGCAAAAATATAAATCATAACTCGTATGGCAGTGCACCGTGCAATATAAGAGTAACACGGAGATACTTACCAACTTATCATTCGTCCTTTCCTGTCCAATGTAAACCATGTTAAACCAAGAACGAATATATATATGAAATCAAGGAATCACATATGCAAACATAAGTGTCACGAGCGTGTTTCTGACTCAGGTATGATACTCTATTGTTCAAATATGTACAGATATCTTATACTCATATTCTCTCGGGTGTTCCAGATTACTAGGTGTAATGCAACGACTTTTATTGCTTGTGTTAGAACATGGAAATAAAATATTGCTTATATACGGACCCTTGCATGCTACCTTTGCCTTGTGCAACTAGACCCCGCTATGCCTCTGGTAGAACAATAGGTATGTATTCTTCGGAGTATACTACTTCGCTTGCCATACTGCACGACCCTAGATTATGTCACTCGATAAGTCCATTTACAATTTTACTTCTCGACTTACCCTCGGGCCCAAGCCAACATGAATGCTTAAGTTTTCTTATGAGTGTGATGCTAGCCTGCTTATATGTTAACTGGTAATATTGCCTCATTTTAATGCTTGCCACACGAATGTATGCCACAACCAAGTAAATGTTTTATGTATCGTGTATGCATTCTAGTTAACCAGAAGACTATCAAATATCTCTTCTATGCAAAATGAACCTAAAAGTATCCGGGACCGTTAGGTCTCCAAGGCAGTCCCCGAACCAGGGGAATGCATCAAGACAAGTTGAACAATGAACAAAAATTATGTCAAGTTAACATCTAAATGATAATCATATCAAGTTTACATCAGAACGAGAATCATGTAAAGCAAATCAAGAATCACAGCTCGCAGAGAAAATCTCATTCAAAACAAGAATCAAGGATTATCATGTCAAGTTGTGTGAAATTGGAAGACAAAGACTGTGTGTTGCAGACAACTTGGAATCAAGGGGGGTCTTCATATCTCGTTCCATGGGCGTTCTCCAGGGCACTGGGGTTGATCCGATCCGGATGGAACTAACGTTTTATCTCAAGCATCTAGATAGGATGGTTTGTAGCCACTAATGAATCTTTGTTGCATGCCATCCTCGTCATCGACTATAACTCATCCTTTATGGCTATGCCAGCGATAATTGTTTATATAGATAAGTCATCCTCGCTAAGCAGCAATCCGTGTGTGAGTTATTGCATCACATCGAGAACATCTGAAATACTTGAACGATCATAACACAATTGTATCTACGGAATACTAGAACATCCTCTGCAACACTTCTGGATAACCTGTATACTCGTGCACCCAAAACATTGTCTCTTTTATGACACTTGTGTTTGCATATGCTATTGCCCCTGAATTCATATATATATATATATGATCGTGCTTGAATTAACTTGGTTTGCTTTACACAGGGAAGGACAAATGGTATGTTGGTAAGTCTTGTCGTGTTCCTTATATCACATTGTGCACTACCACACGAGTTAGGCTATTCATCATTGCCATAAAACTGATCCTAAGGCAAGATTAGAAATACAACTAAATAAATGGTGCACGGAACCTATTGAACGTGTTTGGAATTATCGAGCGGGCGAGTAGCCTCCCCACTAGTGCATTCATGTACTGATAACCCACCAGATTGCTTCTAGGGTGCGAGAGAACCTCGTTCGGTGCGGATACCTCCTTCGTGCGTGCTAAGGCATGTAGTTCACTCTGAAGCCTTGGAGCGCTACGTTCGGAACTGAAGCACATATACATAACATAATATTGGAACATCATCTATATATTATTTCATAAATGTAGCCACTTGGTATGCTTTTATTGTTTCATAGAGAGAGACTTATGCGATTTATAATCTAGGCAATGCGCCGCCTGTAACACTTGTTCAATATCAATAATAATTTTTCTTTACTTCTATACTTGTGTTATTCAATGCTTCCGCTATTGATGACTCTATGAACTTGTTACCAATCGCCTATGCGTTTATTATTCTGCTCCACTTGGATAATCTATGCGACTCTGTGGCTTAGAGCTCTTATTGCCACCATGGACCTCTTACCGCCAGCCTGGACCACGGCCTTGCACGGGCGCGGCTTACGCTCGTGCGGCATCACGCCCAGATGGGTCAAGCGATCATCCCATGGGAGTGCTAGCACGGTGATTCTCGCCTAGCGGGGACGACCGATTAGCCTATGGAAGATCGGGGCGTAACATACAGATTACTCTAAAGAGAGTCGGAAGGACATATTCGGGGGAGTCAATCAGATTTTGTCCACTTAACCCGAGAAACTTTGATGACACAGAGGACGCCATCATGACAGACGCGTGGCCTAAAGATATCAAAGTTATCTTGGCAGCAGCAAATATTCTGGCTGAGGAACAAGTTGATTAGGTCTGATTGCAACTTCAAGACCTTGCTCATGACTGGTGGGCATCAATGGAGGTTGGCTTGAGGCATCCTATCTCTTGGGACAGTTTCAGGACTCAGTTTTGGGCCAAGTATTTTGTAGTCGTAGCACAATATAAGCTTCAACAGAGATTTATTGGTCTCAAGTAGGTCGGCAAGACCGTAGATGGATGTACAATTGAGTTTTATAGGCTGAATAGATTCGCTTTGACTATGGTAGCTATGGAGTCAGATAGAGCAATGAGGTTCCAACATGGACTTTATCTGGAGATTCTATGACTGATATGAGGGCACGACTACCAGAATTACAAAGAAAGGTTCGACATATAGTACCTTGTATGGGGTAGCTGGACATGTTCGTCTTCGTATTCTGGTATTGGGGTGTGACAAGGTTTTAGTGGTGGCCCATGCAGGTATGTTTTCATACTTGTGAGGTATTATGGTCCTAGGTGTCTCATTCAAACATGTGTCTTTAAAATCCAGAATTTATTCTTCTCGATGCCCTTCTTGACTATACAATCAATTACTTCATTGATCATTCTCATCCTGTTCTTGATGTCTCTTGTCCATTTTTTTAGGGCTTATTCATTTGCTGGAGCAGAAAATCTCGAAGGTCAGTGTCCCCCTGGGCCGCAGCAAGGGGCAGCACCTGCTTTGAGTCTGGTCTAGGTTGAACTAGTAGTTGATCATGTTGAACGACAGACCCCAGAGATACTAGAGGTACTTGACACTCTGACGTTATTGTAGATCATCTGAGGGATGTTATCAACTCAGTAACATTAGCAATTTTAGCAACATGAACATAATGTCTTTCTGAGCCAAGGGTTACAGATGGCTATAGAGAAAGTCTGAAGGACATATTCGGAGGCGTCAGTCAAATTTTGCCGACTTAACCTGATTTACTTTAACTGCACAGAGGATGCCATTATGACAGACGCGTGACCTGAAGACATCAAAGTTATCTTCACAGCAGCAAATATTCTGGTTAAGAAATAAGTTGATCAGGTTCGATTGCAACTTCAAGACCTTGCCCGTGACTGGTGGGCATTAATGGAAGTTGGCTTGAGGCATCCTATCTCTTGGGATAGGTTCAAGACTCAGTTTTAGGCCAAGTATTTTGGACTTGTAGCACAATATGAGCTCCAACAGAGATTCATCGGTCTCAAACAGGCCGACAAGATCGTAGATGGATATGCAACCGAGTTTTGCAGGCTGAGTAGATTTGCTCTGATTATGGTGGTTACAGAGTCGGTTAGAGTGAGGAGGTTCCAACAAAGACTTCATCTAGAGATTCTATAACTGGTAGAAGGGCACGACTACAAGACTTAAGAAGAAAGGTATGACCTATAGTACCTTGTATGGGATAATTGGACATGTCCGTCTCCATATTCTGGTACTAAAGCATGATAAGGTTTTAGTGGTGGCACATGCAGGTGTGTGTTTTTAGACTTGTGGAGTGTCATAGTCCTAGGTGTCTCAATCAAACATGTGTCTTTAAAATCCTAAATTCATTCTTCTCGATGCCCTGCTTGACTATCGAATCAATTGCTTCTTTAATCATTCTCATCCTATCCTTGATGTCTTTTTTCCTTTTTTTTAGGGCTTATTCAGTTATAGAAGCAGCAAATTTGGAAGTTCACGGCCCCCCTGTGCTGTAGTAAGAGGTAGCACCTGCTCTGAGTCTGGTCCGGGTTGAGCTAGTGATTAGGCAAGTCTAGACAATCGAACCAGTAGCAGATTATGTTAAACTACAGACCCTAGAGATCCTAGTACCACCAACCATACCAGTGGTAATTAACATATCGGTATTATTGGAGATTATCCGAGGGATGTTAGCAATGCAGCAACATTAGCAATTTCTGCAACAGTAACAGATTGTCTTACTGAGTCAAGGGTTACAGATGGCTCTAGAGAGAGTCAAAAGTTCATATTCGGGGGCATCAGTCAGATTTTGCCGATTTAACCTAAGATACTTTGATGGCATAGAGGATGCCATCACAAAAGATGTGTGGCCCTAAGACATTGAAGTTATCTTGGCAGCAGTAAATATTTTGGCTGAGGAACAACTTGATTAGGTCCGATTGCAACTTCAGGACCTTGCTCGTGACTAGTACGCATCAGTGGAGGTTGGCTTGAGGTATCCTATCACTTGGGACAGTTTCAGGACTTTGTTTTGGGACAAGTATTTTGGTGTCATAGCATAATATGAGCTCTAACAGATATTCATCGGTCTCAAGCAGGCCAGTAGAACTGTAGATAGTTATGTAGTCGAGTTTTGCAGGCTGAGTAGATTTGCTCCGACTATGGTGGCGACAGAGTCGGATAGAGCAATAAGATTCCAACAAAAACTTTGTCTAGAGATTCTACAACTAGTAGAAGGGCACGACTATCAGACTTACGAACAAGTATTGATTGTAACTCAAAGGCATAAGCTTATTATACAGAGGTTATCGACGAGGATGGAAGGCCATAAGAGGTCTCATGCTCAGATTGGAGGAGGAGGTGAAGGAGTGCCCTGATCGTCAGCACCATCACCTGGAGCTCGTATTCATGATTCAATGTTGTGGATGGAAGCAGTTTTGACAGTGATAGCACTAGCTCCGTAGCAGCCGAGACAGCAACAACAGCAGCAGTGCCAGGGATCACTGATAGGGTATACTTACTGTAGCAAAGGAGCCACACTAGAGATGTATGTAGTGCTTCCAATGGATTGTGTATGAGGTATGGTAGTCCAGACAACCGAATTGCCAATTGTTCGATAATTTAGAGGCCTGGAGGGCCAGTCCAATAATTTTTAGCACTGCCAACACCAGGGGCAGTTCAGCACAGAGGGCCGGCAGTAGCAGTACAACCATTAGCTCAACGTCTGTTACCGACGCAGGCTCAAATGTACTAATAGTAGAGGACCAGCAGCAGGGCCAGCAGTGGCCATAATAATGTGACCAAGGGAGATAGCAATACGGATTGTAGCAGGGCCAGGGGAAGATATTGACTTTGTCTCTGTAGAAGGCTTTGGCATTGGGCGACGTGGTAGCAGGTAACATCTCTGTGGCATATTTTCCTGCTATAATATTGTTTGATTCGGGTGCATCCCATTCTTTTATATCTGTACAATATATGACACGCATTGGATTGGATTTTGAGGCATTGCCAGAGAGGTTGAACATACTTACTGGTAATAGGCTCATAGAAGTTAGTAGGGTGTGTATAGCGTCTCTAATACGTAGTGTGCGTGCATTCATTACCTGCCCGGTTCATCGAGTTCCCTTTGAGTAACTTTTACATTATCCTTGGCATGGACTACCTGAGAGGCAATCATACTACGATAGATAGCCATAAGGGTAGGGTATTGTTTAGTAACCCAGGAACAAAAGACTTTGAGAGCAAGACATACCCAAGACAACATTCAGGTCATCATACGGGAATTACAAATTCTTAGTTATGCCATTCGGATTGACCAATGCTCTGACAGAATTCATGATTTGATAAACCGTATTTTTATGCCATACTTAGACTAGTTCATGGTGGTTTTCATAGATGAAATTCTAGTCTATTCCAGTAGCGAAGAAGAGCATGACGAGCATCTTTTGAAGGTCTTATATATTTTGAGAGAACACTAGTTGTATATAAAGCTAAGTACGTATGAGTTTTGATTATATCACATATCATTTTTGGGTTACATCATCTCTGGAGCAGCAGTAGCAGTAGACCGGAAGAAGCTTGAGGCCGTAGAAAGTTTGCCAGTTCCTAAGACAATAGCAGAGGTACGTATTTTTCTAGAATTGGCAGGATATTACAAGAGATTTATAGCAAACTTTGTAAGGATTTCAGCACCATTGACCCGTTTGATGCGCAAGGAGGCTAAGTTTGTTTGGTCAACAGAATGTCAGACATCATTCGAGGAGTTGAAGAAGAGGATGATTTTTGCACCTATCCTCACGCTTCCAGTAGGTTCCGAAGAATTTATAGTATATTGCGATGCGTTTGGTAAGGGGCTCGGGTGTATTTTGTTGCAACATGGAAGGGTGATAGCTTATGCATCTCGACAGCTTCGACATCATGAGAAAAATGATCCAACACATAATTTAGAGATAGCGATAGTAGTTTTAGCATTTAAGCTATGGAGGCACTACTTGTATAGTGATCGGGTAAAATTATTCACGGATCACATGAGCTTAAAGTATATATTTATCTAGAAGGATTTGAACATGAGGTAGAGGAGGTGGTTAGAATTATTGAAGGATTATGACATGGAACTCCAATACCATCCAGGCAAAGCAAATATGGTAGTAGATGCTCTTAGTAAGAGCGACAGTGCCTACGTGTTGATATTAAGGAAGCATATCTTAGAAGATCTTCAAGAGATGGGTACTGAGATAGTACTTCCACAAGACGTAAGAGTATTGGCAAGTTTACATATTCAGTCTATCATTGTTGAGAGGATCAGGGCAACTCAGGCGAAGGATCCACAGATGTAGAAGCTTCGTGCAGAGTGCGAGTCTGATCACAGAAAGGAGTTGGAAATTTATGAGGACAGAACTCATAGGTTTAGAAATTGTCTATGTATACCGAGCGAAGATATCCGACAAGAAGTTTTAACCGAGGTGCATGTTTTCTAGTATTCAATACATCCTGGGGGTACCAAGATGTATCAATATATCAAACAACATTTCTGGTGGAACGAGATGAAGAGGAAGATAGCACAATTCATTTCTCGATGTTTGGTATGTCAGCAAGTGAAGGCCGACTAGCAAAGACCAGCAGGATTATTATATTCGCTTCCTATTTTAGAGTGGAAGTGGGAGAATATCACGATTGACTTTGTAACTTATTTACCATGATCCCCGACTGGTTCTGATACAATTTTGGTTATAGTTGATCGACTCACGAAAGTAGCTAATTTTTTTCTTTTTGAGTAGGATAGTCTATAGAGTAGTTCATAGAGATGTACATACAACAGATAGTAAAACAGTACAGTATTCTGGTAAGTCTTATCTCAGATCGAGATACTTGGTTTACCTCTCCTTTTTGGAAGAGTTTCCACCAGAGTTTGGGCACCAAACTGAGATTCAGTACCGCTTACCATCCATAAATAAACGGGCAGTCAGAAACAACCATCCAGATATTGGAGGACATATTGCGTACTTGTACAATAAATTTTGGAGGGTCTTGGGAAGATCACCATCATCTCGTCGAGTTCTCGTATAACAACAGTTATCATGCGAGTATCCAGATGACGTCATTCGAGGCATTATATAGGAGGAAGTGCCGGTCACCATAGGCATGGGATGATATAGGTGAGCGAAAGATGTTAAGTCCCGAGATGATCATGTTGATAGTAGAAGTTGTCAAGAAGATCAGAGAGCAACTTTGGGTTGTGCAGGATAGACATCGGTATTGGCCGAATTAGCACCGTAGGCCTTTAGAGTTTTATGTCGGTGATCACGTGTTCTTACGAATTAGGCCGACCCATGGATTCATTAGGTTAAGGGTTCGTGGGAAGCTTAGCCTATGATACATTAGTTCGTTTGATATCCTCGAGCGGGTAGGTGATGTTGCTTATTGTCTTGTCCTTCCGTCTTCGTTATGTGAGGTGCACGATATATTTTATTTGTCTTAGTTACGTAGGTATGTCCCAGATCTGGGTCATATTCTCGACCATTTTGAGCTAGTCATTGGTACCGACTTATCTTACGAGGAGCAACCCGTATCCATTTTGGACCAAAGTGAGAAGGTGCTCAAGAATCAAACTATCCATCTTGTCCAATTTGCTAGGGATCGTCGCCTTTTGGAAGAGTCAACGTGGGAGCAGGAGGACAATATCCGGTCTCGATATCCGCACATATTGGACTTGAAAGGTATAATTGTCTTTATGCCTTTATATCTTGAATCTCGTAATTTGTTCATCCATGCTCTGTGATGTTGTCTTCTTCGTTATGTGATTGGGTTTGTAGATATGCTTGTAGCTAGCATAGTTGTTGTTTGTGATTTCTCTAGCTATCCTTGGGTTTGAATTCAGAAGACAAATTTTTTCTAAGGTGGGTAGAGATATCAATCGCCATTCCTGATATACGTATTTAGGATATTATTTCTTGCTTGTATGATAATTAGTTTGCATGGAGACTAGACCCATTCTTTGGTTTAAATTGGTTCATAGTTTATTTGTTTAGATTGGTTTGGTCATGAGTTAAACTCATGGTCTAAACCTCAACCCTAATTATATAAGCCAATTTCTTTATCTCTCTTCTCTCATTCTCTCATTTTTCTCTCTTTCTTTATTTTAGGCAAGTACACATTGCATGTCATGGAGAAACCTAAGATTTTCAATTCTTTCTTTTTCTTATATTTTATTTGTCTAATATGTGTACATTAAGATTCTAAGCACTTTTAATACGAAGTTTTCGGTTTTGATGGGTTGATTTGGTTAGATTTATATTTTAGTTAAGAATTTTCATGGGTTCCATGGGTTTTCCTTGGTTTTGATCTACTTAAATTTATTAACTTGGAAAACTAATTATTTTATTTGGTAAATCATTCAATTTCGTACAATTTTGACTTTTGTTTTGCTTGATTTGGAGTTAAAATAAAGTTTTATGAAGAAAATCTTTTTTGGTTTTGAGCTTTCTGCCATGGCTGAACTTGCTGTATAGAGAAGATGAAGTTCTCATGCGGCCAACATCTATGCAGCCGAGAGTTCTATACGACCCAATCCTTATGCGGCCTGGACTGTTTGTCATATATGTTACGCCCCGATTTCGCAAGGGGCCGATCATCCTTGCTTAGCGTCTTGTAGAATCGATCATCCTTGCATGGGCGTGATATCATGTAAGCCTAAGTTACGCTTGCACAAGGCCAAGGCTTTGAACAAGGATAAGTAAGCATTTCAAGTTTGAAGCTGCGAGACAACATAGCAGGAAAGTAAAGAACATAATGGCATAAGAAAATAAGCTCTTTATTGATATTCAAGAAGTGATACAAACTGCACTTGGCTGAGATTATAATTTGCTCAAGCTTTATCTCTCTCTCGATTACAATGACATCATTCCATATATTATATCCCTTTATACAAAAGCATCTTAAAACTTCTTGATTCGTCTCAAGGCATCGACTCCATATTTTCGGCTCTTGATGATGAGGATATGCTATCGCTTCTACAAATAATCTAGCACCTGTGAATAGAACTAGTAGGGGGTCAATAATTTGGAAAATTACTGGTGAATATAAAAGCAATGAATTGAAGAAACATTCTCTAAACCAATACTAAGTAATCATATAATAAAATATTATATTATTAGTGATCTTGCTACTTTTTATCTAGGTTCATTTCATGCAATACATGATAAGAGTCATATTACACTTTTGAAAACATCTTTGGAAAAATTTATTTCATATTCGAATACATGCAAGCATGCAAGACAAGCAGTTCATGCACGATATGCAGGTTCATTTATTATCTCTGGTGCGCAGCGTGTCTCGTGCGCCATATTCATTTTCTGAAAACTCTAGCATGCATCTAGTGGACTATTTTTCTTATCATTTCTCTCTACTCTTCTTATGAACAATTATCATCTTATCATGTGAATGAGATATAAGCATATATGTAAATAGAGACTTCTCTATGAAAGCAATTTATGCAAGAGAACACATTCGATAACATGTATATCACTTATTCAGTGATTCTTATCCTTCGCCGAACGGTTATCCCTGCAACAGACATACAAGTTAGCAATAATTTACATAAATACAATATTATATTCCATGTTTGTCTCTACATTAAATAGTTAGGTATGTAAGAAGGCTATCACACATGCAACGAAACTACCTGATATGCAGCTCTACCAGATTAAATTCTATGATGCACAATCTCCTGAATATGCCAACTTCTCTAACTCTTCTTTTTCTATCAGAAGCACCGCCTCCTTTCTAATAGCCACACCCTCAGGGGGCACTATTAGTCTCCTCCTTCATTAGCCTTCATCCACCATTCTAATAGCTACTCCCCCCAAGATCCGGAAGGACCAGTACCTCAGGGCACACTATTAGTCTCCCATCTTTTTATTTAGCCACTATCCACCATTCTAATAGCCACACCCCCAAGATCCGGAAAGACTGATACCTCAAGGTGCACTATTAGTCTACCATCTTTTCGATAACAAGCTATTAACTCTTTGTAACAATACAAGCTTTTCATTCAATCTATCTTTACACAATAACAAGAAAATATGTAACTGATGTTATATTTAACAAGCATGACGATAGTTCTTCTCTTAACTTTATCTTTAGCATACAAAGAAGGAACATGTTCAAGAACTTGTTTAACTCTTCTTTTTAGCATGAAAAATATTCGTTCGATAGCCATGTCAGTGTGACCTAGCATGCAACATCCTATTTCTTTTACTTAGCATGGCAAGGTTCATCTATTAATACAAGCATACAAGTTCTCTAGTTAAGCACGCAGGTTCTTGTTCTATTATTCTAATATGAACATTACCTACTTAGCAAACAAGCATTATAAAACTTAGATTCATTACTAAGGCATGCAAGAATTAGATAATGAAGTTTTGCCCACTCACCTAGTATAATCATCTTATGTCCCAACCGGGAGCTTTTCAGGAAGGCTTCCTCTTGAGCCAGCAAACAGAATTCTCTTGTACCTAGTAACAATACAGAGCGGGGCACTACATGCATACCCACATGATATTTCCTTTATATGTTGTACCGTAGTACAAACATGCTAGATACGAATCTACTTTGTCACTTGGCAGTCCAATTGGATTCACCCCAGCGTGATGCAATAATTAAACAAGTCATAGACACGCATGGAAATTGATTAAACCATTTTGTCCATGCTTAGAGGAATTGTATTTTATCACATATTGCATAGCACATAGGTATCCCTTAGTATAAACATGTAATATAATTACGTAGAAATACTTAGCACGTAGGAACAGATAGCACGTTGTAAGTGTATCAGCACAGATATAAGTGGTCGAGTCAAGTCATCAATCACAGTAAATCACATGAGTTCTATCACATTGCAATACATAAGTTAAGTCATGAACATAGTTGGTGTAGTCACTTGGTGCATGGTCGAACTATACACATGGTCGGGTTGGGCATATAGACGGGTCAGGCGCACATGTGGGGCTAATACTCTCACAGTCATCTAGATAACACATATGAATCAAAAGTCCAATAGAATATTCAAACCAAATCAATTCAATAAAATGTGTAGGGGTTCATGTGCGCATGAAGATCAAGGCCGCATGGTCTATCAGGGCACATGAGAATTGGGGGCGCATGGAATATGGGGAGCATAGACAAGAAAAGTCCACTCATCAGGGCAAGTGCTAAGTGACGGACAATAAATGCAAGTGAGAGAAATAACTTATGTGACTTGATATGACAAGCCAAAATGTCAGAGAGATAATACAAAAGCATAAAAAGTTATACCGAGTCACAAAAGTCATAGAGAGGCATGCGCCCAAAAGAAGAGATGCATGACTCGTGGCCGCATAGTCGCTTGGTCACATGGGCACATGGAGTATGGACTTCGTAAATTCATATACGTTGAAGGTATTATGCGTTCAACTTTAGAATGCATTCACAGAGCAGACATACATCATGTAAAAAATTAAATATCTTAATACTAAATACATGAAACATAGAGACTATCAAACTAGAAAACTATCAGAGAATATACTCACCTGTAGTCCTCAGAAAAAGATTTAACTCAGTGTCCGAGCTGGTGGCCAACAACCCTATATAGGAATATCATATAAAATGGTGTAATAAAGATAATTAAGCTAAAATGAGTTAAAGTATGATTTATAGGTCAATACTAAGTCATACTAGTCAAACTAAAGTCATACACAAGTTTATAGGTCCACACTAAGGTAATTAGTCCATATTAGCCACTAACTAGCTAACACTAGCTTATATTAGCTATACTAGGTCATTATCTTAGCATATAAGTAAGATATTCACTAATACCTACACTATCTAGTTATAACTTGGTATTATGGATGCCTATCAATACTTAGCACTATATACTAGCTAACTTAAACTATAGGTAATAATCCCCCCTAACAAGTATTAGTGTCATTTTATTTATCCCCTCACATACCTACCATATCTATTACTGAGTTGTATTAGACATATCACACCACAACTCCAAACATCTACTGCTCCTCAAGTTGATACCCAGAGGTAGCTGCTGCTAACCCACATCTAAGCTAGTACTACTACTAAACTAATAGACACTCTCAAAACCAAGGTTCACATTACCTTAATATACATCCATAAATCTGGAGTTACTGAGACTTACAAGTATCAAATACACCCACCTAGAACACATACACACCCAGGTTTTACTACTTCTATCCAATACTGAACACAGTATGGTATCCCCTCCTATTGGAACTCGAGTTCAATCCAAACCTACTATATTAACTGTCACTCGATCAATGCTCATGTATCATCTGATACATGAGTATCATTTTAGCGTTCTTCTCATACCTATGTAGAATGGCCTTTCCTTCCCCCATAGCTATGTAGTTAACATGTCATCCAACTGCAGTGGCATGCTGCTACATCCCTATATTAATTAGTTTTTATTGCTTTTGCAACTGCCTTCAATGACTCCCCCCCCGAATAAACTCTCAAGCTATAACACACCCTCATATGTACTTTGCCTACAGCAACCATCACAGTGCATGCTTGCACTCGAGCCTTCCAAAATGATCCCCAGCCCTCTCGGATACTATCTAACTTAACATCCCCCGATACTAACCTATCATACTTTACTGAAAGCATGCAAGAACCACACCGCTCACACTGAATGGGACCTCTAATTAACCTTCACACGGTGAAATCAATGCACTACTGCAACTGACCCAACAAGTTCCTTTCTCTTTCACTGCTAACCTGAACCATGCCATACATACACAACACTCTAGGTACCTAAGCCCCTTCTTACAACTGATACAACACTCCACACACACACACACTAGAACATTAAGTCAAATACTTGCCATGCATGTATATGATACATACCCAAATGAGAGTCCAAACTCAAAATTCTCCATAATTAACATACATATATATTAATTATATATAATAATAAGTAATATAATTAGTTATAATAGAAATTGAAGAGAATAAACATAAATCTCCCAAAATAAGCCCTGTATCACACCGTATCATAAAATACTTTGGAATACTCTACACGTGTCCAATTAGGGACACATATCTAGTCCCATCTCATCAATCTAAGTCTAATTAGATCTAATTAATCTCATGACACATACTTGATGTGTAAATCTCAAAATTCTCCATAATTGGATACCAAAATCTATGTAGAATTTATAATACAAGTCATCTAAACCTAGTTCTTGATCCTATTGGTAGCCCTAAGCTTAAGAATAATTTTTAATGGTTAAATACATGAATTAGAGTCAAAATTAAGGTATAGATTCAGAATTTATCTATTAGGAGATGGATTCTCAATGAAATGCTCAATACAAACAATTAGGACACAATCCCCTTGTCAATTACCCCTTCTTCAAGTGCTCCTTGTAATCCAAATGTCGATGATATCTTAAATAATAAAATTGAGAGAGAATGAGAGTGAATTGGATTAAAATTGATGGAGGAATAATTTAATTTTGGAAAGAACACAATTAGGGATCTAAATGAATTAATTAATGAGAGAAGAGAGAGAGAGAGAGAGAGAGAGACCCTAATATGTGGCTGGCCCCCTCTTTACCCCTTTCCAAGCAATGTATAATGCCCATGATAACCCTATTAGTTGGTCATGTGGTTTAATTAGAGAGGGCTATATTAGAAAACATCTAATTCTTTATGAAACTAATCTAATCTTCTTAATTAATTAAGGGAATGGGTCTAATAGGCCTAGTATAATATTGGGCTCAATTGTGTCATGACAACTAATGGGTCCACTAATGACAAATCCAAATAAAATATGCTAGCCCACTAACAAATAATTAAATAGCATAACTCAATATAATTAATTGGTAGCACATATATAAATATTTAATCACTAAATAATAAATATGCTAAATGATTAAAATACCCTTATCTAAAAATATGGTAGTGACAAAATGACTAAAAAAAAGAGTACAATATTGAGCAGTGATTAAGAAACCCACTTGTGTTCCTCAGTGGCCATCCGTCTGGTGCACGCCATTTTTTTGGGGAAGGTAAGCTGAATCCTCGGATGCTGGCTCTGTCACTCCCCTTTGCCAATATATGTATTTGGAACATATTATTTCTGGCTTGTATGTTTATTAGGTTGCATGAAGACTAGACCTATTCTTTGGTTTAGTGTAGTTCATGGTTTATTTTGTGGGTTAGTTTAAGTTATGAGAGATCCCATGGTCTAAACCACAAACCCTAGCTATATATTTCTCTCTCTTTCCTTATTCTTTCATTTCTCCTCCTCCTTTCATTTCTCCTCCTCCTTTCATTTTAGGCAAGTACACATTGCATGATATAGAGAAACCCTTAGATTTTAAATTCTTTATCTTTTCTTATATTTTATTAGTCTAATATGTGTACATTATGATTCTAAACACTTTTAATATTTGGAATTTTCAGTTTTGATGGGTGGAGGTGAGTAGATCTATATTTTAATTTAGGATATTTATGGGTTCTATAAAATTTTCTTGGTTTTGTTCTATTAAAATAAGGTATTTTAGAAAACCATTTTTTTCCTAGGTGATAGAGCATTCCATTTGAGGTATTTTGACTTTTGGTTCACTTGATTTGGAGTTGGAATAAAGTTTTTATGAAGGGAACAAGTTTTCGGGTTCTTGGAGTTTTTCCATGGCCGATCTGGTTGTTCTAGGATAATTGAGTACCATGCGACCTAACAACATGCGCCCCTCCAGCATGCGCCCATTTTGTTTGATGCACGTCTGCTCTGTGCATGCGTTTTAAAGTCGGACGCATAGTACCTTAAACTCACGGGAGTTCACTAAGGCCGGACTCTATGCGCCCATCCGGCCAGAAGATTATGCAGCCACGAGCCAAGCGTCTTTTTTTGGGAGCATACATTTGCACAACTTTTGTGACTTTGCACAATGTGTCATGATTTTGTCTTATCTTCCTGATATTTTTTTGGCTTATCATATCATGTTACATCAATCACTTCTCTCACTTGTATTTATTGCCCATCACTTAGCACTTGTCCCGATGAGTGGACTTTGCTTGTCTATGAGCCCCATATTCTATGCATCCTCGATTCTCATGCACCCTGATAGACCATGCAACCTTGATCTTCATGCGCGCATATGGCCCCCTACATATATTTTATTAAATTGATTTGGTTTGAATGTTACATTAGAGTTTTGATTCATATGTGTAATCTTGATAACTGTGAGAGTATTAGACTCACCAGTGCGCCTGACCTGTCTATGCGCCCAACCCGACCATGTGCATAGTTCGACCATGCGCCAAATGAATACACTACCTATGTACATAACTTGACTTATGTGCTACAATGTGATAGTGTAAACCCCCTGATTTTTCAATGATTTTTAAAAACAATTTTTACACAATTTTCTGTAATTTTTCTGGAAATAAAACTAAGGTATTTATAATTAAATGATTTTTTAGTAATGTTAATTAATATGAAAATATTATGAAAATAATATTTTCTGGTGTAAAATGAAAAACTAGACATAGGATAATTTTTCGGGAATTTATTGGACCCCAGAAGCATTTTTGAAGCCCTAAAAACTAATTTATATTTAAACCAAAATAAACCCTAAAATTTAACCCGGTTTATTTGAAATAAACCAAACCGAACCGAACTGAACCAAACCCATCTCTTAACGGGTCGGGTCGGATTTTAATTGAACCCGACCCGTTAGCCCGACCGAGACCCTAATCCCAATCCTAACCCGAAACACTGTTCCGGCGGCTATATAGTTCCCTCGATTTCCACGCTCAGCGCCCAGAGCCCGCTCCGGTCATCCCCGACATCCCCTTGCCGCCCTAGCCCTCGTCGTCCTCCTCTAGATGAACCCCCCGACCACCGACCAGAACCTCTCCTCCATCTCCCCCGACCATCGTCCAAAACCTGATCGCCTGAACCCTAACCTCCCTCTCCTCGTCCCAGCCCCGCTTCGCCTGTCACCACGACTCCACCGTCGTCGATCCCCCGATGAGCTCCGCCCATCCCCGACATCGAACCCCCCCTCAACCACCACACATCACCCCCGCAGAGCCTCCGCCCTCGCCTTACCATCTCCGCCTCGCCGTGCCCTGCCCAGCCCAGCACCACCACCATCACCCTCTTCCCTCGAGACCTGCCGTACCCACACCGCCGCCCCGGCAGCCTCGAGCCCGGCCGACTCAAGCTCGGTCGCCTCCGCCGTAGTCACCTCTGCCCCGCTGTCCTAGCCCCGGACACGGCTGAATCCTGACTCCGACACAGCAGCGTCTGAACCCCGGACACAACACAGTGGACACAACGCCGCGTCGTAGTGTCGTGTCAACCTGGACATGAGAAAACCTCATTCCACGGAGCCCTATTCAGGTAACCCGTTCTCTTTCCTCGTTGCTCCATTTTCCGTTCCATCAGTTATGACGCATAGGCTGTGTAACCCTCTCGATGTCCGTACAACCCGCTCGGTGCGTCGCGTCCTGTGGCAATCGCAAACCCCGATCCAAAAAAAGGAAAAAATGACACCCCTTTTTCACCCGGAACTGAGTACGCCCCGCCAAACGGGACGACTTGGTCACGCGTAGTCTTCACCGAAAGGTGCGCACCGTTGATACGGACGTGCGAGAATTCGCAGAAGTTGATTTCGATGTGCGTGCACACCGAAATCAACGCTATCCGCCGACAACGCCCGGTATCCGCCTGTTCTGGAATACGTCGTAACTTTGTGTACACAAGTCAGATCGAAACAAAACTTGCGCCATCAGACTCGTAGCAATACACTGGTCCTGTGACCCATGTTTGGTTCGATTCTGAGAACGTTGACCAAAATTGCGTATCGTGGGCCCTTCGGCTCTACTTGACGGACGATTTTGTGATCGGCTCATCGAAATCCAATTCTGGAAGTTCCGTTGGGTTCATAACATCGTTCTGGACTTGTTAATACTAAGTTGGACGAATTTGGAGACCATTGGTTCTGACATATTTTTCGGTACGAAGCGGGCCACATGTGGACCCCACTTTGACCCAAAATTATGGTTTTGCCCCTATGTCCAAATTGGACGAAAGGGAAGTGCTTTTTAGCTATTTTTCTTATTCTGGAAACATTGGTGATGTTTATTTCAGCATTCGGAGACATTTGTTCTGAGGCCGTAACTTCTGATCCTGCGTGCTTGACTTCTGGACAGTACATCTTGCAGCTTTCTAACCAGGCAAGATACCTTGCCAAATTGCTTACAGTATTTTGCATGCTTAGTATATTTCTGTATATTTATTGCATTTCTGTATATTTCTTGCATGTGTAGTTTTTTTCCAGTCATTACTATGTATTAGATATGTTGACACACACATGGCACTTAGTATCATCGAGGACAATCATTAGGCGTATGGGCTCTTAACCACTCTGGTAAACCGTAGTAACTAGAACGCACTATAGTGGTCGTGTCTGATGGTCGCTACCCCCGAGGTATGTCGATTAATGGAGTCCAAGGGTCACTACGCCAGAGGTATGTCAGCTGATGATGTCCACTGACGAGTGCATGAGTTGTGATGATTAGATCGAGTAGCCTACCCTTGCCCATACGTCAAAAAGTTGTCCTCATTTACATTCATATAGATTGTCTTATACAGCGTACTTATTTATTTTTAAATTATATGCATGTTTACTGTATTCAAGTTGGCTCACTTTTCTGTATCTTGTTACGTCCCTCTGAGGACCTGGTCCTCTGCCAGGTGTATCTTTTCTTAAGTATTTACAGGAGCGCAGATTTAGATGGTTATATATATATTTCGAGGATGTCTTCTCTTCGGGCCCGTGGTCGTTAGCTGGTATTCTTATATTGTGTTTATTGTGTTATACTTTTTCAATCGAGTTGGTAGTGGATTTGTTTCCATCTAACTATCCTCTTTAGATATTTCTTATTGAGATCTAGTTTCATAAATACTGGTTATTTATTTATATTAATTTTTGTGGATGAGATTTAGATTGTACCCTGTGTCTTGTGACATATGTTTTTACCACTTGTGGAATAATATTCATATTACAGCGTAGGTATGGGTTATGGTTTCCATATATTGGAGTTGCCATATCCATGCGGCTGTTATGCTTACTTGTCCTAGTCCTACGTATTTTGTGGACTGGGGCGTGACATGTTTTTGTGGTGGCCCATGCAGGTCGAGAGCATATTGTTTCGGTTACGTTACTGTACCGAACAAGCCTGCACCTAGGACTAGAGTATAGGATCTCAACCACAATTGACTATGATTCACCTTCCTCCTATCTGTTCTATTTAAACAATTACATCGTGCTTGATTCATGTGCTTCCCTAATAGTTTTTTGAGTATAGCCTTCTGCTAGAAGATAGGAACCCCTGTTATTAGGATGATAATTAGAGTAGCACACCTATTAAGAATACAACAAGAATATAGACACACCACTAAGTTTAGAATATCTAGTGAACACTAGAATTCCTTATCTCTAGAATTGGTTTACCATTACCCCCTGATGTATTATGAAGACTTGATAGTAGTATAGACACTACTAGAGTTAGTTAGAAGTTCCCATAATGTTTGACCCTGGTATTGAGGAACCAATAGAAAACCAAAAATTGAAAATTAGGACCGAACCTGACCTTCATAGTTAGATAGTATTGGAGAACTATAAACTTAGATCATTGTCTTATTATTAGTAGACAACACCTTAGGAAGCCTAGAGGAATATAATCAACACTTTTTCCTTAATCATACCTCGAACATCGCAACTAGTATACCACCCCCTTAGAGAACCATGATGCTATCTAGAGCCTCTATTTTTTTTAATTTCATATATTGATCCTCTGCGACCATAGCGCTCGCTAGTGTACGACGACTGATTATGTTTTTTCTCTTCATCTTACAACTCGTGCCATCTGACACTTCTGATAGTAGGCCAAGTAATTTTATTCTTTCTTAAGGACTCATAGTTTGCTAGGATTACAGTTGTAGTCTTGAATTTGAAAATTTTGTGCTTGGTAGTTAGAGTTTGATAAGTTTGAGTTGTTTTTGTAGACTGTGACCCGATGATTACCCCTTAGCTTTAAGTCGCATAATTTGTATTCCCACCTCGATACAAGTTAGATCCCTTTCCCCTTAACGGCTAGTAACTCTTCTATTCTTACTATTGACACTTTTTCTATAAGCACTATGACTAAGGCTTAAGACGATCATGACCTATGTAATGTAAGCAGATACCCTAATAGGTACTTAGACCCCTTTTTGTAGGCCTTAAGAGGAGCTTCTATGGTATCCTTAAGATAATTACAATAGTAGTTCAATTATTATAAGTTATATAGTATACCTCAAACCCTAGTATCACATAATCCACTTGACCCATCAAGGTAGTGTAACTGAATGACATTAACTGTATGCTAGCATAAGATGACAGTATTTATTCAGACAATATAATTTAGAGGTCCATGCCCCTATTTGGTCGACTAGCGACTTAGACAAGGAGTTGTATGACAACTGTGGAGATTGTATAGTCTTAACTTCTTGTGGACTTGAAATATGTTATGACTTCTTCCATCATGATCTAGCATATTTATATTTCATATACTACCTTGACTTATGCTGCTATTTTATAGCCTAGTTTTGCAAGCTTATTCTTTATCGAGTTTGTTCATGACATATGTATTATTGGGGAGGCCCACAATAATATATTTCAGAATCAGTATATTACGGTCTGATCAACTATAGTACGCTTGATTCACCCTTCGCAATAATACTTTACGTGGATTGAGATATATAGTTGACTAGTAGATACCTGTACTTGCCCTCTAGATATGTCTGAGCAGATCGTATCGGTTACATAACTTTACTAATAGGTGCATGTGAATAGGAATTACCAAAATAGGATTTTAATACACAACTGCCTTGACAATTCCCATTTGAATTCTTTAAACGCCTTGATTCCGATACTTCTATTCTATTACCTCTCCCTTGAACTCTTTATTATTGATCTCCATCTTCCCTTATTTCGGAAAGATGAAACCACTTGCTTGGTATAAGTTTGATACACATAGAGTACTAGATATACCCCATAGGCCGATCACATACTTGAGGATTATTCTTTTTAAGGGCATATCATAGATGTCATGTTTGGTGTTAAAAATTTTGAGGATTCAATAACATGATTAAATAATTTCGGACATAGCCTTCTTAGATGTATAGCTTTAGGTGATAGATGGATAAATTTTAAGTTGGATAGATTATGAAATCCTCACCCAAAATTGGACCTAATTGGCCGAGATAGTGAGACTAAGGCTAGATTGATTCCAGTTAGAGATGGAACCTGGTATTTTATTAAATTTTGCAATAATTATATCACCTAACGCACCTTATCGTGCTCCGGTAATTGGAACACTACAGTAGCCACTGCCTTCCTACAAATTCCACACCCTTATCCTACACGTGCACATCATCCAATTCTCATCTTTGTGCAATTTTCCAATTGTTGGGCGCCTTTATGCAAAAGGGCATTTAGGTGTCCGCACCATTGTACATGACACATAAAGAAACCTATTTTCGCTCATGTGGATTTTACCATAATTTTTCCAGATGTGCAACGCGCAACATCGCCCACTCCTTTAAACCTGGCCTTAAATTTTAAACAATACAAATCTTATACCATCCTTGACTTTCTACCGTGACTTAATTTTAATTTCGAGGACAAAATTTTTATAAGTTGGGTAGATTGTAAACCCCCTGATTTTTCAAGGATTTTAAAAAATTTTTTTACACAATTTTCTGTATTTTTTCTGGAATTAAAACTATGGTATTTATAATTAAATGATTTTTTTAATAATGTTAATTAATATTAAAATATTATGAAAATAATATTTTATGGTGTAAAATGAAAAACTAGACATAGGGTAATTTTTTTGAAATTTATTGGACCCCAGAAGCATTTTTAAAGCCCTAAAAACTAATTTATATTTAAACCAAAATAAACCCTAAAATTTAACCCGATTTATTTGAAATAAACCAAACCGAACCGAACCAAACCCATCTCTTAACGGGTCGGGTCGGATCCGAATTGAACCCGACCCAGACCCGTAAGCCCGACCGAGACCCTAATCCCAATCCTAACCCAAAATACTCTTCCGGCGGCTATATAGTTCCCTCGATTTCCACGATCAGCTGCCCAGAGCTCGCTCCTGTTATCCCCGACCTCCCCTTGCCGCCCTAGCCCTCGTCTTCCTCCTCCAGACTAACCCCCCGATCACCGACCAGAACCTCTCCTCCATCTCCCCCGACCACCGTCCAAAACCCGATCGCCAGAACCCTAACCTCCCTCTACTCGTCCCAGCCCCGCTCCGCCTGTCACCCCGACTCACCGTCGTCGATCCCCCGACGAGCTCCGCCCATCCCCGAAATCGAACCACCCTCGACCACCACTCTTCACCCCCGCAGATCCTCAGCCCTAGCCTCACCATCTCCGCCTCGCCGTGCCCTGCACATCCCAGCACCATCACCCTTTTCCCTCGAGACCTGCCGTCCCCATAGCACCGCTCTGGCAGCCTCGAGCCCGACGACTCGAGCTCGGTCGCCTCCGACGTAGTCACCTCCGCCCCGCTGCCCTAGCCCAGGACACGGCTGAACCCTGACTCCGACACAGCAGCGTCTGAACCCCGGACACAACACAGTAGATACAGTGCCGCATCTCAGTGTCGTGTCAACCTGGACACTAGAAAACCTCGTTCCACGGAGCCCTATTCAGGTAACCCGTTCTCTCTCCTCGTTGTTCCATTTTCTGTCCCGTCAGTTGTGACGCGTAGGCTATGTAATCCTCTCGATGCCCGTACAACCCGCTTGATGTGTCGCGTCCTATGGCAATCGCAAACCGCGAACCAAAAATAGGAAAAAACAACAACCCATTTTCACCCGGAACTGAGTACGCAACGCCAATTGGGACGACTTGGTCGTGCGCGGTCTTCACCGAAAGGTGCGCGCTGTTGATACAGACGTACGAGATTTTGCAGAAGTTGATTTGGATTTGCGTGCACACCGAAATTAACGCGTATCCGCCGACAATGTCCCGTATCCGCCTGTTGTGGAACACGTCGTAACTTTGTGTACAAGGTTTTAGTGGTGGCCCATATAGGTCTGTGTTTTCAGACTTGTGGTCATAAGAGTCTCAATAAAATATGTTCCTTTTGATATTTTGCTTCATCTTCCTCGATATCAGTACTTGAACAGTTAAAACTTCTTGCCTACTTGATCTTACTCGTCCTGTTTTTGATGTTTTATGTCTTTTCTTTAGGACTTCTTCAGTTGCTAGAGTTGCAAGCATGGTATGATAGGGTTTCCCTGGGCAATAATGGGAGGTAGAACCTGCTCAGAGTCAGATCCAGATAGAGCCAGTAGTTGAGCAAGTTGGCACAGTAGAACCAAAAGTTGGACATATTGAGCAACTAATCCCTCAGATCCTCGTACCCCTAGTAGTTCTAATAGTACCAACGGTACTTGATACCCCGACATTATTAGACATCCTTCGGGGAATGATGGCTACGCAGTAGCATCATATGGCGGTGTAATAACATCAGCAATTTCAACAATAAGAGCAAAATGCTTTATTGAGTCAGGGTTTACAAAGGCTTTGAAGAGAGGCGGAAGGACAGATTCAGGAGAATCGATTAGATTTTGCCAACTTAACCCGAGGTACTTCAATGACACGGAGGATGCCATAACAGCAGATGCATAGTTGCAAGACATGGAGGTTATTCTGGCAGCAACAAAGGTTCCAGCTGATGAACAAGTTAACCAAGTGCGACTGCAGCTCCAAACCGTGCCCGTGACATGGTGGACGTTAGTAGAGGATGGCTTGAGGCATTCTTTCTCTTGGGACAATTTCATAACTCGGTTTCGGGCAAAGTATTTTAGATTCGTCACATAATATGAGCTTTAGCAGAGGTTTATCTGTCTCAAGATGGCCGGTAGAATTGTGGACGAATATGCAGTATAATTCTATAGGCTAAGTAGATTCTCTCTGACCTTGGTAGCTATGGAGTCAGACAGAGTGATGAGGTTCCAGCAAGGACTTCATCTAAAGATTCTACAATTGGTAGAGGGGCACGACTACCAGATTTATGAGAAAGTATTTATAGCAGCTTGAAGGTACGAGCTTATCCTGTATAGGGTGTAGGCGAGGACGGGAGGCCAGAGAAGGTCTCACGCTCAGAGTTGAGAAGGTGGAGGATTACCCTAGATGTCAGCACCATCACCTGTCTTTCATATCCATGATGTAACATCACGGAGGATGACAGTTTTGACAGTGATAACACCATCTCGGCAGCAGTCGAGGCAGTAATAACAGTAGTAGCACCAGGAAGCACCGATATAATGTACTTACTATGGCAAGGAAGGCCATACTAGAGATATGTGTAGGATATCCAATAGGTTGTATATGAGGTACGGTAGTCCATATCACATGATTATCAATTTTTTGATGATGTAGAAGCCAGGAGGGCCAGTCTAACAGTTACCAGCGCTGCCAGCACCAGGGGCAGTTCAGCATAGAGGGAAAGCGATAGCAGTACGACCATTAGCTCACCATCCATTTGTGACACAAGCTTAGATCTATCAATAGCAGCAGAATCAATAACAGGGCCAACATAGGCCAATATAACGCTTCCGAGGGAGGCAATAATGAGGAGCGCAGCAGGGCCAAGGGCAAGCATTCACCTTGTCCTTGGAAGAAGCTTTGGCATCAAGCGACGTAGTAGTAGCTAACATCTATATCATATTTTTTCCTGTTGTATCATTATTTAATTCGGGTGTATCTCATTCATTTATATCTGCATGATTTGTGTTACATATTGGATTAGAGTTCGAGGCATTGCCTGAGAGGTAGAATATACTCACTGGTAATAGGCTCATAGAATTTATTTGTGTGTATATAACATATTCAGTCATAGTGTGCGGGCATTAATTACTTTGATGGTTGATCGAGTTACCTATGGGTATGAGACTCATCTCACAGTATTTGTGTATTATGTCGATACATATTTTGTGCTAGTTATTGTATTTTATTGGATCTCGAAGAATTTCTACAATTCTCAAACTTGAAACTTTACTACCTGACTGGTATACCAATGGTATACTATAATATACTGATGGCATATTGTCCGGCAGATATTTGTTTCACTTTTTAAGATATTTTTTTAGATATTTTCTATAAATAGTACTTGATTCAATTTATTTATTTATTTCTCTTTATCTCTTCTCTCTTCTTCATTTTCTCTCGAGCTTGGAGTATGGTCTTGAGACCTAGAGTGTGGTTTCTGAACCCTTTCATGGTTGTGGACTAGAATATTTTTGCTGGGAGCTCACGTTAGACAAGTACACCTTGTTGATTTTGTGAACTTCTTTTAGTTTTTGTTATTTTTTTCCTGGAGCTTGGTTGTTGCTTTTTAGCTTAAAATTAATTTACTATAGTTATTTATATCCTGATTTCTAGCCTAGTGACCATCTCAGTTTTGATTTTTAGTAGAATCTTGTCTCATCCCTTTTTGGTAACTCGGTAACAGAAACGGTACCGGAGTTATGACCGTGAGATTTAGTCTATATTAAGATATGAGACTTAACCTAGACTTGACTTCTTATTAGACTTGATTCTGGTAATTTTCAGGGATTGATTTGTGTCCCAAAAATTAGACTTAACAATATTTTTTCCTGGAAGGCGGCATACCAACGGTATACTACAATATACCGACGGTATATCGATTTTGACCTAATTGATTTCTTGATATTTTTTGTGAATCCTTACGGCATACCGACGGTATACTATAGTATGCCGACGGTATATCGATCCTGCCGATATTTGTTGACCGACTTCAGGATATTTGCCTTGGCCGGCATACCAACGACATACTGGGCTATGCCGATGGTATACCGATTTGTGAAACTTTATTTTCTAGTAATTTTCTTGCCTACTTGGAACGGCATACCGATGGTATACTATAGTATACCGACGGTATACCATTTTTTTAGAATCCAGAACTGGCTATGTTTTTCCTATCTATGGACCGGTATACTGATGGTGTACTGGACTGTATCGACGGTATACCGATTAATCACTTTCTTTAGAAATTCTTGATTTTTCGTGATTTTGTTATAATACTTTTGGCTTTTGCTTGGACACGCGATGACTTGACCTGACTAGACATGAACTTACATGGCTTCAGATGACTTGAATTGACTTGGCTTTACTCGATTTAACCAGGCTTTGCTTAGCTACACGTAATGAGATAATTGACTGAACTTGACTTGGCATGACTTTACATGGCTTTATCGGACAGGGCTTGACTTGGTTTCACTTGGCTTTATCTGGATTGACATGGCTTCACATGGTTGTACATGGCTTTAACTGGTTTCACTTGGCTTTACCTAGCTTCACCTGGATTGACATGGCTTCATTTGGCTTTACTAGGCTTTACTTGGTTTCTTCTGGCTTGGTTGTTGTTGTGACTTACATGGGTCCATTTGAGCAATGTATATTAAACTTGTTTATATTACTATCAAAACTTGTTTTGTTGCATTATGTCTAGGATAGATTCTGCAGAATGTTACACCCGAATTCATACAAGAAACTGCTAGGAGTTAATAATTAGAGATTTACTTAGTACATGACTAGAGATTTTTTTTATATTGCATGCAGTCCTGATTATTCATACAGTTATCTTGAGAAGTATCTAGTGTTTTATATTATCGAGTATCTTATGGAGTATCCGGTGCTAGTTTGTGCGTATGGATATCCCAGATGGATTATAGGAGCATGCGATCAGAAGGTACTCTAGCATCGCGTTGCATTATAATTGTTAGTAATTAGGATTTTGATAATCCTAGTTAGTTAAAGTATCAAGCCGTACTTATATGATTTGCCATAATTTATGGATGAGGGATAGTCTAGGCTTTATAATCACACTTTTATTTTTTGCACTTGTTACCCTATTGATTATTAGTTCAGGATATGTCTTATTACAGGTTAACAATATTTCTTATACTATCGTGAGATCATTTACATTCAGTCTTTACTTTTTGTATTTTTATTATTTGTGTTGTTGGTTTAAGTTCCTAGATTGGCATCCTTTGTGGTACTAGCTATTTAGGGGTCTGACTCCACTGGTTTTTCATGGCCAGATTTAGTAGCATTATCGGAGTGTCATTCATATTTTCCTGAGGATGGTGGCAACCAGGAGTACCAGACCGCTTGAGTATGTTTTCTTACTTCTCCACTCTGATGTATAGTCTACTTTTGTTGGTGTTTAGTTACTGACCACGTATTTAGCTCATATTTTGGTTTGATCATTTAGCCTACAGGCAATAACATGATTGACATATCCTTGGGTTGATTATGTATAACTTAGATTCTGGCTAGTTTATTTATTTTGTATTCACTTGCTTCATGATCATCTGTATATTATAGTTTGGGACTCTTTACTATTATATTTTAGTTGATCTTATATCTTGTTATTATTCCTATTATTCTTGTGATTAAGACATTAGGGTTTATTGAACATTGGCTTGACTGTTGGTTTATAGTAGTGACCCATCATGTCTTACAGCTTTACCATATATGTGGAGTATCAGTGTGTTCTAAGTATACATAGCTGGACTTGTCAGCCCCGCTCTCTAGTATTCGGGTTCTAAGACGTGACATAGTTTTAGTGGTGGCCCGTACAGGTCTGTCTGAGTGGATTATGTTTGTCTGAGCAGATTTGATCTGGTTTTTTTATAGATATATGGGGTTATTGTAGTTGATAAATGTCTCAATCCTAAACTATTTCCCTTGATTCCTAGTCATTTTCTCTATCCCTAATTCTTGATTTGATATTGTTTAATAATAAACGAAAAAAATAAGATGAGGTTTATACGAAACCCGCTCTTTGGTTCACAAACAAGAAGTACAATTAATCCTATACGAGGATGTTGAGTACAATTTTTAATCTGGGTAAATATTGCTATAGGAGTCTGATCTGCAGTCGATCACTTTGTCCTTTGGACAACACGATGATGAAGAAGTGTCGTAGAAGACAGAAAGCAGCTTCGAAGGTTGCAAAAGAGAGTGGATGCTCGATGCCAAAGTCGTCGATCACTACCCTTTGCCTGAGCTCTGGATTCTTCTCTCTCAAAGACTCTTCGACTCTTAGTTCCTTGACCTTCTCTTTTTGATCTTGGAATCCTTGACCTTTAGTTTTTCTCGACCTGACTTCGACCCTGGACCTCTGTCGATAGAGGTCTCTATTTATAGGGTTTTAGTGACAGTGACCATCCAGTCGGCGTAGAAGCCGGATAGTGGAAAGTATAGCACCTTTTACGCGATGGTTATAATAACCGTTGCCCACATATAAATGACCTTTTGAATGAGCGTGTGACGCGTGTCCCATTAAGAGACAATGCGTATAACTGCTGCAAAGATCACGACATAAAAGCCACGTAGGTAGTTATCCCCTGCGTAGAAGAGGTTGGCGTAGAAGCCAATAACTATCACCCTGTAGTAGAAACCAAATAGTCATCAAACTGGCGTAGAAGCCAAGTAGGCGTAGGAGCCGAGTAGGCATAGAAGCCGAGTAGGCGTAGGAGCCTGATGCTGCGTAGATAGGTAGCTATCGTAGAAGATAGCGGATTCTCCTTCCTTGATTGAGGCCTTGAGCAAATCCTATACCAAATAGCCTTAATACGCACTAATACAAATGTAGCCTGAGCTGGCGTATTGTGCAAAAGTGATGATGTGGACGTTTTAGCTAAAATTATGGCTTTTGGAGATATAATCAAATCTCTTGCATTAAATGCAGAGATCTGCCCCCATCCGGCGCATTAAATACAGAGGCATGTCCCGAAGATCTGCCACCATTCCGCACATTGAATGTAGAGGCGTGTCTCAAAGATTTGCCATCATTCTGCGCATTAAATGCTGAGACGTGCCTCGAGACCTTTACGAAGAGCAACTTTTGACGTGGCAGCCTGTTTATCTTCTGTGGAGCGTAAACAGCTCACATCTGCCTGTGTAAAACTAGGCAGCGTATTCCCTTGTATGCGTAAAAGCGGTTTACGCTAAGGAAATGTCACTAAATGACAGTCTAGGTCGCTGTGCCGCGCCATCATTATAGTCATCGTCTGGATAGTCGTGCAGTACTCTTTGTCAGGAGTTAGACGTTAGGTTCACTGCACGATTTGACAGGTTCATTTTGGAGAATACGAAGCGTTCCTCATACACTTCAATACTGCATTAAAGCGGATGAGTTTTACGCCATAAAGGCGATATAGCACCCCTTTTTACGCCGAAGCAGCCTGGACATACTACATTACGCGGATAGTCCTTGAGCTTATATTTTATGCTGTACTTAGCAAAAAAGCTCTGTTGTACGTCGATGGCTCCAAAGTCATATTTTACGTTGCCCAGCACCAACATGTTGCATATAGCTATTCAGCGTATTTTTTATGCTTCTACAAGACCCCCTTCAAAGCTTTCAAATTCCTCGTAATTTAAAACGCTTTGAATGAAGCATGAAACGGTCAAGTCTGACACGTTCTTCAAGGCTGACTTCTTGGCGGATTATTTTGGATTTGTTGGGATTCGGTGTGATCTTTTTTGCCTATATAAAGGCTGAGGAGTTAACCTGTTCTTCCCATATTTCCTTCACCACAAAGAGATGATCGCCGAAGTTCGTCGGGTTGACTTGAGGAAGAAGAAGACCATGTTCTTCCAGCATGTAAGGAGCCAAAAAAGAAGGCATCTTCGAGCAAATGTCCTCTGTAATGATGGATCATGGAAGGATATCATAGCTTTCTTTGCTCGGGATAATCAGCAACTTTGTATGACGGTTTGTCCAGAAGAGAGGAAGGGTCACATTCGACCACACAGCTCGCAAGCTATATTTTCTTCTATCGTTTGTGGACGAAAGCAGAAAAACTAGCTCTGTCCTCGAGTATTGAGTTGGGTCTAAAATCTCAACTCAATCTGTCATGGCATGTGGAGGATGGGCTCTGCATAATTTAGGCAGGTATAGTTTTGTATCCTTCTGCCATTAATCATTTTCTTGTTAATCGGTCGCGAAAACCGACTAACTGCTGAAGAAGACAGAAGAAGATCTCTACCAATGCGAGAACCTAGCAGAACAGATTCTGGGGGTGGCCTTCCGATGACGATGAGGAAATATTTTGTAGATGGGATTTCCCTCATATGTAATCATGAAAATGAAGAAAAAACCCTTTGTAGACTGGATTTTCCTCATATGTAATCATGATTTAATAAAATCGTCTTCTTTTGTGCATATGATTATCTTACCATATATTTTGCTGTGATGAAGTCTGAATATGTATAGCTTTGACATGTCTGGTAACTTTACGCCGACTTTGATAGAAAGAGTATTAGGTCCCGTCCTGTCTTTTACGCATAACTAAATAAGCGCAGAAAGCCGCTTAGCATTTAAGTCGAGTATTCGAACTGTCCTGCTGTTAGGAATGGGGAGTTGCATAGAATTCTGAACTGTCACTTATGATAAGAAGAATTCTTGTTCAGACCATCATTTTCAAGAATGATTTCTCGAAAATACCTTAGAATAGGGCAAAAAATGGCTGTCAAAAACTGAGTCGCCATCTTGAACTGTAGATGAAATATTCAGACTAGATTCTGGATGAACCTCCTATCGACCCGAGAAGAAGAGTCACTTTCAATATTGAAATCTGTATGCTTTGGGTACTTGGGATATTTTAAGGTCAAGAAGGAGTATCTTCTGTGTGAACTCTTGCAATTGACCGCCTTAAGAATTATTCAGATATACGCATACTCTGGCCTACGTATTCTCAGATATGCGGAAAGTCATAGATCTGTAATGTAGATGAGCATAAAATCATAAGTTCGTAGCCTCTCGAGCGTAAAAGCTGCTGAGCATGAGAGCATCCGAGCGTAGAAATTATAGATTTGTAGTCTCTGAAAAGAAAATCTTCCAAGCGTGATGTTGTGGATTTGTTGCCACTGAGCGTAAAAGCCACCGAGCGTGAAATCATAGATTTGTAGCTTTTGAGCGTGAAGTCGTAGGTTTGTAGCCTCTCGAGCGTAAAAGCTACCGAGCATAAAAGCATCCGGGCGTAAAACCATAGACTTATAGCCTGTGAGCGTAAAACCATAGATCTGTAGCTGCCGAGCGTAGAAAGCTCCTTGGCGTAAAACCACGAATCTGCTTTGCACGAAAACTTTTCGAATTCGTTGACTGTCCGCCTTCCCTGAGTAACAGGCTGATGTAGTCCCCAATCATAACCTAATATTAAATATTGGATTTGGTTAGGGATTTGAGGAGTCCATCCAAACTCTATATATACCCCAAAAAAATGCCTTCGACTGTTCGAGTTCTCTCCTTCATTTTTCTCCGAGCATTCCGAGTTTTCAGCAATGGCCCCGAAACTAATCTTTTCATCTAAGGGAAAGAAGACTGACTCTTCTTCTCGGTCCTCTTCCCAAGAAAGAGCGACTTCTGTCGGGCAAGGCGAGCCCCGCTCTGAGCGAAGTGTTCCACCGACGAGCTGTGCACCAGGCGTTAAGGGTAAAGCTTTTGGGATGACGAGAACGACGAAAATCCTTCGCATACATTGTACGTGAACACTCTAGGTTGTCTTCTGTGCTGATAGCCTCTTCGAGGAAGATGATGCACATTGATGTTTCATCTTTTACGTCCACATTTCTAATGTGTCAGCATAAGAACTCTATATTTTCGCAGTCGGGTATAAAAGCACAGACTGTCGAAACTTGGCGTATACCATAAAATTTGAGTGTTACGCTTCTGGATGAAAATTCTGACGTAATAACTCAAACTTTGGCAGTCTGGCGTAAAACACAGACTGTCAGGATTTTTTGTGTATACTGCCAGTTCTTGAGTTTTATGTCTCGGAATGAGATTCTAGCGTAAAAGATCAAGTTTTTACAAGTCTTGGTGTAAAGCACAGGCTGTTGACTTTTGGCTTTGGCATATGCTGCATGATTGTAATGTCTAGTATATAAACTAACGTGTTTTTCTTGTATTTTGCAGTTAACTTGTATGCGTCTCCGCTGGCCGAGGTGATGGGTTCCGCTGTCGGGATACTGCATTCCAACTACCTGGAGGATTTGTCCCACGTGACATTTCCCATCTTTGGACCCCAATATCCTGAAGGAAGTGGAATCCTGATATCGTCCCAAGGAGAGCGAATGATGTTGAGCATGATCAACGGAGATCCCCGGATGTCTATAGACGGGGCACAATATATAAAACCGGTTTTTCTCTTCGGGGACATGATTGACAAGCAGTCCCAGACGAAGCCCAAGAAAGAGCTCTGGGTTTTCCCTGCCGGGGGCTTGGTCATGTGTCTGCCCAAGATGCTGAGGGACTACCCTATCTCGGCATTCTTCCATGCCACACATCCCAGGAGGATGTCGTCGACACTGCCTCCCGATCTTCACGGCCAGCAGGGGAAGATATTTCATTAGAAGGGATCTGACCAGGGGTCATTTGTCAGCCATCCTTTCGGTCCAGTCATGCCGTTTAGGAGATTATTTTCGGGCGTTGTCCCGAGTGAGAAAACCGCACCATTCCAGCCAGTCCAAATACCGACTGTCTGCAACGATTTCATGGGGCACGGAGGAGTATACCCCAAGGTTAATCCTCGGACAAGTGGGTGGATCACCCCTACGAATCTTCGATGGACTTGTTTAGCTGACTGGGCCCTGAAGCATTTTCAGACCGAGCTGGAGAGCATTGGTCTGTACGCAGCTGTGAGTGCCACCAGTGTTGGGTTACCTCTAAACCCCAGCATGTTTTTGGCTTTGATGGAGCGATATATCTCGCTCACCGGGACTTTCGCCACTCAACTGGGGGAGTTAGGATTGGCCCTCCACGAGATGGCAGAGATTTCGAGACTGCCGATGGGGGATACTCCTTATGAAGAGTATGTTCCCACAAACCGAGAGCTGAGGGATTCAGACCCTCGGGTAGTGGCAGTGTACCAGGAGATGATGTGCCACTACCTTGCTTGTACCGCCTTTTATAATGAGCCTTCAGATTTGGCTCATACCAATAAATGGGCGTCCTGCCTCTTCTTTCACCGGGCCAGGGCTGCTAAGACAGAGAAGGTCTTGGATAGCAGCGATCAGCCTCTGAGCTGTCTGAGCGTGCTTAGTGCTCAGGTAGTCGACGATCTTATGGAAGACGCTGGGGCTCCAGATCAGATTCTCGACGAAGGCGTAGGGAAATATCCTGCAGGCACTAAGGCCTACAGTTATTTGAGGCATTGCCACAGGCCTCTGTCCAAGGAAGCTCAACTGGCTGGCTTCCTTTCTATATGGCTGTACCGACTGGTGGTATCCGGCATTGCATCTGCGGACCGCATTCACCGTAATACCTTATGGCCTGCAGTGCATCTGGTGTTCGGGGCAAGACTGGGTTTGCTCCCTGCAATGGTGTGTCTCATACAAGCTGGCCTGAGGGCCATTACTGATGGGCTGCTTGCCAATGAAACTCGGCGTGATAGCTTTCCTAGGGTAGAATTACCATACCTGTATTTGATGGGATAGTTAATTCTCCATAACCCCAGGGTGATGTCTCCCAGCTCTGGCAGCAGTTCGGGGGGTAGTTTCTTGCTGAATTACAAGAATTCCTCCTGGAACGTGATCACAGTTTTAGACTGTCGGCGGGCACTGAATTTCAGTCACAGCTGGAAGCTCTTCTGCACTGTCCCCTCTGTACATCTCAACCAACAGGGGCGCAGACTTCAGAACTTAGGCGACGGGAAGACGGTTCTTTCTCCTAAAGCTTTTAATTGGTTGGTCTGTATTAGACCTTCCTATTTACTATACAAAAGTAAAGACCAGTGCTTCTTGGAACCTTACTTGCCTAGTCGGTTTGCCAGGCAGTTTGGATACGACCAATTGCATATAGGCAATGCCGTCACCAGCTTCAGGTCCAGGGGTGGACTTATCAATGGAGCGAGAGGGTGGCGATACTTCATCATGGGTTGCACTGAAGTAAGTTTTACTGTGCCGACCATTTCACTCTCCACGGAGCTGCGTATCCTCCACTCGTATGCCCAGTTTTATGTGGCAACCAACACCTTCCATCGCAATTTTCATATGCGTGAAAGTTTTCGGATGCCCTCTTCTAAGTCTGCAGGAAGATACGAAATTCTCTCAGTTTCCTCTAACGAGGGTGAAGATTCCGTCAATCCAGATGAGCCTTTGTTGGCAGTACCGAGGGGTAAAATACCTCCGCCTGCAGGGCCTCTGGTCATCTCTGGTAAGCGAATGGCTCCTGCTCCGAAGGAGACTTTCCCTTGCAAGAAGAAGAAGAAGAAGAAGACGGTTAGTCGTCCTCTCAGGATTCCCGGCTATGAGGTTCCTAGAAGTGAATATGCTGCTTCCCCTGTCGGGGATGATTCTTTTATTGGAGGTTCCTCGCCTTTTAGAGAGGGAACCTCCACAGTTCTGGCTGGCGATACCGGAGAATCTCTGCTTGAGGCTGTTGTCGCTGCTACCGCTTCAGGTAGTGGTACAAGATTGCCTTCGGGGCCGAGATGAATAAGGATATCTTTATCCAGATCAGCATCGAGAGAAACCCCTGCCGTGTCCGTAAGTACACCCAGTGAGATTCCAGCCGATGAGCCTCGGTTGGAACTTGACGAGGACCTAGAAGAATATTTGCTAGTGTCGGTTGACACACCACCTTCTCCAGGTATGACAGCTTGCTTAGCATCATTAAGAAATGATTTAGCTGTACTGGCCGCAGACACGACATATATGCCATCGGCCATGGGTAAATGTCGTCTTTACGCCTCTTTTTGGAAAAATTAACACCATTTTAATATTAACTTTCTTTTGTCTTCTTTTCAGGGGAAGACATCTACGTGGAGGGCTGTGTTGACGCGCCTTTTGGCTCTGTTTCAGCTCCTGGCGACGACATGGAGGTGCCCGTCTTCGAAGAGGAAGCATTCTCGGGTGCCGGCTCGCCAGAAATAGCTTCGCTATCTCGAGAGGAGGATGAACCTGTCGTTACGACAATACCTCCTTTGAGTACGCCGACAGTTTTGTCTGTTGTTGGCGCATCTTCTTTTGTCGCACCATCTGTTGAGGCAACGACCGTGGCAACATCATCTGTGGTCATTCCTAGAGGGGTATTCGCCAATATTGCATCCACTCCAAACGTCCATTCGGATCTAGCCATGCTGACTGAGCAGTATACCAGTATATTCTACACCACTATAAAAATATTGATATCAATGGTGTTGGAGAAGAATCTAGGCTTTGAGGTGCTGAGGAGGTCCTCTCAGTTTACGATAGTACCGATCAGAGAATTCAACGACACTGGGATAGCTGACACACTGGAGCAGATAGTTAATGGTTTGGAGGAACCCATTAATTAATACTTGCAGCTATCTCGAGGCAGCACTGAAGACCTGGTCCAGGCTGAATATGACTCCTTGACTGCGCAGCTTGCTGAACAGACGGAAGGCCTAAATAAATCCTTCCAGACACATCAGCAGGAGATGGATGAAGAAAAAGCTATCTTGGAGGAGGTCATTCCTCTTCAAACAAAGTGCCAGGCCGAGCATGAAGGGAATGTAGCGAGGGTCCGCAGACTGGAAACAAAACTCGCTCAGGCAAATGAGTGGGCCTCTTAGTCATCGAAAGCTCTAGATGTGGTGAATGGTCGACTGGGTATAACTCAACAGAACTTGGCGCATGCTGGAGTCATCTGTGCTGGTTTTGTTTGGGCTAGATCCAAACTGTCCCTCCTGAGCAATGATGAGGCACGGCTGGAGCGGGCCCACGCTACCGTTTTAAGTTCCAGGACTGAGAAGATTGCTGCACTGGCGCAGCATATTCGTGACCTCACCGCTCCCCCCAAATGATGTACCTTTTTGCTTTTCTTTGTCCGCCGAATTTGGTCTCGAAGGACCGGCCTCTGGTATGACGGGTTCCAGTTCTGAAGGCTTGGCAGCTGAAGCGTCTGCCGATGCATCTTCCTGACTCGCTCCATAGTTCTTGAGGTAAGCTTTCCCTGAACGGATTCCAGTAGCCAAAACCTCGTCTTCTGATGCCGAGTGTACCGTAACCATGTGACATAGTTTGCGCTTCGAGTCCTTCTTAGACTTAGCCTTAGCAGCTTGAGTCTCTTTCTCGATCTCTGACACCAGATCTGGATGAACCTATATGATCTCACCCCGCTGGGTAGTTAGGGGCACCAGGTCATGATTTTGACCTCTAGTTGGAGAGAGATTAACGATGTTCATCGTTGTCCGGGAAATAGGTGTAACACCGTCTAGGACTTCTTGGGGAGGCAGATTACCAAATTGCAGAGAGATTATTTTGGCTGTGACCGTTTTCTCACTGTTGCGCAGAGTGATGGCCTTAGCATCGATCAGCTCCTGGATCTTCCTCTTCAGTACATAACACGCTTTTGTAGGGTGGTGTATGTATCTATGGAAGATGCAGTACTTGGGGTTATTAGTACTGCCGACTTTATTAGGCCGCTTCTCCTCAGGAAGGGTAATCTTGCCGCTTTTGACGAGACACTCAAATATGCTCGAAATATCGTCGTCGTCGAAAGAGTATACTTCATTGGGCCCGGAAGTCCCTGGTTTCGTCTGCGTGGTTGTCGTAGTCTTTTGCCTGGACGTATTGATCGCCAGAGCTTCTTTTCCTTTGGAACCATGAGGATGGTCGCTGTTGGAGGATGACCTCTTGCCTTTATCAGAAGCAGAGATCATGATGACATTATCACGTGCCTTCCGACTGTTGTCCTCAGTGGCTACCGCTGAGATGATGAACGAGGGCCAATCATGGAACTGATATGGTCCTGTGAACACCGAGATCACGGGAAGAAGGTTCTTCCTATAAATGTCCACCAATGCCGAGTGTGGAACTCCGGGAGGCATTTGCAAAGTGGCTTGATGAAAACGTTCGATAAGAGTGCGAACGTCCACTTTTTCCTTCTGCTTCACTTCGATGAGAGAGGACATAGACATGTCCATCCCTCCCTCGTAGAATCATGCGAAGAATAAAGCCTTAAAGTCTTTTAAGGAAGTAATGCAGTTATCCGCCAGACTACGGTACCACTGATAAGCCACTCTATAGAGACAGCCCTTGAACACCCGAGTGAGGAGGGCGTCATTCCCTTGTAATAATACCGTCATCATACTGAAGTAGTTCATGTACTGACTCGGTGATGTTTTTCCCTCGAACAAAGCCATAGTTTATGGTTTGTATTTAGGAGGGAAATGGGCCTCTTCCCAGATAGCCGGGTAAGGCTGGTTGATTCCCAATTTCTTGAGCTGATCTTTATGCTTTAAGGCATCAAATTGGGCTTTCAACTCCCGTACTGCCTGCATCAGATTTTTAGCCGGTAGCGGGACCACGGGGTGGTGAGGAATCGGTTGCATCACGACTCCAACGGAAGGTAATACATTCTCCGAGTGAGGAAGCGGAGGAACTTCTGACTCCTGATCTAGAGCAGGCTCTTGGATCGCGTTGGATAGTGGTAAGTCCACCCCCATACGTATCTGAGTTGAAGGGACCGATTCTTGAGCCATAGCAGCTATGTGTTGAGTCATCATCATCTGGTGCATGTTCTCCAGCATGGATTGCATCTCTTTCAGAGATGTCTCCAGTACAATAATGCATTGCTCAGCGCTCCCCGACGGGGAAGCTTCCTCGCGTTCATCTCCAATGGCATAAACTCCCATCTCCCTGGGTGTCATTGAAGGATTAGTATAGGTCTCTGTAGAAGTTGACTCTATACTTTCAGCATCTGATTCGGGAGACTGGCGACCCTCAGCATCGGAATCAGAAGAGTACGAAGCCGGTTGTCGCGACCTCGAATGGGTATTTTGGAACACCCCAGCTTCAGTGTTCCTAAGGAGCTTGTTGAATCTCCTTCGGCTCAGAGTTCTAGAGGGATGATGTCTTGAGTCCGACCTTCCTCTAGGTATGTGTGAAGCCATGTTCACTGATGCATGCGTGGGCACTTTTTTCTGAAAAGAGGGAGAGTAGTTCAACCGGTCGAAAATCGACCATTTTGCTTCAGAATAGCAATAATTAACTACAATCCTATGACTACTACAATAGTAATCCCTAGGAGGCATAATAGACATGTTGGAAGATCCCCTATCCTTGCTTTTCTGGATCAGATACTCATGCAGGTCAGGAGGGTTTACAGAAGAGGAAGAAGAAGATGGCTTGTTACTTCTGTTCACATCAGTGGGCATACGGATGTTGGGAACCATAGTTCTCCCTGTGCCACCCGTATAAAATAGGTTGGCCATCTGGGTAGCAAATGATCCCCGAGGAGTGTGTCTTTCCGCGAACTGAGCCTGCTTTATGCTGAGGGGCCTCATTTGGCGTAATTTGGAGCTCTGCTCAGGCTGGCGTAAAGTTGAGGAGGTCCTCAATCGGACATCAACTCCTCGCGTAATCCGGAGGATGGACAAATTCTTTTCTTGCTGGCGTAAAGGCCGAAAAGTTGAGCAGTCCGCTGTAGAAGCATGAAAAATATGCTGGATAGCTATACGTAGCATGTTCATACAGGGCAGCGTAAAAAGATAACCTCAGAGCCATCAACTTGCAACAGAGCTTCTCCGCTGAGCACAGCGTAAAAATATAAGCTCAAGGACCATCCGCGCAGTACAATGTGGCCAGGTTGCTTCAGCGTAAAAGAGGTGCTACATCGCCTTCATGGCGTAAAACCCATTCGCTTTCAATACAGCATTAAAGTGTACGAGGAACGCTTCGTGTTCTTCAAAATAAACCTGTCAGAGCATGCAATGAACCTGACGTCTGCACTCCTGACAAAGAGTACTGCACGACTACGCAGGCGACGGGTATGATGATGGCACGACATTGCAACCCACGCTGTCATTTACTGCAATTTCCTTTGCGTAAACCACTTTTACACATACGAAGGAAGACAAACAGCCTGCCACGCCAAAAGCTGCACTTTGTACAGGGCTCAAGGCACGTCTCTGTATTTAAAGCGCCGAATACGGACAGATGCCCGAGGCCGTCTCTGCACTTGAGTCACAGAAGGGTGGCAGACCTTCAAACCATGCCTCCTTATTTAATGAGCAGGATAATGGCAGATCTTCGTATTTAATGCAGGAGATTTGATTAAATATTACCGAACCATCGTTTAGTGGCATCCCCTTTGCGTAAACTACTCTTACGCATATAAGGGAATATGCTATCCAGTTTTACACAAGTAGACGTGAGCTTCTTACGCTTCGCAGAAGGCAAACAGACCGCCACATCAGCAGTCACTCTTCGTACATGATTCGAGGCGCGTATCTGCTTTTAATGAGAAGAATGATGGCAAATCTTAAAGACCGGCCTCTGCATTTAATGCACAGGATGGGGGCAGATCTCTGCATTTAATGCAAGAGATTTGATTATATCTCCAAGAGCTATAATTCCGGCTAAAACATCCATATCGTCTCAGCTTCTACGCCTGCTCGACTTCTATGCCCACTCGGCTTCTATGCCCACTCGGCTTCTATGCTTCCTCGGCCTCTATGACCACTCGGCTTCTACGCTTGCTCGACTTCTATGCCCACTCGACTTCTACGCCCACTCGGCTTCTATGCCTACTCGGCTTCTATGCCTACTTGACTTCTATGCCATGGTGACAGTCATTTGGCTTCTACGCCAATCTCTTCTACATAAGGGATAACTACCTATGTTGCTTCTACGCCGTGATCTTCGTAGCAGATATACGCGTTCTGTCCCTTAGTTGGACGCGCGTCACATGCTCACTCAAAAGGTCATTTATACGCAGGTATTGGTTATTTTAAACCGTCATATAAAAGGGTGCTGTACTTTCTACTACTCGGTTTCTACATCGACTGTGTGGTCAGTATCACTAAAAACTCTATAAATAGAGACCTCTATCAATGAGGAACAAGGTCGACAAATTGGAGGGTCAAAGAAGTTAGGTCTGAAAATTGATCAAGAGATCCAGTACCAGATCCAATGGTCGAGAGAGAGAGAGAGAGAGAGAGAGAGAGGAGAATCCAGAGCTCAGGCAAAGAGAAGGGATCGACGACTTTGGCATCGGGCATCCACCCTCTTTAGCAACCTTCGAAGCTGCTACTTGTCTTCCACGGCACTTCTTCAACATCGTGTGGTCCAAGGGCTAAAGTGATCGACTGCAGATCAGACACCTATAGCAATATTCACCCAGATTAAATAAATTGTACTTAGACATCCTCATGTAGGATCAAATTTGTACAATCTTATTTATAAACATAAAAAAAGGGCGGGTCTTCGCACAAGACCTCGTTTTCCGCATTCATCAAATCTTTTCTCGTTTATTATCTTAAACATCCGCTACCTGCTTTCCCTTGCTTAGATTGCAAGGATCATCTATTTTTCTGTGGAGGACAGATGCATTTTTATGCGCGGAGCACGTTTAGAATTTCTGATTTGGCGCTAAGGCATTGTCAAAAATTCTGTCTGCCACGTCATCGACGGGAGACTAGATTTTACGCGCAGAGTAGACTTCTGGACTAGCACTGAGGCATTGTCCAAAGTTTTGTCTGCCATATCACGGACGGGAGACAGAGTTTTACGTACAGAGCCCGGGGGTTGTGCAGCTACAACCTGGCTGGTCGGAGAGATCAGAGAGTCGACAGGAATGGTAGGGGATGTCCTTGACATCCAGACCTTACGCAGCTTCCTATGGTCCTGAACAAAGAGAGAGTGACAGCTACCCCCTGCTCGAAGCATATCTTCGTAGGTAGACTGGTCGAACTGGACGACCAGGGACTTCTTCGCGGATCCCACGGATACCACATTGTGTAGAGCAATTGCTTTCTCATCAGAAGAGAAAGATGTCCCCAGCAGAGTCGCCATCTTGTGTTTGATAATAAACAAAAAAAATAAGACGAGGTTTATACGAAACCCGCTCTATGGTTCAAAAACAAGAAGTACAATTAATCCTATACGAGGATGTTGAGTACAATTTTTAATCTGGATAAATATTGCTATAGGAGTCTGATTTGCAGTCGATCACTTTGTCCCTTGGACCACACGATGATGAAGAAGTGCCGTAGAAGACAGAAAGCAGCTTCGAAGGTTGCAAAAGAGAGTGGATGCTCGATACCAAAGTCATCGATCACTACCCTTTGCTTGAGCTATGAATTCTTCTCTCTCAAAGACTCTTCGACTCTTAGTTCCTTGACCTTCTCTTTTTGATCTTGGAATCCTTGACCTTTAATTTTTCTCGACCTGACTTCGACCCTGGACCTCTGTCGATAGAGGTCTCTATTTATAGGGTTTTAGTGACAGTGATCATCCAGTCGGCGTAGAAGCCGGGTAGTGGAAAGTATAGCACCTTTTATGCGATGGTTACAATAACCGTTGCCCACGTATAAATGACCTTTAGAATGAGCGTGTGATGCGTGTCCCATTAAGAGACAATGCGTATAACTGCTGCAAAGATCATGGCATAAAAGCCACGTTGGTAGTTATCCCCCGCGTAGAAGAGGTTGGCGTAGAAGCCAATAACTGTCACCTTGGCGTAGAAATCAAATAGTCATCAAACTGGCATAGAAGCCAAGTAGGCGTAGAAGCTGAGTAGGCATAGATGCCGATTAGTCGTAGGAGCCTGATGCTGCATAGATAGGTAGCTAGCGTAGAAGATAGCTGATTCTCCTTCCTTGACTAAGGCCTTTAGCGAATCCTGTAACAAATAGCCTTAATACGCACCAATGCAAATTTAGCCTGAGCTGGCGTATTGTGCAAAAGCGATGATGTGGACGTTTTAGACAAAATTACGGCTTTTGGAGATATAATCAAATCTCTTGCATTAAATGCAGAGATCTGCCCCCATCCGGCGCATTAAATGCAGAGGCGTGTCCCGAAGATCTGCCACCATTCCGTGCATTGAATACAGAGGCGTGTCTCGAAGATTTGCCATCATTCTGCGTATTAAATGTAGTGACGTGCCTCGAGCCCTGTACGAAGATCAACTTTTGACGTGGCGGCCTGTTTGTCTTCTGTGGAGCGTAAATAGCTCACATCTGCCTGTGTAAAACTAGGCAGCGTATTCCCTTGTATGCGTAAAAGCGGTTTACGCCAAGAAAATGTCACTAAATGATAGTCTGGGTCACTGTGCCGCGCCATCATTATAGCCGTCGTCTGGGTAGTCGTGCAGTACTCTTTGTCAGGAGTCAGCGTCTGGTTCACTGCACGATTTGACAGGTTCATTTCGGGGAATACGAAGCGTTCTCGTATACTTCAAGGCTGTATTAAAGCGGATGAGTTTTACACCATAATAGCGATATAGCACCCCTTTTTACGCTGAAGCAGCCTGGACATACTGTATTACGCGGATAGTCCTTGAGCTTATATTTTACGCTGTACTTAGCAAAAAAGCTCTGTTATACGCCGATGGCTCCGAAGTAATATTTTACGCTGTCCAACACCAACATGCTGCGTATAGCTATTCAGCGTATTTTTTATGCTTCTACAGATATATTCGTTAATATATCATGTTCCTCAATTGACTCTTGTGTCCTTAACTTTTAGGGGCACTGTTCTTGTTACTATCGGACAGATAGATTTAGTGCATCTCGAGGAGGGTCAACGTTCGAGACCCCAGCATATTCTTGGAGTTCGGCCTCAATATTCAGGGGCAGAGTCTAGAGTAGGTCCCGTGGCAGATCGACGTGACAATACCGGACCAACAGGCAGTACCTGTATACCCAGTTCAGCCCGAGCAGCCAGAGGGTATTACCCGAACCCTGATAGAAGTCCTTCAATGTTTTATGACAACCCAGCAGAACCAGAGTGGGGTAATCACTCAGTCGGTTCAGACAGCTTTATAGCGAGGTGGTTCTCAGATCCATTATTTTGCGACCAGCTTCAGGCATCTCAATCCTCTGTACTTTTAGGACACAGAGGATGCGATTTCATACAATGCTTGGCTGTAGGACATAGAGGCCATCTTGGAGAAAGCACAGACTCCGGCTAGAGAACGTGTAGCAATAGTTAGGCTATAGTTATTGGACTTGGCTCATGACTGGTGGACAGCGAAGTAGGGTTCTCTTACAGCATCGATTCTTTAGGCAGATTTTTCTGAGAGGTTTCGGGTGAGGTATTTTGATGCGGTGGTGTGTTACGAGCTTCAGCAAAGGTTTAAAAACCTTTGCCAGGAGGGAATGATCGTCCGCGGTTATGCGGTAGAGTTTGTGAGACTTAGTCGGTTTGCTCCCACTTTGGTAGCAAGCGAGTTGGATTGAACGAGAAGGTTCCAGAATGGACTGCATTTAGAAATTATTTTGGCAGTGATGCAGCATGAGTTTCAGACCTTTGACGCTGTAATACATGCAACCAGGAGGTATGAATACACATAGCAGAGGATTATATATTGAGTTGGGAGTCAGAAGAGGCCCAACGTTTCAGGAGGATCGTAACCCAGCCATCAACACTATTTCCAGCAGTTCGAGCCCTGACGGTTGGATCCTCGAGGAGGGCAACATCATCTCAACAGTCTTCCAAGACATTCCCTTAGCAGACGCAATCATCTTCTTTTTCTTTCCGTAGTTATTTTTATTGCGAAAAACCTGGGCATATAGTATCAGAGTGCCATAGGACACAAGAATTATGCTTGGTGTTTGGGACATCTGACCATATGGTCGGAGCATATCCTAGGAGGAACCAGACTGGATTATCATTTGTAATACCCCGTTCCGCTCAAGCGGACTGCCATCTCAAACGACAATAGTACAGCTGTCCCAACCCTCTTTGCCTCGATCAAGAAGCAAAGGATATCCAGACTTGTCCCTACAAAAATCCGGCTTAGGCTTTCAGAGGCTCGCTTGACGTATCGCTCTACCGAGGCAAATTATCGCTAAGGTGGGTGGCTACGGTGAACTTGTCTTTGCTTAGCCAGGACACATAAAATTTGGAATATTCATGCTAGTCGCTAGGTGAATCACCCCCTGCATGCTAATAAATCTAACGCACCTAGCTAAGGGAATAATCCCAACTTGTATTACTTGCTAGAACATGGAAAATTGAAATACTGCTTATATTCAGACCCTCGCATGCTAAGTCCCTTAACGGTTTCAACTCTCGGCTTACCTTCGGGCCCGAGCAAACGTGCCTGCTTATGTTCCTTAGAAACGCATGCTTGTCTGCTTGAATGTTGCCTTATTTTCATCCAAATCTGGGAGACTACTAAGTAGTCGTTCCATGTATGATTGATCCTGCAAGTATCCGGGACCGTTAGGTCACCAAGGCAGCCCCGAACCAGGGGAATGCATCAAGACAAGTTATTTTACAGAACCAAGATTCAAGTATCCCGTATACTCATGTACTCGTGTTCCCGTGCACTCGTGTTCTCGTGTTCTCGTATTCTAGTGCACGCATGTTCTCGTGTATCTCGTATAATCGTGTTGCCTGAGATTGGTCTAGTAAATCGTGTTGCCTGAGATTGGTGAAATAAATCGTGTTGCTTGAGATTGGTTAACCCTGACTTGCATGTCGCGGACTAGTTCCACGGATGGTCACCGGTGCACTGGGGCCGATCCGGTCCGGATGGAGCTCTTGTGTAGTCTCGTGTGCAGGGAGGATAGCTTGCAACGCATCGTGTTCATGTGCCTCGTGTACACGCGTAGCATGCTATCCTTGTCCTCGACTACGTCCATAATGGCTTTGCCAGCGACCGTGTTCATATAGATAAGTCATCCTCGCTTAGCGGCTATCCGCGTGCGAGTTACTATATCGCATCAATAAACAACTAAACACCTGAACGATCATGTTATAAATGACCCTCGTGTTTGTATATGCTATGCCCCTGAATGTTTATACATGCCCCAACTTAAATTAATAATGTGGCCTCAATGTTTGCCTTGGATAGGGAAGGAGATGGTAAGTTGGTAAGTCTCGCCGTGTTTCCTCTCATGCCACACGGCGCACTGCCACACGGATTAGGCTATTCAATATTTGCATAAAACTGATCGTAAGGCAACTAGAAAGACAACTTAATAGTTGTGCACGAAACCTGTATTATGTGTTTGGATTTATCGAGCGGGCGAGTAGCTTCCCCACCAGTGCATTCAATGTACTGATAATCCACCAGTTTGTTTGCAGGGTATAGGAGAACCTCGTTCGGTGCGGATGCCTCCAACGTGCGTGCTAAGGCCAGGAGTTCCCTCTGAAGCCTTACAACGGTGCGTCCGGAACTGAAGCACATATACAAGACATAATGTTAGAGCGTCGCCTGACCATCGCCTGTATATTCATTCCACAGTTGTAGCCACTTGGCACGCTTTTACTATTTTAGAGAGAGAGGCTTGAGCGGCTTGTAATCTCGGCTATACGCCGCCTGTAACACTTGTTCATATCAATAAAAGAGCTTGCTTTACTTTAATTTGTGTTTCAATGCTTCCGCTATATTTGTCGACTTAGTGAACCTGTTACCAAATCACTATGCGTTCATGACTCCGCTGCACTCGGACAATCTGTGCGACTCTGTGGCTTAGAACTCTTGCCGCCAGCCAATGAACCATGGCCTTGCACGGGCGTGTATCATGCTCGTGCGGCATCACGCCCGGATGGGTCAAGCGATCGTTCTGTGCGAGCGCTGGCGAGGGTGATTCCCGCCTAGCGGGAACGGCCAAAATAGCCTACGGGAGATCGGGGCGTGACATGTTGGTATCAGAGCCTGGCTTCTATGCCTTTGGACTTCGATTCGATATCTCTGTTTCGAAAGCTCGTTCGTGGGTTATGTGCATGCTCTCTCTCAATGCCTCGATGGGATGTTCCAACAATAAGTCTAAATGCTTTCAAAATACGTTTTGATTGATTGGATTGCTTGTCTGGTAGTATGTTGCGAGTGGCCTTTGTGCCAACCTGTGCGAACCCTTGAGAGTATCGCTGTCCGATTTTCACTAACTCTAAAGTTTGGTTGAATGCATCTATTCGGGGGATGCCTTGAACTAGTGCACCATCCAGGACTTAAGAAGACGTGAAACTCGAGTGCTAAGACTTCGCTATCACTAAGCTGGTTGACGTGTTCACGCTAGAAGTGCACTTCGAAAGTGCGCACGATCCAGTCTAAGTGATATGCTGACTTCGAAGCTTGGGCAAGTGAATATCCAAATGAACAAGTACAAACGACTTGTCTAGGATTGCCTCAATCCTAGATTACTGCTTGTCCTTAGTAAGTCTCGAGAACAAGACTTTTTCTAAGTTGGGTAGGATGTAACACCCCGTTCTGCTCAAGCGGACTGCCGTATTAAACGGCAATAGTGCAGCTGTCCTGACCCGCTTTGCCTCGATCAAGAAGCAAAGGATATCCAGACTTGTCCCTACAGGAATCCGGCTTAGGCTTTCAGAGGCTCGCTTGACGTATCGCTCTACCAAGGTGAATCATCGCTAAGGTGGGTAGCTACGGTGAACTTGTCTTTGCTTAGCCAGCACACATAAAATCTGGAATATTCATGCTAGTCGCTAGGTGAATCACCCCCTGCATGCTAATAAATCTAACGCACCTAGCAAAGGGAATAATCCCAACTTGTATTACTTGCTAGAATATGGAAAATTGAAATACTGCTTATATTCAGACCCTCGCATGCTAAGTCCCTTAATGGTTTCAACTCTCGGCTTACCTTCGGGCCCGAGCAAACGTGCCTGCTTATGTTTCTTAGAAATGCATGCTTGTCTGCTTGAATGTTGCCTTGTTTTCATCCAAATCCGGGAGACTACTAAGTAGTCGTTCCATGCATGATTGACCCTGCAAGTATCCGGGACCGTTAGGTCACCAAGGCAGCCCCGAACCAGGGGAATGCATCAAGACAAGTTATTGTACAAAACCAAGATTTAAGTATCACGTATACTCATGTACTCGTGTTCCCGTGCACTCGTGTTCTCGTGTTCTCGTGTTCTAGTGCACCCGTGTTCTCGTGTATCTCGTGTAATCGTGTTGCCTGAGATTGGTCTAATAAATCGTGTTGCCTGAGATTGGTTAACCCTGACTTGCATGTCGGGGACTAGTTCCACGGACGGTCACCGGGGCACTGGGGCCGATCCGGTCCGGATGGAGCTCGTGTGTAGTCTCGTGTGTAGGGAGGATAGCTTGCAACGCATCGTGTTCGTATGCCTCGTGTACACGCGTAGCATGCTATCCTTGTCCTCGACTACGTCCATAATGGCTTTGCCAGCGACCGTGTTCATATAGATAAGTCATTCTCGCTTAGCGGCTATCCGCGTGCGAGTTACTACATCGCATCAATAAACAACTAAATACCTGAACGATCATGTTATAAACGACCCTCGTATTTGCATATGCTATGCCCCTGAATGTTTATACATGTCCCAGCTTAAATTATCAATGTTGCCTCAATGTTTGCCTTGGACAGGAAAGGAGATGGTAAGTTGGTAAGTCTCGCCATGTTTTCTCTCATGTCGTACGGCGCACTGTCACACGGATTAGGCTATTCAATATTTGCATGAAACTGATCCTAAGGCAACTAGAAAGATAACTTAATAGTTGTGCACGAAACCTGTATTATGTGTTTGAATTTGTCGAGCGGGCGAGTAGCTTCCCCACCAGTGCATTCAATGTACTGATAATCCACCAGTTTATATGCAGGGTGTGGGAGAACCTCGTTCGGTGCGGATGCCTCCAACGTGCGTGCTAAGGCCAGGAGTCCCCTCTGAAGCCTTACAATGGTGCGTCCGGGACTGAAGCACATATACAAGACATAATGTTGGAGCGTCGCCTGACCATCGCCTGTACATTCATTCCACAGTTGTAGCCACTTGGCACGCTTTTACTGTTTTAGAGAGAGAGGCTTGAGCCACTTGTAATCTTGGCTATACGCCGCCTGTAACACTTGTTCATATCAATAAAAGAGCTTGCTTTAATTCAATTTGTGTTTCAATGCTTCCGCTATATTTGTCGACTCAGTGAACCTGTTACCAAATTGCTATGCGTTCATGACTCCACTACACTCGGACAATCTGTGCGACTCTGTGGCTTAGAACTCTTGCCGCCAGCCAATGAACCATGGCCTTGCACGGGCGTGTATCATGCTCTAGCGGCATCACGCCCGGATGGGTCAAGCGATCATTCTGTGGGAGCGCTGGCGAGGGTGATTCCCGCCTAGCGAGAACGGCCGAAATAGCCTACGGGAGATCGGGGCGTGACATCATTAGCCCAGTTAGTAGTTTGGTCAGTAGCACTGCAGTATAGGGCACCAGCACTACTGCAGCAGAAGCAGGTTCAGAGGCTTTTGCCTCCACAGGATCAAGAATTCTAGCAGAGACAGCAGTAGTATACACCAACCTAGGCACAAGCGAGACCTAGAGGTCAGCAGCAAAAGGGGCCAGCACCCAGACGGTAGGGTCATGCCTTCTTGCTATCAATGAAGGAGGCTTTGACAGTAGGAAAGGTGGTAGCAGGTACCATTCTTATCCACTTTTATTCAAAGATGTATTTTATTCTGGTATATCGTATTCATTTATATCTGCCCGCTTTGTGATACGAGTTGGATTGGAGTCTGATTCTTTACCTGTAAGGTTGAGTATACTTACTGGTAAAGATCTCGTAGGAGTAGATAGAGTATATCCCTCGTGTAGAGTTATAGTGTGCAGGAGAGAGTTTCCCGTGAGACTGATAGAGTTTTCTATAGGAGATTATGATGTCGTACTTGGGATGGATTGGTCGAGTGAGAGATACGCGATAATAGATTGTCATAGTGGCAAGGTCATCTTTCGTATACCTGGTGGGGAGGAGTTCTCATTCTTGAAGGATTATGATGTATTTACACAGAAGAATTTGAACATGAGGCAAAGGAGGTGGTTAGAATTATTGAAGGATTATGATGTGGAACTCTAGTACCATCCAGGCAAGGCGAATATAGTAGCAGATGCTCTAAGCAGGAGTGGTAGTACATATATGTTGACATCATAATGACATATAGCCGAGGATCTTCAAGATATGGGTATTGAGATAGTACTTTCGCAGGATGCATGAATTTTTATAAGCTTGCAAATATATTATACTTTGGTTGAGAGGATTAAGGAAGCTCATGTAGAGGATCTGAAAGTCCAGAAACTTCAAGCAGAGTGTGAGTCTGGTCGTAGAAAGGAGTTGAAGATTCACGAGGATGGAACACTTAGATTCGAAAATTGTCTCTGAGTACCGAGTGGAGATATCCGACAAGTAGTCATAACCGAGGTGCACAGTTCCTAATATTCAATTCATCTGGGAGGTACCATGACGTATCAAGATATCAAGCAATATTTCTGGTGGAACGAGATAAAAAGGTAGAAAGCATGATTTGTTTCTTGATGTCTGGTATGTCAGCAAGTGAAGGCTTACCAGGAAAGACCAGCAGGATTATTACAATCGCTTCATATTTTGGAGTAGAATTGGGAACATATCACCATAGACTTTGTGACCAGTTTACCTAGATCTCCGACTGGTCGCGATACAATTGGGTAAAGTGGATTGACTCATGAAAGTAGATCATTTTCTTTCTTTCCGAGTAGGGCAGCCTACAGAGCAGTTGGCAGAGATGAACATACAAAAAATAGTAAGACAACATGGTTTCCTATTGAGTATCATATAAGATCGGGACACTCGATTTACTTCACATTTTTAGAAGAGCTTGCACCAGAGTTTGGGCACCAAGCTTTGATTCAGTACCGCTTACCATCCTCAAACAGATGGAAAATCAGAGAGAACTATCCAGATATTGGAAAATATGTTGTGAGCTTTTACTTTGGATTTTGGAGGGTCTTGGAAAGATTACCTTCATCTCGTCGAGTTCTCATACAAAAATTATTATCAGGCAATTATTCAGATGGCCCCCTTTGAAGCACTATGTGGGAGAAAGTATTAGTCACCATTAGCATAGGTTAATATTTGTCATGCCCATATCACATAAGGACAGATCATCCATGCTTGGTCCTTACGAAATCGATCATCCTCGCTTGGACATAATATCTTTCAAGCCTAAGTTGCGCTTGCACAAGATATAGTACCTATACAAAACAGAAGTTAGACCAAAAATATACATATATAGAAGAACATAATGTAAAATACAGAGAACCCAAATTGAACACATCTGATAGGGACACAAAATAATTTCTTTATTGAATACTTAAAGATTGGATTATAAAGTACTTGTTTGGCTGATTATAAAATATGCATAGATGGCTACAATACTTGAAAATCCCAAACGTGCCATAACGCCTATACATCATATCCTTTTAGTAGGACGAAAATCAAAACAACTAGCAAAATAAGATCTTGCATACTGGAGTGGAAAGCTTTGGAAAGCAGCACGAGCACGATTCTGCTTAAAGGGATGTGCTCCTAAAGCTTCAAAATATTTGCCAAACTCTCACTACCAGAACCTTGAGTTTTTAGTTAATCAAGCTATCTCTATTTGACTCATTTCAATAGAAGTCGTCCCATCAGTTGGAAGGGTTTCGTGATTTTCTTGACTTGGTTTTCATTTTTTGTGTCTTGTCTTGCTTTAAAAAAAATAGATCAAAAAAATATCCAATAAAATATCCAACAAAAACTGTTGGACTCATTAAAAAAATACTACAAAACCAAGCAGCAAAACACTTAATTTTGTGATCCTTTGTGTCTTATCTTGCTTTCAATGACATGGTTTTCATGATTCTCTTTTATCGCTTATGCATTCATTTTAAATCATAAGGGAAAGAGATCGAAGGATCCTAACCAAGTTTTATTGTAATTTTAGGACGCATAACCAAGGAGTGATTATTGCATAAGGCTTCCCCATCCCCTCGTTCGATTTAATTGGTAAGTGGCTTTGGCCCTTCGATGAATCCTTTAGTCTGCACGCCTTAATAAAAGAACCTCTAGTCCACTCAAAATGCCTGTCCCTATGCTCAATTTGACACCCCAGTAATAAGATAAGTTAATGAACATGTTTCACTTGTTAACTTAGAATTTGCTACTACTTATTGCATGATATAGAAATTATGATATTTGAATCATAGAATACACTATAAACCGTTCGAGTTATTGATGCACGTCACTTATCTTATGCTGCACATTGAACCTATTTAAAATCTTTAATGGTTTGAATTGATGGATATTGAACTCATTGAAGAGCCTCGGCTCTATCAAAAAGAAGATAGTCCACATAAAAGCTTTTTGTTTAACTATTGTAATAGTACTGATTAATTGATAGAACATAATTATTGTATCGGTCTTTGGACAACTTGTGCACAAGGTCTGTCTCTTGAGCGGTTCGTGGGACACTGGGATTGTTCGACGTGGGAGAGATAATCGAAACACCCTGAGGTTTATAGTCCTTGCGATTAGGGGGTGTCCAGTCTAATAGTTAGTTTGGGTTTGTAGTCCTAGTTGTTATTCATGAGTTTTTCTGTGGACCATCATGTAGTTAGGGCGCATGCTAGGTTTACCTTATTGTATACCTAATACTTGATGCCAAGATTGATTCATCAGTTTATTCATATATACAAATTATTGCTAACTTGTGTATCTGCTGCAGGGACAACCGTTCGATCGTGGATAAGATTAATCATATGCGTAGTCTATCTATTATTTATATTTTTTTGCATGAATTGTTAAAAGGAACTAGACAACTAGAAATATCACCTAATAATGTCTGCTTCAGATGCTTACTTAGTATGGATTTCTAGGTGAGTTTGGCCACGGTCGCTCACCAGTACATGTTGTAGTACTGACCCACATTTGTGGGCAAATCTCCAGGTTCTGGTAGGGAGAGCTTGGCGAGTATTTTGAACCAGTACTAGCGCATCCATTCCGCAGAACCGTGCTCGTGCTGCTTCCTTAGCCTTCCTCTCTTGTGTGTAAGCTACTTTTCTACTAGTTGTTTTGATTTTGGTCCTACTACAAGGACATAATGTATGGGCATTGTGGCTCATTTTGGGTTTGTAAAATGGGATGTAGCTATCTATGGCATATTTTGTAACTCAACCAAGCAAGTACTTTGGAATCCAATATTCAAGTATTCAATAAAGAAAATATTTTGTGTTCCTATCAAATGTGTTCAACTTTGGTTCGCTGTATTTTGAATCATGTGCCTATATATATGTATATTTTTGTCTAAATTGCGTCTTGTGTAGAAACTATGCCTGGTGCAAGCACAACTTAGGCTTGTACGATACCGCATCCAAGCGAGGACGATCGGTTCCATAGGGACCAAGCGAGGATGATTGGCCCTTATGGGACTAGGGCATAACAGGTGGTATCAGAGCATGACTTTACGTCCTTGGCCTCTTGAAATATCATTTTCGAAAATGATATAAGTTTTTAAGCAGTTTTAAAAGGTCCCAAATTTCAAAAATGGTTGCAAATCTATATAAGTAAATCGAAGGATTTAATGTCCCACTCTTGAAAAGTATGTAAACCTAACATCCCATGCAATAAATCCATAATACATTATGAGACTAATGCAAGCTACTCTATTTTGTAGCAATATGACTAAAATAGGTAATAAAGAAACATCACGCGCAGCGAGTGTGAATGATAACCAAATTGATAGGCTGATTAGCATATTTGAAAACCAACAAGAACGATTCAATGCCCAACATGTGTAATGCCCCGCTCTGCGTTGGCATTATGTATCAAGGGGAGTGGGCAGAACTTCGTTCTCTGATTCTTTCACGCCTTAATAATAATCTGAGTTTTTGCTTGCAATATTTTTATAAGAGAATGATAGAACCTGCCTTGCATGTTAATGAACAAACTTACCTAGATTGTCTTTGAAACATACTTGTCTGCTTAACTAAGAGACCCTGAAACGCTTGTCTAAGAGTATGTGTTTGCATGAACATGTTCACTATCGCCTATGCTCCGAGAGAACCATATCGTGTGCCTGAATGTGTTCAAATGATAAGGCAGCTTGCCCCACAACAAGAATATAGTCTGATGGTTCGTCTCGTCTGCATCCTAAAATTTATTTTATAGTATTTCCATGCATTCACATCGGTTGGACAATGGCTATTGGTGGAGAGCTGAACTGAATGTGTCACCGCTGCTACTATGATAGTGAAAAGCAACCATGAGTCACAGCTGCCATTAGCATAAGATAAAGAGTCATTGGTATGCTGGTCCAACAACTGCCGATCCTGAGATACTCGGAGACTGCCCTGCATATAGCTAGTTCATTATGTTAGCTTGGATAGATGGACTGCCCCTAAGATGTACATATGTGTCTAGCTATGCATTTGTCCCTAGAGTCTCATGATACACACTGCGCACACCCTGAAACAGAATGAACGGCTTGTCTTGCTTGCTTATTCAATATGAAACTCTATTTTAAAAGTTGTTTCCAAAATAATGTAATATGACTCCGTTCTTTTGCTCATGAAACGAACATAGGTAAAACTAGAAAGATCACTAGTAATATAATATTTTATAACATGATTACTTAGTGTTGGTTTTAGTGAATGCTTGCTTCTGTTCAGTTGTTTTATCTCACCAGTACTTATAAAAGTTCTGACCCACCAAAAGTTTACCTGCTTGCAGGTAATGGATCGTCCGAGGAAGCGATAGGTGTGCCTCAGTCCCTAAGACTTAGAATCCTGGTTTCAATTGCCTCGAGTTACTATCATATAAAGGGGCATAATGTATGGAGTGATGCCTTTGCCTAAAGGAAATCCAGTCCCTCGATTTGTTTCGAATACTCAGTTGGATAAATGCATTGCATTATAATAATGTCCCTCTGCTGCTTACTCGATTGATGCGATAATAGCCAAACATAACTTAAATGATGAAGTTTTGTGTGACCGCAACCCCAGGCTCGTACGGTATCATGTCCCGGTATCAAACGGGCCACACATTCCTTGCCCTATCGGAAGGAAGGCACCGAGGCACGGTCGTTCACATCCGGTGTGTCGAGGCGCGGTGATTCGCATCCGGTGGTCCCGGCGGGGGTGAGAGACGCGGTGGTCCGGGCGGCCCTCGGGATCGGGGCGTGACATAAAGGTATCAGAGCGGAATCGATCTTTTGGCCCAATCCGTTGCAATGACTCTAAGATATTATCAATATGGTATTGCAATAGAGCATTCCATACAATAAGTCCATAGATATCCTCAAAGTAGTAAATATTTTTAGGACTTGATTTGCTTGATTATTTCGATTGAGTACGGTGAGGGATGAGGACTATCGCTGCTCGAAATATCGAGAAGTTTATCCTTGAAGTTTCGAGGACAAAACTTTTTGTTGGTTGGTAAGTATGTAATACCCTATTCCGCGTCAGCATTATTTATCAAGGTGAGTGGACAGAACTTTGTTCTCTGATTCTTGCACACCTTAATAATAATCTGAGTTTTTGCTTGCAATATTTTCATAAGAGAATGATAGAACCTGCCTTGCATGTCAATGAATGAACTCACCTATCTTGTCTTCGAAACGTACATATCTGCTTAACTAAGAGACCCTGAAACGCTTGTCTAATAATATATGTTTGCATGAACATGTTCACTATCGCCTATGCTCCGAGAGAACCATATCGTGTGCCCGAATATGTTCAAATGATAAGGCGGCTTGTCCCGCAACAAGAATATAGTCGGATGGTTCATCTCATCTGCATCCTAAAGTTTATTTGATAGTATTTCTATGCATTCGCATCGGTCGGACAATAGCTATCGGTGGAGAGCTGAACTGCATGTGTCACGGCTTCTATCATGATAGTAAAATACAACCATGAGTCATAGCTGCCATTAGCAACAGATAAAGAGTCATTGGTATGCTTGTCCAACAGCTGTCGATCCTAAGATACTCGGGGACCGCCCTACATATAGCTAGTTCATTATGTTGGCTTGGATAGATGGACTGCCCCTAAGATGTGCATGTGTGTCTAGCTATGCATTTATCCCTAGAGTCTCACGAGATATGCTGCTCATACCCTAAAACAGAACGAACGGCTTGTCTTGCTTGCTTATTCAATATGAAACTCTATTTTAAAAGATATTTCCAACATAATATAATATGACTCTGTTCTTCTTCTCATGAAATAAACATAGGTAAAACAAGAAAGATCACTAGTAATGTAATATTTTATAACATAATTACTTAGTGTTGGTTTTAGTGAATGCTTGCTTCTGTTCAATTATTTTATCTCACCAGTACTTATAAAAGTGCTGACCCACCAAAATTTTACTTGCTTACAGGTACTGGATCGTCCGAGGGAGCGATAGGCGTGCCTCAGTCCGTAAGACCTAGAATCCTAGTTTCAATTGTCTCAAGTTGCTATCGTATAAAGGGGCATAATGTATGGAATAATGCCTTTGCCTAAAGGAAACTCAGTCCCTCAATTTATCCCTAATACTCAATTGGCTAAATGCATTGCATTACAATAATGTCCCTCCATTGCTTACTCGATTGATGCGATGATAGCCAAACACAACTTAAACGATGAAGCCTTGTGCGGGCGTAACCCCAGGCTCGTACGGTATCACGTCCCGGTATCAAACGGGCCACACATTCCTCACCCCATCGGTAGAAAGGCGTTGAGGCACGGTGATTCGCGTCCGGTGCACCGAGGCCCGATGGTTCGCGTTCGGTGGTCCCGACGGGGGAGAGAGAGGCGATGGTCCGAGCGGCCCTTGGGATCGGGGTGTGACAACATATTCGCTTTGAGGCTCAGTAGCAATAGAGTGATGCTCAAGCCATAGTACAACAAAAGTAGTTAGACTCTTTGACTCAGATAGTAACAACCTTGGTTGACAATAGCAGTGCGTCAGGAATTGCCACGATACCTGTGGCATCCATACGTGCCTCGAGAAGCAGGCCTAGTAGAAGCTGATAAGCCTCCGCAGGAAGCTAGGAAGTCTACCTTTAAAGGTGCTGAGTTTCTAAAGTTGAACTCTCCAGAGTTTGAAGGCAGGGCCACGCCGAATAAGGTGATAGACTAGGTCACCAAGTTGGAGGGCTTGTTTGAGTTTGCTGGGATACCTGCGGATAAGAGGATGGCGTGTGTAGCCATGAAGTTGTGGTTACGTCCACACGATTGGTATCAAATCAAGAAGCTAGATATTGCCAGAAGGTGCAAAGATGGTAAAATTACTTGGGGGATGTTTAAGAATGCATTCATGGAACAATATCTCCTTCCAGCCGTCAGACAAAGAAATAAAGACAAATTTATCAAACTGAAGCAAGGGAGCATGTTCATCGAATATTATGAGTCAGAATTCTCCAAGCTTGCTAAGTTCGCTAACAAAATAATTCCTAACGAGAGGACCCGCATGTACCGATTCATCAGGGGCTTGAATAATAAACTTAGAAAGGATGTGATAAACTGGGAGTGCACTTCATACATTAAAGCCTTTGAGGTAGTGGTGCAAAATTAGAAGCTTACACAATGAAGTATTCTAAAGAAGGCACCAGCTGCTTGAAACTCTCCTACCAAAAGATATCACGATGGAGGAAAGAAGACAAAGGGCGAGCAGTGTCATATACTTGAGTGCAGCTATTGTGGCATACTAGTGCACATAGTAGAAACTTGTCATCCTACTAGAGGTGAATATTTCAACTATGGCCATAAAGGACATGTTCTGAGAAACTGTCGGACCAAGAGGTCCGTGCCACATGACCGCAACGAGAATGCCGGACGTGGCCAGGATCAGAATCCCGTGCCAGCCCCAGCTCAAGCTAATGGATAAACTGATCTGACTAGAAGGCTTAGAGTTTATCAGTTGAATATTGAGCATGATTCGAGCGGACACGATGTTGGTGAGTTTGATTCCTTTTACCTCTTGATGCCTTGATCTCCGACTCCTTGATCTCTTAAGTTTAAATGATAAATCTTCTTCTCAGTGGGGTATAATATACTGCCCCACTCCTAATGGGTTACTTATGGAACACTTGTTAGTTTGACTCGGTTGAGAATCGAGTCTCGGGGAAACCTTACCACTAAATCAAAACAGACAAAATGCAATGAACCTTTCAATTTGATGGAATGACTTCTATAGAAATAAGTCCAATAGTTTTTGTTGGTTATTTTGCTGCTTGGTTTTATGTTGCTTTGTATTTTGTCTTGCTTTCGATGACTTGGTTTGTATGATTCGCTTTTATCACTTATGCAATCAATTTTGAATAGTAAGGAAAAGAGATCGAAGGATGCTAACTAAGTATTGTTGCAATTTTATGATGCATAACTAAGGAGTGATCGTTGCATAAGGCTTCTCCATCCTCTCGTTCGATTCAATCGGTGAGTGGCTTTGGCCCTTCGATGAATCCTTTAGTCTGCACGCCTTAATAAAAAAACTTTAGTCTAATCAAAATGCCTGTCCCTATGCTCAATTTGACACCCTAGTAACAAGATAAGTTAATGAACATTTATTATTTGTTAACTTAGAATTTGCTACTACTTATTGCATGATATGGAAATCGTGATATTTGAATCATAGAATACAATACAAATCGTTCAAGTTATTGATGCAAGTTACTTATCTTATGTTGTACATTTAACCTATTAAAAACCTTTTATTGTTTGAATTGATCAATATTGAACTCATTGAAGAGCCTCAACTCTATCGAAAAGAAGATAGTCCACATAGATGCTTTTTGTTCAACTATTGCAATAGAACTGATTAATTGATAGAACACATTCATTACATCGGTCTTTGGACAACTTGTGCACAAGGTCTATCTCACGAGCGGTTCCTGGGATACTGGGGATCATTCGGCCAAGGAGAGATAATCAAAATACCCTGAGGCTTGTAGTCCTCACAATTAGGGGGGTATCCTGTCTAATAGTTAGTTTGGGTTTGTAGTCCCAGCTGCTATTCATGGATTTTCTCGTGGACCATCAAGTAGTTACGGTGCATGCTAGGTTTACCTTCTTGCATACCTAATACTTGATGCCAAGATTGATTCATAAGTTTATTTTTATATGCAAATTATTGTTAACTTGTGTGTCTGCTGCAGGGACAATCGTTCGACCGTGGATAACATTTATCATATGTGTAGTCTATCTATTGTTTATGTTTTCTTGCATAAATTGTTAAAAGAAACTAGACAACTAGAAAAATTATGTAATAATGTCTGCTTCACATGCTTACTTGGTATAGATTTCTAGGTAAGTTTGGCCACAGTCTCTCACCAGTATATGTTATAGTATTGACCCACGTTTGTGGATAAATCTCAAGGTTCTGGTTGCGAGAGCTTGGCGAGCATTTTGAACCAGTACTAGCTCATCCATCCAATAGAACCGTGCTCGTGTTGCTTTCTTAGCTTTTCTCTCCTGTGTGTTAACTGCTCTTTTGCTAGTTGTTTTGATTTTGATCCTACTACAAGGACATGGTGTATGGGTGTTATGGCTAGTTTTGGGTTTGTAAAAAGGGATGTAGCCATCTATGGCTTATTTTGTAACTCAGCCAAGCAAGTACTTTGTAATCCAATCTTTAAGTATTCATTAAAGAAAGTATTTTGTATTCCTATAAATGTGTTCAACTTTAGTTCTCTGCATTTTGAATCATGTGCCTATATATATGTATATTTTTGTCTAACTTGTGTATTATGCAGGTACTATTCCTAGTGCAAGTACAACTTAGGCTTGCACGACATCGCACCCAAGCAAGGACGATCAATTCCATAGGGGCCAAGCGAGGACGATCGGCCCTTACGGGACCGAGGTGTGACACTATAATTGAATTTGTTTGTGTATTATATCTTCTGTTAAATAGTTTTGGGACATGGACTATCATAGTGCGATGGTGTAACCATTATCCTTGTTTGGTTGTTGGGTTAGATTATTGTAACACGATAGGCTATGGATCGAAACTATGAGACAGAATAATATATATATATAAATATGTGTGTGTGTTTGTATATGTGTATGTTTATTTTTCTCTGGTTTTATTTCTTCATTCGTGCTTGTGTTGTGGTACTCGCTACTTGGGGTTTAACCCTACTAGTTTTCCATGGCCAGGTTTAGAGCCAGTACTCGAGGATCCACCATACTTTCCTCTGAACAATGGCGTATATCTGACGGTTGGCCGCTGAGGGATGCGAGTGGCTTCTTCTTTCCTACTCGATATTGTACATTTTTCTCTTTTGGGCGTTTAGCCACCGATAATTATTAACCGTAGATCTATATATTTAGTTTCTTACATGATTATAAATAATCAGACTATCGCTGATCATGGTCATATACTTTTGCTACTCTGTCAGCTTCTTATTTTGTATAGCTGGTTTCTAGAACATTTTGATAGGATGATTGGGACACCTTTTAGCTTTATCATACATGTTCTATGTTTGTTATTCTTGTTTGACTGATTGAGATAATAGATGTTCTGTGTGACCCTAAGTAATATGCTTGTAGTATGCACCCCTTGTATAGTTACAGCCGTGATCGTCATACAACGTATAGTACCTTGTACGGGGTAGCTGGACATATCCACCTCCGTATTTTGGTACTGGGGCATGACATACTGTAAACCCTCTCATTTATTTCTATATATAGTCTGGTATGGGTCAGAAAATTTTGGTTTAGCAGCAGATGATTGAGGTTTAGAGTAAGGTTGCAGATATTTGATTTAATTTAATTAAACCATTGGCGCGCCCTACCCTTGTTACAATATTCAGAACCCAACATCAGCCCATAAATTTCAATAATTGTTGCACTCTTGACTTGACACGACAATTTAGGCGCTGGACTTTCCCGTCCCTCAAAATCAGATCCCTTGTGCCCTAAATTAATTGCACAATTTCATGTATCCAAAATCCCATATTTAATCCCGTGTCGCGCACCTATGTCGTTGCTATTTATTTTGAGCTACCATGTCAACCCATTGAGCCAGACCAATTAAAGGGTCCAAGACTGACACCAAGCCTACACCATTCCTGACCTTTGTGTCACTCTCATTTGAGATCCCATGTGCCCCATTTAATTTAAGAGCACATGACAATTTATTCTAATTAAATTAGGAATATCAACTTTGACTAATCCTATTTTAATCCCCATTTAATTCTAATACCCATTTAATTAAGCCCATGCCAAACAAACAATACCCCCTCACCCTACAAAATACCAAACACCAATTCCCTTATATTTTTTTCCATCATTTTATATGTTTATGCAATTACCCAAACTTAAGGGGCTAAATTGCAAATGTTGTAACATGTGGCATAACCTCATTGGTCAAGGCCAAATGAACAAGCCACCCCACCCTTTGACCGATCAAGCCTCCATTTCTCTCTCCTTTGGATGAAAAATTAATTTCTTCATGTGAAATCTCCATCACCCATTTGAATTAGGCTCATCCTCCCCATCCAATCCTCACACTGCTCCCTATATAATGTATCAATCACTACACACAACCCCATGCCGGCCCTAATCTAATACCTAGAGAAACCTACCCCCTCTATCTCTTCTTCCTCTTCTACACTCACAGCCAACCGAATTTCTCTTCTTTCTTTCTTCTTCTTCTCGTTCCTTTTCATTTCTCCTTCTTCTTCATTAAACCCTGAACCCGACCGACAGAGCTCCCAACTCTGGCGAGTTTCCTCCTCCAGCCGACTGCCACCCCAGTACCTTCGCCTGTTGTCCAGAACCAAACCCTGCCAACTGCTACCCCGGCCACCCCTCGTCTCCGGCGAGCACAACCGCACCTTCACCTCCGCAACATCCAACTCCCTCGACCACTCCCCACCGGCGCTGCCACCACATCCGCCATTCACCATTGTTACCACCGAGGTTCACCTTCATGCTGCTGCACTCCCTCGACCCCGGCCTCCAGTCGGCCATCCACCGTCGTGTCACTACCACATTTCCAGATAGGGGCATTTGTGTAATTTTACTATTTTGAATAATTATGTATTAAATTAATCTGCTGAGTTTTATAAACTATTTATATGTTGTTAGTTGTGTTTGGTTTAGGTCAAACCCTAGAACTCATTAGGACTATAACCCTAAGGACTAAACCCTAGTTTGAAACCCAAATTCTAGACAAACCCTAGAATTCCAACTTTAGGGTTGAACCTCAAACCCTAGGAAACCCTAACCTGAGCTAATGGAGTTCTGCATGACCTAACATGGGGGTTTAACCTAAAATTATGTATTAGAAACCCTAACCTAGTTTTAATATAAAAGGGAGCCACCCTTTTCCTTCATGAAGAAAGAAAACCCTAGCCTCCATTAGAGAAAACCATTTTTCCCACCACAAATTCGGAATCCAGACCTAGGAAATCCCTCTTCCTCCTCCAACAAAGGGAAAACAAGGATCTGGGGTCAAGAAGCCTTGGGGAAGAAGAACTTTCATAGGGAAACCATCTCTATAGGTAAAATCCGAATTTTAATTCTTTATTTCTGTTTTTCTGATGTTAATGTCCATTAGGTACCCACCCTGATGTTTAGATCTCGATTTAGGGTTTTGATATGGGTTTTGGGTGACCTACGTTGGGTTTTCCCCCAATTTTTGTGAACCCTAACCCTAGGGGTTTGCATGTAGACTGATTTCCTCCTCCAACGTTAGGGTTGGATCTCGTTTAGGGTTTCGTTTGGGGATTTTTTATAAGTTCTTATTATGAGTTCGATTTCAACACTCCAGGTGTTTGGTGATAGGTTTACTAGAGTTTTACCTATCTAATGTATTCAAATTTCTGCCTATTTCGATATATATTTACACTTATATAATTGCATATGTTTGAACATGGGTTGTGTGATTTGGGGGATTTTCTGTGGAGTGCACTGGACTGTGTTTGGTTTTACTGTGCAGTCAGGTTTGGAGAAGAACTGTGTGTATAGGATTAAGATTTCAGTGTGTAAAACCTGTGTATGTATCCTAGAACCTAGTACCTTGTGTCTCAATATCAGTGTTTACCTATGTTTTAAAGTGTATGTGTGTAATTCAGTGAGGAGTTCGGTTCAGCATGCCTGTGTGAATCTGTGTGTAAGTGTCAATGTATACCAGTATCAGTAATCTGTATCTGTGTGAGTGCAGTGTGCAGATTATGCTGTGTATGTGTGTGAGCAATATGCTATGTGTATCAGTTAGGTGAGAGTGACTGTGTGTGTCCTAGGTTATTTCAGATTTTAGTTTACCAGTATAGTGTGAGTGTAGTGAGTGTCTCTAGGTATTAATTCCATCTTCACAGTGACTGTGTCTGTGTGTATTCCCAGGTATGTATCTGTGCATAATGTGTGTGTAGCTTGGTTGTGTTAGTAGTGTAGTAGGATTTAGTTCCTGTAATGTGTGTATCAGCAGTGAATGGAGAAAACACTAGGTTCAGTGTAGTTGTTAGGTTTCAAGAGAGGTGGTTATGTATTCAGTGTTGTGTGGGTCACTGTTGTAATGCCCCTTTCCCCCTATTCGGGGAGCGCGGCCAAGGAATACTTACGACCGTCCGAACGGGACATATTGAATTAAGATCCTTTCCTCGTTATGGATTGGTTTCTTCGGAATCAGGTCCCATATACAATGGATTGTGCCTCGAGGATGGACTCGGCGGCAGAGTCGAGAGGGGCCTTTCCGTTGCGTTGGTTTCTTGTCCGTTTTCGTGCCGCTTGGATTCTTTCTTGTTGGTTTTATGACTTGCGTTTTCTTGAACGGTTTCAATGGATTTCATTGCTTTCGTTCTTAGGATTTCGCATTTCGTATCGAGCCTTGGAGACCGAAGCAGGAGGTATTGATCATCCGTTGGGGCGTGCAGGTGATCGTGTAGACGACGCGCGAGCGGAGTCTTAGGGGTCTCTCCTTCTTCTTCTTATTCAACCAAACTTGTGAGTGGCTCTATTTCGATAAGCACCTTCTTTCCAAGGGCTCCGTTCATAATAAAGATTGACTCAGTTGTGCATTCATTCAAACGATACCAAATATATATAAAGTTGAATGAAAAGATAAAAAGTAGGCTTGGAACATTCATTGCTTGTCATTCAGAACCTTGCATAAATTCATTGATGCATGCACGTTCGTTGTGTATAATAATTGATCGGCACTTATTTATAGCACAAGTTATTCTTCTTTAAACTGCTAAATGTTATTGCATATAACTTGTTGGTCGATTATGGTAGCACAGTAAAGCGGTTCCGTACATGCCGTTTCTTTAAATTCTTAGGCGTTAACTATGGGTTTGGTGGGTTGGTGTTGGACAAACTTGTATACAAGGGGTAACGTTCTACGAACGGTCGCCGGGGCACCGGGACCGCTTCGACCTGGGTAGAACATTTGCTAGTGTAGTCCTAGCGCTTGGATGGGTCCGTGCGTCCGCCAAAGGCTAGCTACCTGAGGCGGAATGTCAGCCGATCCATCCCCCGTCCAACCAAAAGATGTTGTGTATATTTAAACTGTGCAGACTAACTATGTCTTCGTGACAGGAAAGACTATGGTAAGTTGTACAGGTGGTTCATACGGGACAGGTAAAGTCACCGAACGGTGGCATGCGAAGTTATGTTATTTTGTTCTTGCATATCTGCTAAATAAAATCGGAACTAGGCAAGAATAGAAACCCACCTAAGCAAATAATTGTAGCATACTCATTAGATCATATCTCTTGAGCTTGGTAAAGTTGAGCAGCTAGCCTTCACCAGTACTTTTCAAAGTACTGACCCTCGTTGTAGCAGGTTCCCCGGCGCAAGGCGACGCGGTGAGGAGCTGAAGCTCACTCCGAACTTTTGGGATCCTTGGCGGTTCGTAGCCAAGACTTTTGGAGGCTCAAGCTAGAAGCCTTTCACTCTCTCTGTTGCTGAATATCGCTAAGGCGATGGTGCTTACTCGCACCCAAGGTGGTTTTGCGTTTTTGAATCTATGTAAAGGGACATAATGTATGCATCGGCTATCTCATTTTGCGTCCAAGTTTGTAAGCCCGTGGGCATTTTATACTTTTGAGTCAAGCAATGTAAAAAGATGTTCATTATGAATAAAAGAGAAACTTTTCTATGCCTCAACCTTGTGTTATCTTATATGTCTACTCTGTTGCATTGTTCTAAAGAATATTCTTATGCCTAAGGCCTTGTGCACGCGCGCCCTACGCGTGCACGGCATCACGCCCGGGGGACGATTATCGATTAGCCGGAAATCGGGGCGTGACATATTGGTATCAGAGCATGCTTCAGATCCTTTGATCTCACAAAGAAAGTTTCTAAAGGAACCTTGTTCCTTCCGAGTAGACCCTTGAATTCGCTTGGCCAAAATGAGATACGTTCCATACAGTGAGTCCATAATATACCTTGAGACTAATACAAGTTACTTTCCTTTTAAGGAACGACTTCCGAGCGGGGTGCACAAGCGCAGATGGTGGCGCAAGTGCAAGCGAGTAGTTCAGGCACCTCGGGCAGCTCTGGGAGTCCAGCTGCCGCACCCTCTGCCGATCCGTTCGAACGAATGATGCGTTTGATGGAGACGCAGCAGAAACAAGCTGAACTACGGCAGAGTCAGTTTGAGTCACGGATTGAGGCTCAATTCGTGGCGCAGCGACTTCAGGCGGATACACAGCAGAAGCAGATGAATAGTCTGCAAATAATGGTGACGAATATGGTCGCCAATAATCATTCTGCATCCGCCCCCGCAACCGTGCCTATAGTTGCTGAAGCCACCGGACCGCAGAATTCCCAGGGTACCTTACCCTCAGGCGAGAACGGGTCAATCGTCTCAATATCAGAATTCAAGAAGATGTGCCGTGCTACGTTTAAAGGCACCGAGGACCCTTCCTTAGCGATGGACTGGCTGGTCGAGTTGGAGGACCACTTCGAAGCGCTGTGCCTAGACGAGACCAAGAAGGTGGCATGTGCCCAGCTTCAGCTCCGACAAAATGCACATGATTGGTGGGATATGCACAAGCAAGCTATTTTGAGTGAAGGTGGCACAACGGCTATCTCCTGGTCCGTGTTTCGCAAGGCCTTCATAGAGGAATACCTTCCACCCGCCGTCCGTCGTAAAAAGGAAGACGAGTTTGCCCTACTGAAGCAGGGGGACATGACGGTACGTCAATACGCTTCAGAATTCAACCGACTTGCAAAATTTGCCAAGTCTCAGCTCGCCGATGCCGAAAGTCGTGCAAGAAAGTTCGAGCTCGGACTACGACCTTCTATCCGTGCTCACGTCGTAGTGACTCAATATCGTACCATACGGGAGTCCCTGAATCATGCACTGTCCCTTGAGTCGCAGTATCCTCCAGTTCGCACCGGTACTGTGCAAAATAACAATCACAAGCGTCCTGCCAACACAGGAGGAAACAACGCGCATAAGCGCCACAACAACAACGGCGGTAAACAGGGAGCAAACCCGGGAAGGGGTAACGAAGCCGTCTGCCACCGATGCAATCGTACAGGACACATCGTACGGAACTGTCGGGTGTTCAATGGTTCATGCTTTAAATGCGGTCGTCAGGGCCACATGGCAGTGAACTGTCGTGCTAGCGGGCAAGAGCAGCAGCAGCAACAAAACCAAGAGCCTCAATGTCAGGGGCAAACTCAACGAGCGAACGAAGCACCGCCAAACGCTCAGGGCCGAGTCTATGCTTTGACTCAGGACGAGGCACTTGCATCGAACACAACGGTGTCAGGTATATTACTTTTTAATAATGTACCTGCTCGAGTATTGTTTGATTCTGGTGCAACACATAGCTTCATTTTGGCAGATTTTGCCGCCGAACACACATTCCCTATGACACCGCTAGGCTTAAACCTAAGTGTTAGCACTCCTTCGGGAGTAGATCTATCGGCTCGCTTAGTCTGTCGTGAAGGTAACATTTGCATCGGGGGACGGAGATTGTCATTAGATGCGATAGTTCTAGACATAAGGGACTACGATCTTATTCTGGGGATGGATTGGCTCGGCGCTTGTTCTGCTACAATCGACTGTGCGAAAAAGGAAGTCGTATTTCGTTTGCCCGGCGAGATCGAGTTTCGCTTCACGTGCAGTCCTGAGTCGAAAGCGTCGAATGCCTGCATGGTGATCTCAGCAATGTCTGCTCGACGGATGATTCACTCCGGCTGCGAAGGGTACTTAGCGTCCGTTCGAGACACTCGGCAAGATTGCGCAAACGTTGAGTCTAACCCCGTTGTGGCGGATTTTCCTGATGTGTTCCCCGATGAGTTGCCAGGCATGCCGCCCGATCGAGAGACAGAGTTTACTATAGACACGTTCCCAGAAACTCGACCAATTTCCAAGACACCGTATCGAATGGCCCCGGCAGAATTGAAAGAGCTTAAAGTACAGTTGCAAGACTTGCTAGATCGAGGATACATTTGGCCTAGTGTATCTCCGTGGGGTGCCCCAGTACTATTCGTGAAGAAAAAGGATGGCTCGTTGCGGCTCTGCATCGACTATCGAGAATTGAATAAAGCAACCATTCGTAACCAGTATCCTCTTCCAAGAATAGACGATCTTTTCGATCAGTTGCAGGCTGCCATGGTATTCTCTAAAATTGATCTCCGTTCGGGCTATCACCAACTAAAGATCAAGCAAGACGATGTGCCAAAGTCAGCTTTTTGAACTCGCTATGGCCATTATGAGTTCCTGGTGATGCCGTTCGGACTAACCAATGCACCCGCTGCCTTTATGAGTTTGATGAACCTTGTGTTCCGGCCCTATCTCGATAAGTTTGTAGTAGTATTCATCGATGATATCTTGGTGTATTCGAAGAGTGAAGAAGAACATGCAGAGCACTTGCGGACCGTGCTACAAACTCTTCGGGACAACCAGCTATATGCTAAGCTGAGTAAGTGTGAATTCTGGCTAAGTAGTGTATCTTTCCTCGGGCACATCATTTCTGCGGGAGGCATCTCAGTCGATCCGAAGAAGGTGGAGGCCATTGTCGAGTGGAAGCGACCTGCATCCGTTAGCGAGATTCGAAGCTTCCTCGGGCTAGCGGGCTACTACAGACGGTTCGTGAAGGATTTTTCCAAACTTGTACTACCTCTGACTCGCCTCACACAAAAGGGAGTCGCATTTGAGTGGTCCGCCGACTGCAAAGCTTCGTTTAAAGAGTTAAAGCATCACCTCACCTCTGCCCCGTTACTTGCACTACCAGACGAGATCTCAGGATTTCAGATATTTAGCGACGCGTCGGGGCAAGGTTTGGGGTGTGTACTTATTCAGCAAGATCGAGTGATAGCCTGTGCCTCCAGGCAACTGAAGAAGCACGAGAAAAATTATCCTACACACGACCTGGAATTGGCGGCAATTATCTTTGGCCTGAAATTGTGGCGACACTACCTTTATGGAGTGCCTTGCCGAATTTATACTAATCACAAGAGCTTGAAGTACCTATTCACCCAGACGGACCTCAACCTTCGTCAGCGCCGTTGGCTAGAATTGATAAAAGATTACGACTTGACGATAGACTACACACCTGGAAAAGGGAACGTTGTAGCGGATGCTCTGAGTCGGATCTTCGTTGGATCTCTGTCAGTCGATCGCAGGTTACGAAGGGACTTAGAAGAGATGGGCATCGAACTCCGAATTCGATATCGTGGCGCGCGGGTCGCTCAAATGCGATTCGTACCCAACCTAATAGAGCGGGTCACATCTACTCAGAAAGACGACCCTTTCCTAAAGAAGATGCACGAGCAGATTCTAGCGGGGAAGGCGAAGGACTTTGCAGTAGATGAAAATGGAGCATTGCGGGTGAGAGGAAGGCTATGCGTCTCCGATGATTCAGAACTTAGAAAGGAGATCCTTGCGGAAGCTCATTACGCAGCCTATATGATCCATCCCGGGAGCACGAAGATGTATAAAAACCTCCGAACGACCTTCTGGTGGCAAGGCATGAAGAAAGATGTTGCACTCTTTGTGTCCCAATACATAACCTGTCAAAGGGTGAAAGCAGAGCATCAGAGGCCGGGCGGAGAGATGCAAAATCTTGCTATCCCGGAATGGAAGTGGGAGCACATCTGCATGGATTTCATTGTTGGCCTGCCAAGGACGCAACGGGGGAACGACGCGATCTGGGTTATCGTCGACCGGTTAACCAAGTCTGCACACTTCCTTGCCATCAAAAGTACTTGGAGCGCCGATCGCCTCGCCCAGACCTACCTTGACGAGATAGTCCGGCTGCATGGAGTGCCAGTTTCTATAGTATCAGATCGGGACGGGCGATTCATCTCGTATTTCTGGGAGAGCCTTCAGCTGGCGATGGGGACCAAGTTGAAGTTTAGCTCAGCCTATCATCCACAAACCGATGGTCAGACGGAACGAGTGAATCAGATACTAGAAGACATGTTGCGCCTCTGCGTGATCGATTCGAAGTCAAGTTGGGACGTCTACCTGCCGCTGGCCGAATTTGCATACAACAACAGTTATCAGTCCAGCATCGAGATGGCTCCGTACGAGGCTTTGTATGGGCGGAAGTGTAGGTCACCAATCTGCTGGGACGAAGTCGGAGAACGGCAAATCCTAGGGCCGGAGCTGGTTGAACAAACCGTACAAAAAGTTCGGTTGATTCGTGAACGGTTGAAGACAGCACAAAGCCGACAAAAGAGTTATGCCGATGCTCGACGTCGCCCCCTTGAATTCTTTGAAGGGGATCATGTGTTCTTGAAAGTCTCACCTATGCGCGGAGTCATGCGATTCGGAGTAAAAGGAAAGTTAAGTCCAAGATTTGTTGGACCGTTTGAAATTCTCAAACGGGTTACTCCGGTCGCCTATCAAGTTGCTTTGCCGCCTGCCCTATCAGAAGTACACAATATTTTTCATGTTTCACAGCTGAGAAAGTTTGTACACGACCCGAACCACATAGTCGACTTGGGGCAATTGAATCTGCAAGCGGACTTGCCGTACGCGGCAGAGCCTGTCCAAGTTTTGGACCGTAAAGAGAAGCAGTTGCGGAACCGAACCGTCTCGCTAGTGCGCGTCCTATGGCGGAACCACTCGGTCGAGGAGTCGACCTGGGAACTTGAAGCTGATATGAGGGAAAGGTTCCCCTCATTATTCCTTAGGGGTAGGTTCTATTCTTAAGTTTCGGGACGAAACTTTCTTTTGGATGGTTATGATGTAATGCCCCTTTCCCCCTATTCGGGGAGCGCGGCCAAGGAATACTTACGACCGTCCGAACGGGACAGATTGAATTAAGATCCTTTCCTCGTTATGGATTGGTTTCTTCGGAATCAGGTCCCATATACAATGGATTGTGCCTCGAGGATGGACTCGGCGGCAGAGTCGAGAGGGGCCTTTCCGTTGCGTTGGTTTCTTGTCCGTTTTCGTGCCGCTTGGATGCTTTCTTGTTGGTTTTATGACTTACGTTTTCTTGAACGGTTTCAATGGATTTCATTGCTTTCGTTCTTAGGATTTCGTATTTCGTATCGAGCCTTGGAGACCGAAGCAGGAGGTATTGATCATCCGTTGGGGCGTGCAGGTGATCGTGTAGACGACGCGCGAGCGGAGTCTTAGGGGTCTCTCCTTCTTCTTCCTATTCAACCAAACTTGTGAGTGGCTCTATTTCGATAAGCACCTTCTTTCCAAGGGCTCCGTTCATAATAAAGATTGACTCAGTTGTGCATTCATTCAAACGATACCAAATATATATAAAGTTGAATGAAAAGATAAAAAGTAGGCTAGGAACATTCATTGCTTGTCATTCAGAACCTTGCATAAATTCATTGATGCATGCACGTTCGTTGGGTATAATAATTGATCGGCACTTATTTATAGCACAAGTTATTCTTCTTTAAACTGCTAAATGTTATTGCATATAACTTGTTGGTCGATTATGGTAGCACAGTAAAGCGGTTCCGTACATGCCGTTTCTTTAAATTCTTAGGCGTTAACTATGGGTTTGGTGGGTTGGTGTTGGACAAACTTGTATACAAGGGGTAACGTTCTACGAACGGTCGCCGGGGCACCGGGACCGCTTCGACCTGGGTAGAACATTTGCTAGTGTAGTCCTAGCGCTTGGATGGGTCCGTGCGTCCGCCAAAGGCTAGCTACCTGAGGCGGAATGTCAGCCGATCCATCCCCCGTCCAACCAAAAGATGTTGTGTATATTTAAACTGTGCAGACTAACTATGTCTTCGTGACAGGGAAGGCTATGGTAAGTTGTACAGGTGGTTCATACGGGACAGGTAAAGTCACCGAACGGTGGCATGCGAAGTTATGTTATTTTGTTCTTGCATATCTGCTAAATGAAATCGGAACTAGGCAAGAATAGAAACCCACCTAAGCAAATAATTGTAGCATACTCATTAGATCATATCTCTTGAGCTTGGTAAAGTTGAGCAGCTAGCCTTCACCAGTACTTTTCAAAGTACTGACCCTCGTTGTAGCAGGTTCCCCGGCGCAAGGCGACGCGGCGAGAAGCTGAAGCTCACTCCGAACTTTTGGGATCCTTGGCGGTTCGTAGCCAAGACTTTTGGAGGCTCAAGCTAGAAGCCTTTCACTCTCTCTGTTGCTGAATATCGCTAAGGCGATGGTGCTTACTCGCACCCAAGGTGGTTTTGCGTTTTTGAATCTATGTAAAGGGACATAATGTATGGATCGGCTATCTCATTTTGCGTCCAAGTTTGTAAGCCCGTGGGCATTTTATACTTTTGAGTCAAGCAATGTAAAAAGATGTTCATTATGAATAAAAGAGAAACTTTTTTATGCCTCAACCTTGTGTTATCTTATATGTCTACTCTGTTGCATTGTTCTAAAGAATATCCTTATGCCTAAGGCCTTGTGCACGCGCGCCCTACGCGTGCACGGCATCACGCCCGGGGGACGATTATCGATTAGCCGGAAATCGGGGCGTGACAACTGTGTTGGGTTATCAATGTATAGCAGTGTCTCAGTGAGGATGTGTGTGTGAGAGAGAGATAATTCCCAGGTTCAATGAGAATTCTGTGCAGTGTAGGTATTTAAATTTCAGGAGTGCGGCTGCGCAAAAACTAGAGTACCTGGGTGTTTAGCAGGGAGGGTGTGATACCTGTGAGTAGGTATCAGTGTGTGTGTGTTCAGTGATGATCCTGTGGGAGTCCTTATTTTCAGTGAGTTAGGAATTTATGTTCAGCATTGGGAGTGTGTATCAGTATGGTTAAGAATGTAAGTGCCTGTGTAGTTCAGACTGTGAACTTGGGTATATGGCGGTGTATCCCTGTGTGAGTGAGTGTGTACCTGTATGTGACTGTATGAGTGTTCCTGTGTGCAGTGAACTAATATAGGAACTGTGAGAACAGTTTAGTAAGGGTAGATGCATATGTGTGTGTATCCTAGAAACCAACATCTTGATTTCAGTATGTGCCTATGTGACAGTGTGTGAGTGTAGGTCAAGTGCCAACCTTTGTGAGAACACTGTGAGTGTGTGAGTGAATGTTGTTTCAGTGAGTAATTTTCCTAGGTTCTGTGTGTAGCTGTGTGTTCTCAGTGTATGTGAATTAGGGGTTGTGAATAAGGGTATCAGTTAACTGATACTGGGTATCAGTAAGTTCAGCGAGTTAGGATTATGTTAGTATCTTGTGTACCAGTGTCTGAGTGCAGTGTGAGGCATATGTGCCTGTGAGTAATTCTGTGTGTGCAGAATTAGTGTAACAGCAGTGTGTCTAGGAGTGAGAGTGTGTGAAGTGACTGAGTGAACTTATGTATTGTATCAGTGTGTGTATGTGTGTGTTAGCAGTGTGTATCATGTGTAGAGGTGTAGGTCTGAGTTCAGAGTTGGTATTAAGGTAATGTCAGAAATAGCAAGTAGGTCTCTTGTATGTTTGATACTAGATAACCCTAGTAGACATGGAAATAAGATAACTATATATTTAATCTAGATATATTAACTAGCTTAGCCTGGAAATCAACCTAGAAACCTAGGTGTAGACTGATACTACCAAGAATTTACTATTCAGACCTAGTTGGACCTAGAAAACACTTATTTACATTTTGACCTAATTATCATTCAAGGACATTATTTTGACATTGATATCTTATATATAGGTCATTGTTATCCCACTTTGGACATCGATCCTCACATCTTGCTCAGGACCACAGGCGAGTACATTCTCTGACAGTTTTCATTGTTGATTATCTCTATAATTCAGTTGTATTACATACTTGATTCTGACACTATGGATACACGGGTTAGCACCCTAGATCCCCATCATGAGGAGTCGTGATTGGAATCCATCGTGCTAGCTGGGGGATGGTGAACTATTAGTAGATTATGTGATCATATCCAACCATCTACATGGATCATAGCTCACCCCACTCCTCACGTCGGGTGCGGCCTGACCATTTACATGCATCATAGCTGTTATATATGATTAGCCTGACCACTACATGCATCATAGCTAACCATATGGTTAGCCTGACCTACAAGAATCATAGCTAATCATATATAACCAGCCTGATCTAGTCCCAAGCCGATCACATAATAAACTGATAATTCAAACACTTAGCTAGATGTCTATTCTTTATTCAGTTCCACTTGTTCTAGCATTCACTGTTTATTGTTCATTGCTAGATGCTCTATTGCCTATTTCATTTCTCTAGTACTTTATATTTCCAGTATTTATTCTCATCTTATATTTCTTACACTGTTTATAGTTTTTGTCAATTTAATGAAACTGCTGTTAGTGCTTGTGCTTCGCTCCAATACTGACTGGATAACATTTTTCAGAGGACCTGGAGAACTTGTGCCCCACGCATTACGGCCCAGGCTTAGAGGGAGATTTCACTCCGGAAATCCCAAAGGAGTTGCCTATCCTAAAGGAGATCTTACCTGCCAATACTTAAATTTCTTTTTCTGTATTTATTGTTTTAGATTGAGACTGAGTTGTATTTATTATTTTGTGACTTTGTGAGGTCATCTAGACCCAGGATTGAGTTGGACTTATTATGGTTGGTTTATTATAGAACTCTTTTCCATTCTCTTCGTGCCTTTATTCTTATAGCTTGTGATTGAGTATAATTATAGAACTATGGATTATTATCATTGTCCTCCGTACGGAGTTGAGACTATTGACAGGATATATTTTATGTTGAGACCTAGACAGCGATCTACCGCCGATGCTGCGGCGTAGGCTGGACGTACCCACGACTCATGCCCAAATTTTGGGTGCGGGTCGTGACACGTTTTTAGTGGTGGCCCATGCAGGTCCAGTCCTAGATTCGCATTAGAGCGATATCGTAGTGGTGCTCGCTTAGAGTATTACTACAAGCCTGTTTTAGGAAATAGGAATTAGGCCAAGGATATGCTCAATCACAATTAGGAAATTCTGATTCTTATAATACTACTCTTAATGATTTTTTTCCTTTAGAAATTTACTGTCCTTCCTTGATGATATCGTGTCTATTGCCTTAATTAAATTCTTCGACCTGTCTTCAGGATGCCGCCGAGGACCAGATCCCAGAGAACCGGAGCAGCAGAGTCAGAGAGGTCTGCCACCTCTCGCCTTGCCGGACAGACATCCGCAGCACCTCCTACATCTCAAGTACATGTGGGAGTGTCCGCAGCATTCGGGGGTCCTCCACCACCTGTTCAGAGGGTCCCCATAGCTACAACGGCACCTCCACCACCACCACCACCACCACCACCAGTTCAGCATCCAGGAGGTGTGCCCGTCGATGGAGCACAGATGTTCGCTTTGATTCAGGGCATGGTCGATGCCCAGAGGACGTCGGCAGAGGCCCAGAGGGTACAGGCTGAGGCACACTAGGCCCAGACAGAGATGATGAGGGTGAACATGGAGAATGCTCATCAAGTGGCTCTTCAGGCTGTGGAGAGAGTCACTCAGCAGCAGTAGTGTCCTGATCAGCACCATCAGAGGCCGGGCACCATTGTGGATTTCAAGAGGATGATGCCTAGGGAGTTCAAGGGGACAGAAGGGATACTCTACGCCGATGATTGGCTAGAGGACATCGAGAGAAACTTGCGCTTGGCGCAGCTTCCGGAGGCTCTTCAGATCGAGGCCGCCGGCAGCCAGATGTTCGATATCGCCTTGACTTGGTTTCGCACAGAGACGAGACTCCTTGACAGGGGACTCACTTGGGAAGCTTTTAAGGAGCTCTTCAAGGAGAAGTTCTTTCCTGATGTTGCCCTGGGAGCTTTGGAGAGTCAGTTCCATGACTTAGCCCAGGGGAGCTCGTCCGTCGATGAGTATGCCGCAGAGTTTTGCCGCCTGAGCCGCTTCGTGCCATCGATGATTAGAGATCCGGGGGACAGGGCCCGGAAGTTCAAAAAGGGGCTGGCAAGGAAGATCAAGTCTCGTACGTTGGGACGTCGAACAGCTACCTACGAGGGCATATTGATGGATGCCCAGATAGCCGAGGACGACTTGGACCTCAGGCCCAAGAGGGGACATGATGGTTCCGGAGGAGCAAACAGTAGTGCGGGACCGGGCAAGCGTCCACACTTTCAGCAGCAGCAGAGGCCCTTTCAGCAGCAGCACCAGCAGCACCAGACACCAGCACGAGGGCAGGTTCAGCATCAGCAGCAGAGGAAGACTCAGCCCGCCATCTAGTATGTGTACTGTGGGAAGACAGGACATACTAGAGAGATCTGCAGGAAGAGATTGGGCTCATGTTTGTCCTGCGGATCAACGACACACCAGCTGAGGGATTGCCCTACCATTCGTCCAGGTCAGGGTGGAGCAGCCGCCCAGAGAGGACCAGACAGGGTACCTGCCGTTCCAGGAGGCCAACAACAGAGGGCACCACTTCCACCGCAATATCAGAAGTTTGCCCAGCACCAGCAGCAGAGAGGTGTACCCCAGGGGCGAGCGTACGCCATGGCAGTCGAGGAGATCGAGCCAGCAGGAGACTTGATCACAGGTTCGGTTCTTCTCGATTGTATTCCCGCATTTACCCTATTCGACTCTGGCGCTTCCCATAGTTTTGTGTCTGTATCTTATGCACTTCGACATCATTTAGACACAGAACCATTAGCTAGGACTTGAAAGATCATGACTGGTGGAGGTATTATCCTAGTCCGTGATCACTGCAAGGACCGGAGGGTGTCAGTAGGAGGCCGAGAGTTGAGCGTGAGCTTACTCGTCATGCCACTTCCGGGGTTTGATATTATACTCGGAATGGACTGGTTGAGTAGGCATCATGCTACTATAGATTGTTATAGAGGCAGAGTATTATTTAGACCACCAGGAGAGCCGGAGTTTGAGGTCGTCAGAGGAGCAGCGGAACAGAGGAGGAGCACATTTTGCGGAGCCAGGACGGAAGAAGAGGAGCTGCCATATCCTCTGATAGCGGAGTTCCTGGATGTATTTTCGGAGGAGTTGCCAGGCTTGCCGCCAGACAGAGATGTTGAATTCTCAATAGACTTGGTTCCAGGAGCGGAGCCCATTTTACAACATGTCTATAGAGTCAATAACAGCGAGCTGGCAGAACTGAAGAAGCAAGTTGAGGAGCTGCAGGACAAAGGCTTCATCAAATCCAGTTCATCACCATGGGGAGCTCCGGTATTGTTCGTACCGAAGAAGGACGGCACGGTGCGCATGTGCATTGATTATATAGCTTTGAACAACCTCACTATCAAGAATAAAGACCCGCTGCCGAGGATAGATGATCTTTTCGATCAGTTGAGCGGGGCGAGGGTGTTTTCAAAGATAGATTTGAGGTCAGGCTATCACCAGGTGAAGGTGAAGAGAGAAGACACGCCGAAGACAGCCTTTCGGACCAGATACGACCAGTTTGAGTTCATGGTGATGCCATTTGGTTTAACCAATGCACCGGTAGTATTCATAAACCTGATGAACGAGGTGTTCCACCAGTACCTTGACAAGTTCATAGTGGTGTTCATCGACGATATTCTTGTGTATTCCAAGACCCCGGAGGAGCACGAAGAGCACCTGAGGTTGGTCTTAGAGACTCTCAGGAGGGAGAAGCTGTACGGGAAACTCTCTAAGTGTGAATTCTTCCTTGCCAAGGTTGAATTTCTTGGGCATGTGGTATCGGGTGACGGAATCTCGGTTAACCCACAGAAGATCGAGGCAGTGGAGTCATGGGCTACCCCCAGTTCGGTAGCTGAGATCAGGAGTTTTCTCGGGCTAGCAGGATACTACAGGAGGTTTGTACAAGACTTCTCCAGGATTGCAGCGCCGATGACCAGACTGACTAGGAAGGATGTGGATTTTGTCTGGACGGAGGATTGCCAGGCCACATTTGATGAGCTGAAGAAGAGGTTGACGACAGCTCCAGTTTTGACATTGCCAGCAGGGACAGGTGGTTTCACCATCTACAGTGATGCTTCAGGGAAGGGTCTGGGATGTGTTCTTCAGCAGCACGGGAAGGTAATTGCCTATGCTTCCAGGCAGTTACGCCCTCATGAAGAGAACTACCCCACCCACGATTTAGAGTTGGCAGCAGTTATCTTCGCTCTAAAGCTGTGGAAATATTACCTGTACGGAGAGCGTGTGGAGATCTTCACAGACCACAAGAGCTTGAAGTACATATTCACATAGAAGGAGCTGAACATGAGGCAGAGGAGGTGGTTAGAGTTGATGAAAGACTTTGACATCTTATTGCAGTACCACCCAGGGAAGGCTAACGTAGTCGCCGATGCCTTGAGCAGGTATCCGATGGCTATATACTTGACGACAGATAGACATTTGTTGGCTGATCTGGAAAGCTTGGAGATTGAGGTGTTAGTTCCCGGTACTGAGATTCAGATGTGGGGATTGCAGATACAGTCCGGGCTGATGGACAGGATCAGAGTGGCGCAGTATGATGATGAGGCTTTGAGGATTATCAGAGCACATGTTCGGGCAGGATTGTCGGATGACTTTACTATCACAGAGGATGGTTCCTTACGATATGACACGAGGATATGTGTGCCGAGCGGGGAGCTGTGCGAGAAGGTTTTGCAGGAGGCACACCGCTCTCAGTACTCGATGCATCCCGGTGCCAACAAAATGTATCGAGACTTGAGGGAGCACGTATAGTGGTATGGAATAAAGCGTGAGGTAGCACGCTTCGTATCCCGGTGTCTAGTGTGCCAGCAGGTAAAGGCAGACCGGCAAAGGCCAGGTGGGTTGCTTCAACCTTTACCAATCCCAGAGTGGAAATGGGAGCACGTGACCATGGATTTCATTTCAGGGCTTCCACGTTCTCCAGAAGGGAAGGACGCGATTTGGGTCATCGTGGACAGGTTGACCAAATCAGCCCATTTCTTACCTTTCAAGGTGGGCACGTCGACAGAGAGGCTAGCAGAGATGTACGTGCGACAGATCGTTAGACTTTATGGAGTTCCTGTAAGCATCGTCTCGGATCGGGATAGCCGTTTTACTTCCCACTTCTGGAGGAGTCTGCAGGCTAGCTTGGGCACTCAACTCAAGTTCAGTACCACATACCACCCCCAGACAGACGGGCAGTCTGAAAGGACTATTCAGACTCTCGAGGATATGCTACGCACTTGTATTTTAGATCTCGGAGGTTCTTGGAAGGATCATCTGCACCTGGTAGAGTTTGCTTACAACAACAGCTATCAGGCCAGCATCGAGATATCACCATTTGAGGCTCTTTATGGATGGAGGTGTCGTACACCGTTATCTTGGGACGACGTTGGAGAGAGAGCCTTGCTAGGACCAGAAATGGTCGTAGATGCAGCAGAAAAAGTGAAACTTATCAGAGATAGACTGCGAGTGGCACAGGACAGACAGCGTCATTGGGCCGACAGCCACCGTAGACCCCTTGAGTTTCAGGTATAGATCGTTATTTTTCTGGCTTATGTTATTTGTTTAGATTGCGTGTTGAGACTATTTTGTTTTAGGTTGGCGATCTAGTATTCCTACGGATTTCTCCGACGCGTGGCACGATTCGTTTTGGTCGAGGCAGGAAGCTTAGCCCACGCTACATCGGACCCTTTGGTATTCTTGCGAGGGTAGGTGCAGTGGCGTATAGACTAGACTTGCCGCCTGCATTAGAGGGAGTGCATGATGTATTCCATGTGTCACAGCTGAGACGTTACGTGGCAGACCCTAGTCACCTACTTGATCACTCAAAGATTGAGGTTGGTCCGACGCTCAGCTACCCCGAGCAGCCCGTAGAGATCTTGGACCGCAGAGAGAAGGTGTTGCGGAACCAAACTATTCCTTTGGTTCGTGTTGCATGGAGACATCACTCTCCAGGGGAGTCGACCTGGGAGAGAGAGGACGAAATGCGCGAGCAATACCCGTACCTCTTCTAGACTTGAGGTATTTTTTTCCTTTTCTGATTTTATTCTTGCTCTAGTTCAGTCCAATTTTGAGGACGAAATTTTTTAAGGAGGGTAGACTTGTCACTACCATATTTCCAGATAGGGGCATTTGTGTAATTTCACTATTTTAAATAATTATGTATTAAATTAATCTGCTGAGTTTTATAAACTATTTATATGTTGTTAGTTGTGTTTGGTTTAGGTCAAACCCTAGAACTCATTAGGACTATAACCCTAAGGACTAAACCCTAGTTTGAAACCCAAATTCTAGACAAACCCTAGAATTCCAACTTTACGGTTGAACCTCAAACCCTAGGAAACCCTAACCTGAGCTAATGGAGTTCTGCATGACCTAACATGGGGGTTTAACCTAAAATTATGCATTAGAAACCCTAACCTAGTTTTAATATAAAAGGGAGCCACCCTTTTCCTTCATGAAGAAAGAAAACCCTAGCCTCCATTAGAGAAAACCATTTCCCCCACCACAAATTCGGAATCCAGACCTAGGAGATCCCTCTTCCTCCTCCAACAAAGGGAAAACAAGGATCTGGGGTCAAGAAGCCTTGGGGAAGAAGAACTTTCATAGGGAAACCATCTCTATAGGTAAAATCTGAATTTTAATTCTTTATTTCTGTTTTTCTGATGTTAATGTCCATTAGGAACCCACCCTGATGTTTAGATCTCGATTTAGGGTTTTTATATGGGTTTTGGGTGACCTACGTTGGGTTTTTCCCTAAATTTCGTGAACCCTAACCCTAGGGGTTTGCATGTAGACTGATTTCCTCCTCCAACGTTAGGGTTGGATCTCGTTTAGGGTTTCGTTTGGGGATTTTTCATAAGTTTTCATTATGAGTTCGATTTCAATACTCCAGGTGTTTGGTGATAGGTTTACTAGAGTTTTACCTATCTAATGTATTCAAATTTTTGCCTATTTTGATATATATTTACACTTATATAATTGCATATGTTTGAACATGGGTTGAGTGATTTGGGGGATTTTTTGTGTAGTGCACTAGGCTGTGTTTTGTTTTACTGTGCAGTCGGGTTTGGAGAAGAACTGTGTGTATAGGATTAAGATTTCAGTGTATAAAACCTGTGTATGTATCCTAGAACCTAGTACCTTGTGTCTCAATATCAGTGTTTACCAATGTGTTAATGTGTATATGTGTAATTCAGTGAGGAGTTCGGTTCAGCATGCCTGTGTGAATCTGTGTGTAAGTGTCAATGTATACAAGTATCAGTAATCTGTATCTGCATGAGTGCAGTGTGCAGATTATGCTGTGTATGTGTGTGAGCAATATGCTATGTGTATCAGTTAGGTAAGAGTGACTGTGTGTGTCCTAGGTTATTTCAGATTTTAGTTTACCAGTATAGTGTGAGTGCAGTGAGTGTCTCTAGGTATCAATTCCATCTTCACAGTGACTGTGTCTGTGTGTATTCCCAGGTATGTATCTGTGCATAATGTGTGTGTAGCTTGGTTGTGTTAGTAGTGTAGCAGGATTTAGTTCCTGTAATATGTGTATCAGCAGTGAATGGGGAAAACACTAGGATCAGTGTAGTTGTTAGGTTTCAATAGAGGTGGTTATGTATTCAGTGTTGTGTGGGTCACTGTGTTGGTTTATCAATGTGTAGCAGTGTCTCAGTGAGGATGTGTGTGTGAGAGAGAGATAATTCCCAGGTTCAATGAGAATTCTGTACAGTATAGGTGTTTAAATTTCAGGAGTGCAGCTGTGCAAAAACTAGAGTACTTGGGTGTTGAGCAGGGAGGGTGTGATACCTGTGAGTAGGTATCAGTTTGTGTGTGTTCAGTGATGATCCTGTGGGAGTCCTCATTTTTAGTGAGTTGGGAATTTATGTTCAGCATTGGGAGTGTGTATCAGTATGGTTAAGGATGTAAGTGCCTGTGTAGTTCAGACTGTGAACTTGGGTATATGGCTGTGTGTCCCTGTGTGAGTGAGTGTGTACCTGTATGTGACTGTATGAGTGTTCCTGTGTGCAGTGAACTAATATAGGAACTGTGAGAACAGTTCAGTAAGTGTAGATGCATATATGTGTGTATCCTAGAAACCAACATCTTGATTTCAGTATGTGCCTATGTGACAGTGTGTGAGTGTAGGTCAAGTGCCAACCTGTGTGAGAATACTGTGAGTGTGTGAGTGAATGTTGTTTCAGTGAGTAATTTTCCTAGGTTCTATGTGTAGCTGTGTGTTCTCAGTGTATGTGAATTGGGGGTTGTGAATAAGGGTATCAGTTAACTGATACTGGGTATCAGTAAGTTCAGCGAGTTAGGATTATGTTAGTATCTTGTGTACCGGTGTCTGAGTGCAGTATGAGGCATATGTGCCTGTGAGTAATTCTGTGCGTGCCGAATTAGTGTAACAGCAGTGTGTCTAGGAGTGAGAGTGTGTGAAGTGACTGAGTGAACTTATGTATTATATCAGTGTGTGTGTGTTAGCAGTGTGTATCATGTGTAGAGGTGTAGGTCTGAGTTCAGAGTTGGTATTAAGGTATTGTCAGAAATAGCAAGTAGGTCTCTTGTATGTTAGATACTAGATAACCCTAGTAGACATGGAAATAAGATAACTGTATATTTAATCTAATATAATAACTAGCTTAGCCTGGAAATTAACCTAGAAACCTAGGTGTACACTGATACTACCAAGAATTTACTATTCAGACCTAGTTGGACCTAAAAAACACTTATTTACATTTTGACCTAATTATCATTCAAGGACATTATTTTGACATTGATATCTTATATATAGGTCATTGTGATCCCACTTTGGACATCGATCCTCACATCTTGCTCAGGACCACAGGCGAGTACATTCTCTGACAGTTTTCATTGTTGATTATCTCTATAATTCAGTTGTATTACATACTTGATTCTGACACTATGGATACACGGGTTAGCACCCTAGATCCCCATCATGAGGAGTCGTGATTGGAATCCATTGTGCTAGCTGGGGGATGGGGAACTATTAGTAGATTATGTGATCATATCCAACCATCTACATGCATCATAGCTCACTACACTCCTCACGTCGGGTGCGGCCTGACCATTTACATGCATCATAGCTGTTATATATGATTAGCCTGACCACTACATGCATCATAGCTAACCATATGGTTAGCCTGACCTACAAGAATCATAGCTAATCATATATAACCAGCCTGATCTAGTCCCAAGCCGATCACATAATAAACTAATAATTCAAACACTTAGCTAGATGTCTATTCTTTATTCAGTTCCACTTGTTCTAGCATTCATTGTTTATTGTTCATTGCTAGATGCTCTATTGCCTATTTTATTTCTCCAGTACTTTACATTTCCAGCATTTATTCTCATCTTGTATTTCTTACACTGTTTATAGTTTTTGTTAATTTAATGAAACTGCTGTTAGTGCTTGTGCTTCGCTCCAATCCTGACTGGATAACATTTTTCAGAGGACCTGGAGAACTTGTGCCCCACTCATTACGGCCCAGGCTTAGAGGGAGATTTCACTCCGGAAATCCCAGAGGAGTTGCCTATCCTAGAGGAGATCTTACCTGCCAATACTTAGATTCCTTTTTCTGTATTTATTGTTTTAGATTGAGACTGAGTTGTATTTATTATTTTGTGACTTTGTGAGGTCATCTAGACCCAGGATTGAGTTAGACTTATTGTGGTTGGTTTATTATAGAACTCTTTTCCATTCTCTTCGTGCCTTTATTCTTATAGCTTATGATTGAGTATAATTATAGAACTGTGGATTATTATCATTGTCCTCCGTACGGAGTTGAGACTATTGACAGGATATATTTTATGTTGAGACCTAGACAGCGATCTACCGCCGAACGGTATGGATTTGTCTCTTCGAAATTGATTCCCATATTCAGTGGACCGCGCCCCCAGGATCGACGTAGCGGCAGAGTCAGGAGGGACCTCTCCGCTATATTCTTTTGTTGCCTAGTTTTCGCTGTTGCTTGTTGCTTTTGAGCCTTGAGTTGGTTTTCGGATTTGCTTGAGTTTTCTTGAACTGTTTCGATGGATTTCATTGTTTTCGTTCTTCGAACTGCACTTTAATTTCGATAATGGAAAGAGAGGAAGAAGTATTGATCAGTTGTTCGTGGCAATGCAGGTGATCCAGCAGTAGGCGCCGCTCGAACGGACTCCTAAAGCACTTCTTTCCTTCTTCCTTCCAACTACTAAAGTGAGTGGCTACCAACCCGATTAGCTAGCCCTTCTTGCTAGTCTTCACATCTGAATCTTGTATTCGTGCTTGCCCCGATCAAACGATACCAAGTAATAACTAAAAGACTTCAAGATAATAGGGGAATAGACTTGGGTAAAGTTATGCTTGTCAAATGAAACTTGTGAACGGTTACTTACTTACATGCTTGCTCGTTTGGAATGTTCATCATATGCATAAGTATAAGTCAGAATGTATATTTCTTCTTAAAATTTGTGCTATGTATAGAACTCATCTTAAATCCAATAACTCAACATGAAGACTATGCAAAAGTAGATATTGCCCTGTGCCTGATATTGCCCTGAATTGCCTCAAATGATAACTTAGTGTACTGCGTTGATCACGGACAACTTGTGCACAAGGTCTTAGTTCCTGCAGACGGTCGCAGGGGCACTGGCACCGATCCGATCCGGACGAAACTCACGATAGTCGCCTGCTTCGGATGGAGTGGCTTGTGGCACCTCCTGTCCTCTGTGCCGCACGTCATTCCGTCCCGAGACTAGCCCGTCCATTATGGCAACGTGCTAGTGATCCCCTTGTATATTTAAACCTGTTGCAAGTAACTTGTGTCTTCTTGGCAGGGAAGGCATGGTAAGTAATGTGCAGGTGGTTAAGACGAGCAGGTAAATGTCACCGAGCGGTGGCAGGTTATTTCAGTGATTATTTTTTATATCTATTGCTTGCTGTAAAATGAACTAAGGCAAGATAGAAACCCACAAAATATACATGCTTTATTAAAAATAACGTGTTTATTAGTATATTTGGGTTAGCTTGCCTTCACCAGTACGTTTCGGTGTACTAACCCTCGTTAAAACAGGTTTCCCATACTAAGGAGAGCCGAGCGAGGAGCAGGAGACAAATCCCTAATCTAGTCCAGCTGTAGGCACGCCTTGACCGAACCACCTTTTGAAGCATTTTGAAGAAGAAGTTAGCCACCAAGCAAGTATGCAGCTTCGTGGCAAAGCCGTCGTCCCAACCGGAGGTCCTATAATTTGAGTTGTAGTAAAGGATGTAATGTACAGGACTGCTATCTCATTTTGTGTCAACACTTTTGTAAGCCCATAGAGGCAATCCTTAAGACTCAGTTTAAGGAGTTTGTAATAGATGTTCATATTAACAATAAAGAGAACTTTTTCATGCTTCAATCTGTGTTTCAATTTATCTGCGTACTTTGAATATGTGCTCGCTATGCAAAATAAAAATACTTAGCCTTGTGCGGTGTGCAACCTAGGCCCGCACGACTATCGATTTCACGGAATCGGGGCATGACATGTTGGTATCAGAGCACAGTTTCAAAGTTCCTTTGATTCTTGAACTAGAAAAGTTCCCTTAGCGATAAATTCTTGTACGAACTCCTGAACTCGTTAAGGCCAAAATGAGATACGTTCATGCAATAAGTCCATAATACCTTATGATCCTGATGTAATTTACCTTCTTTTGAAGGAATAACGCAAGCGCAACCATCAGCGCTAGCGCTAGGCGAGACACAGGCTCAGGAGAGCAGCTCTGGCACATCAGCCAACTCTCAGAGCCATCGGGGCATGTCTCGAGCAGATCCGCTTCAACAAGTGATGCAAATGTTAGAAGAACAACGACAGAGAGATAATGCCCGCCAAGCCAAGTTCGAGAGCAATCTAGAGGCCCGACTCTCAGTCCAACAAAAGCAGGTAGATACCCTGCAGCAGCTTGTTCAGACCCTGGTCTCCAATCATTCTGTCGCGACAACAGCTACGCCAGTAGAGCAGCCAGCACTTGAAATCGAGACACCGCTAGTGCCAAGGACGAGGGAAGTGACTGCCTTCACCTTTGGTAACTTCAGGAAGGTCTGCAACACGCCGTTTAAAGGGACTGAGGACCCGATCGTGTCCCTAGATTGGCTCGCCGAGCTTGAAGACCATTTTTCTCTCCTAGAAGTGCCAGAAGACAAGCACGTCGCTTGTGCCCAACTATAACTTCACCTTAATGCGTACGACTGGTGGGATGTGCATCGACGGTCTCTTCAACTTGGCCATGGAGAGGAGGCGATCGCGTGGACGACTTTTCGTACCGCATTTGAGGAGGAGTTTATACCCCCACCTGTACGCCGTCAGCGAGAAAATGAGTTTGTATAACTACGGCAGGGCAGCATGACGATTAAGCAATACTTTGTAGAATTCAACAAACTGGCCAAATTTGCTAGTTCTTATCTACCGGATGCAGCGAGTTATGCCAGACGATTTGAGGGAGGGCTACGTCCTGGCATCCACGGGCACGTAGTCGTTCCGCACTATCAAATGATGAGGGAAGTCTTAAACCATGCCCTTTCTCTCGAACCGCAGTATCCTCATATTGCCGCCGGCGCTGTGCAAACCTCCAATCATAAACGCCAAGGCAACGATAGAGGAAACAACGCTACAAAGCGTCAAAATCATGGCGGTCGTCAACGAGAAAATCAGGGGCAGCGTTGCACCTTCTGCAACAGGAGAGGGCACACCGAGAACGTCCGTCGCAAACGGCTCGGCACCTGCCTTAGATACGGAGATCCTAGCTACCAGATTAACAGTTGTCCGCTCCTCCCACCTCAACAACCAAATTAGACTGCGGCAAACCAAGCCAACCGAGCTGCGCCTCAGCAGGGGCGTAATCAAGCTCAAGGCCGTGTCTATACCATGACACGGAAAGAAGCTTTAGCCTCGGACACCGTGGTGTCAGGTACTTTGCTTTTCAATAACATACCTGCTCGTGTTCTATTTGATTCTGGTGCAACACATAGCTTTATATCTACGAACTTTGACAGGGAGAACAATATAGAAATGACTCCGTTGTACCTAGATTTAAGCGTTAGCACCCCCTCTGGTATGAAAATACATGTTCGTTCAGTATGCCAAGGTGGTTATATTTGTATTGGAGAGAAGAAGTTGTCACTCGATGTCTTAGTTCTAGACGTTCGGGACTACGATATCATTTTGGGAATGGACTGGCTCGGCGCGTGCGCGGCAACTATTGAATGTGCAGAAAAGTGAGTCATTTCTGTCTGCCCGGAGAAGCCGAGTTCTGTTACACTAGTAGTCCAGCGACATATGCGACCAGGGCCTGCATGGTGATTTCGGCAAAATCTGCTCAGCGAATGCTCTACACAGGCTGCGAGGGATTTCTAGCATCGGTTCGGGACATACGGCAGGACTACGCAAACGTCGAGTCTACTTCCTTTGAGACAGAGTTCCCCGACGTGTTTTCGAGCGAATTACCCGGCATGCCGCCAGATCGAGAGATTGAATTCACTATTGATACATTTCCAAATACACAGCCTATCTCAAAACCTCCATACAAAATAGCCCCTACAGAACTGAAGGAATTGAAATGCCAGCTTCAGGAATTACTTGATCGTGGGTTCATCCGTCCGAGCGTGTCTCCTTGGGGTGCGCCTATGCTCTTCGTGAAGAAGAAAGACGGAACTCTATGCCTCTGCATAGACTACAGGGAATTGAACAAGGTCACAATCAGAAACAAATATCCTCTGCCTCAGATAAATGACTTGTTCGATCAGCTACAGGGGGCAACGGTGTTTTCAAAGGCAAATCTTTGCTCAGGTTACCACCAGCTGAAGATTAAGCCAGAAGACGTGCCAAAGATTTCTTTCCGAACCCGATACGGACATTATGAGTTTTCAGTTATGCCGTATCGACTGATGAATGCACCTGCTACAGTCATGGATTTGATGAACCGGGTATTTTGACCTTTTATCGATAAATTCGTGGTGGTTCTTATCGATGACATCATGGTGTACTCGAAGACTAGGGATGAGCACGCAGGACACCTGCGGATGGTGCTGCAAACCCTTTGAGACAACAAGTTGTATGCCAAACTGAGTAAATGTGAATTTTGGCTAGACAGTGTATCCTTTTTGGGGCATGTCATCTCTTCGGGAGGTATTTCAGTTGATCCGAAGAAGGTAGAAGCTATTACGCAGTGGAATCGGCCAGAGTCAGCTAGCGTTATCCGGAGTTTTCTTGGACTGACAGGGTACTACCGTAGGTTTATATAAAACTTTGGTAGTATTGCTTTGCCCTTGACTCAGCTCACACGGAAGGGTGCGAAGTTTACTTGGACGGACGACTGTGAAGCTTTGTTTACGAAGTTAAAGCAGCGCCTCGTCTCTTCCCCAATTCTTACTCTGCCGAATGGACCGGATGACTTTAAAATATACAGTGATGCATCAGGTAAAGGACTGGGATATGTTCTGATGTAGAGGGATAAGGTGATAGCCTCCGCGTTGAGGCAGTTAAAGCCTCACGAGAAGAATTATCCGACTCATGATTTGAAATTTGCTGCAGTAGTGTTTGCGCTGAAACTGTGGCGCCACTACCTTTATGGAGTGCCGTATGAAATCTACACGGACCATAAGAGCTTGAAATACTTGTACACTCAAAAGGATTTGAATCTTCGACAGCGGCGTTGGCTTGAACTCCTTAGCGACTTCGATATCATGATCAGATACACGCTTGGCAAAGGAAACGTAGTAGATGACGCACTGAGTCGAGTGTTCGTAGGGAGTTTGCCTATCAATGATATGCTGCACCGGGATCTTGGATCCTTAGGCATAACTCTAAAGATCAGATACAAGAAATTGGGGCAGCTGGCACAACTGCACCTCGAACCTGATTAGCTACAAAAAGTCAAGGCCGTTCAGAAGGACGATCTATTCCTGCAAAAGATTCATGCCCTTATCTCAGTAGGAAAGGCGTCCGACTTTGTGGTAGGCTCAGATGGGATGTTTCGAGTGAAGGGGAGACTGTGCGTTCTGAACGACATGGCCCTCAGACAAGAGATACTCACGGAGGCCCACTATGCTAGTTATACTTCTCATCCGGGTAGCACTAAGATGTATCGGGATCTTCGTACGATATTTTGGTGGCATGGCTTAAAACAAGATATGGCGCAGTTCGTGTCACATTGCATGGCTTGTCAGAGAGTAAAGGCCGAACACCAGAAACCAGGCGGAGAGCTTCAGAGCCTTGCTATCCCGGAGTGGAAATGGGATCATATAACGATGGATTTTATTATTGGCTTGCCAAGGACGCAACGGGGACATGATGTAGTCTAGGTTATCATCGATCGACTCACCAAGGCAGCTCACTTTCTGCCTATCAAATCTACTTGGAGTACCGACCGCCTGGCTCAGATATTTTTCAACGAAATCGTTCGACTCCACGGCGTGTCCGTTACCATAGTCTCGGATCGAGATGGTCGATTCTTATCACGTTTTTAGGAAAGCCTGCAGTCAGCAATGGGGACAAAGTTGAAGTTTAGCTCCGCCTACCATCTACAGACGGACGGCCAAACCGAATGTGTCAACCAGATCCTCGAAGACATGCTGCGACTCTGCGTCTTGGATTTGAAGACTAGTTGGGACCTTCATCTACCGTTAGCCGAATTCGTTTACAACAATAGTTATCAATCAAGCATCCAAATTGCGCCGTATGAGGCATTATATGGGCGAAAGTGTCGATCTCCTATCTGTTGGGATAAAGTTGGTGAATGGTAGATACTTGGTCCTGAGCTCGTGGAGCAGACTGTCCAGAAAGTTCGGTTGATTCGAGAAAGATTAAAGGTAGCTCAAAGCCGTCAAAAGAGCTACGCAGATATACATCGGAGACCGCTAGAGTTTCAAGTAGGCGACCGGGTATTCCTCAAGGTCTCGCCCATGCGAGGAGTCAGTAGGTTCAGAGCAAAGGGAAAGCTAAGTCCAAGATTTGTCGGGCCGTTCGAAATACTAAAGCGGGTTGCTTCAGTTGCTTATTAAATTGCACTACCACCATCCCTATCCGACGTACATGATATATTCCACGTTTCTCAACTTAGGAAATATGTGTACGATCCAAGCCACATGGTAGACCTTGAACAACTGAGTCTCCAGGTCGACTTGACGTATGTAGAACAACCAGTGCAAATTTTGGATAGAAAAGAAAAGCTGCTTCGGACCTGTTCGGTTCCTCTAGTGCGCGTGCTTTGGCGGAATCACTCTGTCGAAGAAACTACTTGGAAGTTAGAATCAGAGATGAGGGAAAGGTTCCCCTCATTATTTCCTAGTGGTAGGTTCTATTCTTAAGTTTCGGGACAAAACTTCCAATTAGTTGGGTAGGATGTGGTGCCCCGTCCCCCCTATTCGGGGACCGCGGCTAAGAAATACAAGACGGTATCGTTCGATCGGGATAGATTTAATCAAGAACTCATCATTGTTATGGATTTGTCTCTTCGAAATCGATTACCATATTCAGTGGACTGTGCCCCCGGGATTGACTTAGCGGCAGAGTCAGGAGGGACCTCTCCGCTGCATTCTTTTGTTGCCTGGTTTTCGCTGTCGCTTGTTGCTTTCGTGCCTTGAGTTGGTTCGGATTTGCTTGAGTTTTCTTGAACGGTTTCGATGGATTTTATTGTTTTCGTTCTTCGAACAGTACTTTAATTTCGATAATAGAAAGAGAGGAAGAAGTATTGATCAACTGTTCGTGGCAATGCAGGTGATCTAGCAGTAGACGCCGCTCGAACGGACTCCTAAAGCACTTCTTTCCTTCTTCCTTCCAACTACTAAAGTGAGTGGCTACCAACCCGATTAGCTAGCCCTTCTTGCTAGTCTTTACGTCTGAATCTTGTATTTATGCTTGCCCCGATCAAACGATAGCAAGTAATAACTAAAAGACTTCAAGATAATAGGAGAATAGACTTGGGTAAAGTTATGCTTGTCAAATAAAACTTATGAACGGTTACATACTTACATGCTTGCTCATTTGGAATGTTCATCATATGCATAAGTATAAGTCAGAATGTATATTTCTTCTTAAAATTTGTGCTATGTATAGAACTCATCTTAAATGCAATAACTCAACAGGAAGACTATACAAAAGTAGATCTTGCCCTGTTATTGCCATGTGCCTGATATTGCCCTGAATTGCCTCAAATGATAACTTAGTGTACTACGTTGATCACGAAAAACTTGTGCACAAGGTCTTAGTTTCTGCGGACGGTCGCTGGGGCACTGGCACCGATCCGATCCGGATGGAACTCATGATAGTCGCCTGCTTCGGATGGAGTAGCTTGTGGCGCCTCCTGTCCTCTGCGCCGCATGTTATTCCTTTCCGACAATGTGCCAGTGATCCTCTTGTATATTTAAACCTGTTGCAACTAACTTGTGTCTTCTTGGCAGGGAAGTCATGGAAAGTAATGTGCAGGTGGTTCAGACAAGTAGGTAAATATCTCCGAGCGGTGGTAGGTTATTTCAGTGATTATTTTCTATATTTATTGCTTGCTGTGAAATGAACTAAGGCAAGATAGAAACCCACAAAATATGCATGCTTCATTAAAAATAACGTGTTGATTGGTATAGTTGGGTTAGCTTGCCTTCACCAGTATCTTTTGATGTACTGACCCTCGTTGAAACAGGTTTCCTGCACTAAGGAGAGCCGAGCGAGGAGCAGGAGACAAACCCCCAATCCAGTCTAGTTGTAGGCACGCCTTGACTGTGCCACCTTTTGAAGCATTTTGAAGAAGAAGTTAGCCACCAAGCAAGTATGCAGCTTCGTTGCAAAGCCGTCGTCCCAACCGGAGGTCCTATATTTTGAGTTATAGTAAAGGATGTAATGTACAGGACTGCTATCTCATTTTGTGTCAACACTTTTGTAAGCTTATAGAGGCAATCCTTATGACTCAGTTCAAGGAGTTTGTAATAGATGTTCATATTATCAATAAAGAGAACTTTTCCATGCTTCAATCTGTGTTTCAATTTATCTGCGTACTCTGAATATATGCTCGCTTTGCAAAACAAAAATACTTAGCCTTACGCGGTACGCAACCTAGGCCCGCACGGTGGTCACGCGGGACGACTATCGATTTCACGGAATCGGGGTGTGATACTTAGGGTCGCGTCCGTTGAGTTATTTCTGTATGACGAGACTGTTAGATAGAGGTTCAGGTTCAACGTTCAATCGTTGAACGCTTGGGATAGGAAAGACAGTTACTAGATGTTTGGGCTCCTATGCACGCGCTTATATATGTATATGTACTATTTCTGTAGTGATCCTGTATCTAGTGTAGTTGTATCACCCGTGTGACTCTTTGTCCGGAGCTGTGGTAAGTCCCGTGTGTCTCCGTGTCCGGACCTACGGTTTTATTTTGGACAGCCACGCATCGAACATTGTCTTCAAACTGTGTCTCACATAGTTGGTTATGCTAGACTACACTGTCGTTGCATTTATACTTTCTGTTGTACTTTGGCATGCTGTATTTTTGTACCTTGTTGCGTCCCTCTGAGGACCTGGTCCCCTGCAAGTTTTGCAGCATAGACGATTACGGAGCATTTGGAGTTACTGATGGAGTTGCATGTCTTGCGGGCATTATACCAGGTACTCATATCATTTCTACCGACATTATGGTTACTTTATTCATATTGATTATTCATCTACTGTTATAGCCTAGTTTTTGTAGACTCGTCTCTTCTCGAGTCTATTCGAGTTTGTGTGTTATTGGATGACCGACTTTAGCACATGTAGCTCTTTCTTGTATATTGTTATACTTTGTGGATTGAGACATAGACGTTTATATTTACGGGATTTTTAGATAGTGCCCTTTATTATACAACTTATACGTATTCGAGTCAGACCAGAGTATGGTTGAATGCGTAGCTGGCATATCGCGTATTCCTAGTCCTATGTATTTTGGGACTGGGCGTGACATATTTTAGTGGTGGCCCATGCAGGTTCATATTAAATTGTCTTGGTCACCTGACTGTGCCAAGCGAGCCTGCAAATTAGGAATAGATATTATGATTTATTGATGAATAGGATCTCAATCTATAATAAAATTTTAAAACTCACTTTGTATATGATTATCGCCCTTGAACTTCGAATTTGTATTCGTTCAACTTTCGTTAATATCGTTATCATTTTTTCTCATCCCCTATTATTCGGGAAGGCGAACGCTTGTGTCTAATGGTTCCCTCCAAAATAAGATCGAAGACCAGACGACAGAAGACAGAATTCGTGTAATATTCCCTGAGAAGATTGTTACCCCGAGTAGGATAGATTGATAGGTTCTTTTGGATTCTAGAACTAGTGTGGAAGGTTAGCAAGAGAGTTGGACCCAGTAGTACCCTACCCGTACTTGAGATAGCAGTGATCTTGGAAGTACTGGGAGCTGAAAAGATTGTGACCATTACCTAGAATAATTCATGCAAATGCATAGCCTAATGATGGAAACTAGTGGTTATATATGATAGCAATACCAGGAATGATGTTATGAGCTAGAGGAGATAAAATTTTATGATCTCACTTGGAAGATGATGATCTGATACCAGAAATTTTAGTATGTGCTTGGGTGACATCATTATTGCACTATGTGACCCGGAGCAATAAATAACGGGAAGAAGAAATTTGAGGAATACAATTTTTGGAAAATTTTTGAGGAGGAGAGAAATTATACTTTAGGCAAGGAAGAATTTTTCTTTTGGAGGGTTAGTGTGGTAAACAAAACAGGAGAATTTATTTTGAGGTTAAGTCTGGACGATGACATTGACCTAGTATGAGTTCATTGAGCCAATACCACGCGACACTAGATTGTCGACGTAGTTACATTATTTTTAGGCTACCAGATTACCTAGGTTTAAGTTTCTTCGTGGAACTCGGGAGTATGGTGCCCATCTACCTTAGTGGCACACAATACAAGGTAAACTAGTGTACCCCCATATTATATCAGAGTTTGAGGATGTGATTCTAGAGAACCTTTTGTGCTGGCCACCTGACAGAGAGATAGAGTTTGCTAAAGAGTTGACTCCCAGAGCCGAGCCAGTTATTTTCCCCTCTTCAGACTAGCACCGATAGAGTTGGTTGAGTTGAAGGTCCATAGTAGGATCTCTTAGACAAGGGTTTCAGTCGGGCTAGTGTTTCTCCATGGGAAGCAACCATCTTATTAGTGCCGAAGAAGGATGAGACAATATACTTGTGTATCGATTACAGGGTATTAAATGTCGTAGCGATAAAGAGCAAGTACCCGTTGCCGCACATCGATGATTTATTTGAATCATCTAAGTGGCGCATATGTATTCTTGAAGACCGATCTCAGATCAAGCTATCATCAGATCAAGGTATGGAGAAAGGATATTCCGAAGACGGCTTTTTGGACGAAGTATGGGCTCTATGAGTTTCTAGTCATGCCGTTTGGTTTAACCAACGCGCCAGCAGTATTTATGAGTCTGATGAACAATGTTTTCCACCACTACTTATATAAGTTTGAGGTGGTATTTATCGACGATATCTTGGAATATTCCAAGAGCCAGGAGGAGCATGAGAGGTTGTATGCCAAGCTTAGCGAGTTATGAGTAGATAGAATAGATAGCCTACGCATCGAGACAACTAAGAGTTCATGAGAAGAACTATCCGACGCACGATCTAGAGCTCGCTGTAGTGATAATTGCACTAAAGCTATGGCGACACTACCTTTATGGAGAGCGTGTTAAGATTTTTTTTAGATCAAAAAAGTCTGAAGTATGTCTCCACGCAGAAGGAGCTCGAGATGAGACAGAGGCGCTGGTTAGAGTTGATGATAGATTATGATATCAAGTTGCATTACCACCCTGACAAGGCGAATATAGTAGCAGATGCCTTAAGCAGGAAGACCATGGCATATTTTTATGACTCATCACCGGTTGTTAGAGGATCTTCAGGAGCTCAAGATTAAGATTGTATTGCCAGGCATGGATGGACAGATGGTCAGTCTCGAGGTTCAGTCTATATTGAGTGAGATGATCAAGGCAGCCTTACCTACAGATGCGAGATTTCGACGTCTATGAGAGAGGACAGAGGCCGACATACAGACGGGACTCAGGTTCATGAAGATGGAATGTTAAGGTGTGGACATCGGCTATACGTTCTGAGTGGCGAGCTACGCCAGGAGTTGATGACCGAGACTCATAGCTCGATTTATTCTATTCGTCCCGGGGGTACGAAGATGTACCGAGATTTAAGGTAATATTTCTGGTGGCATGGGATGAAGAGAGAGATTGTAAGATTCGTGGCAGGATATTTAGTTTGTCAGCAAGTCAAGGGTGAACATCAGAGGACTGCAGGACTATTACAGCCGCTCTCCATTCCTGAGTGGAAGTGGAACACATTACCATGGACTTCGGTACAGAGTTCCTGCAAAGCCCTAGCAGGAATGATGCAGTTTGGGTTATCGTAGACAGACTCACCAAGTCTGCACATTTCTTGCCCTTCAGAGTTGGGCAGTCCATAGAGATATTAGCTGACATGTATATGAGGCAGATAGTACGACTACATGGAGTGCCTGTCAGAATTGTATCACATCGTGATTTCGAATTTATGTCACATATTTTATGGAGTATGCAGGAGAGTCTAGGAACTCGTCTCAAGTTCAGCACTGCATATCATCCACAGACTGATGGCCAGTCAGAGCGCATGATACAGATACTAGAGGATATGTTGAGAGCATGTATGATCGACTTTGGAGGATCTTGGAAGGACCATCTACACTTGGTGGAATTCTCCTACAATAGCAGCTACCAGGCTAGCATACAGATGGCAGCTTATGAGGCACTGTACGGCAGAATGTGTAGGTCACCAGTATGTTGGACTGACGTGGGAGAGCGTCAGATACTTGGTCCAGAGTTGGCGACCCAGACAGTGGAGAAGATCAAGCAGATTTAGAGCCACCTACGTGCAGTACAGGACAGACAGAAACATTAGGCAGATGTGCACCGTAGACCTTTGGAGTTCAAGGAAGGTGACCATGTATTTTTGAAGATATCGCCTACTCGTGGTACCATCAGATTCGGAGGCAGAGACAAGCTGAGTCCGAGGTACATAGGACCTTTTGATATCTTGGAATGAGTTGGCAAAGTGGCTTATCGTCTTGCATTGCCTCCATCACTAGAAGGAGTGCATGACATATTTTATGTATTGCAGTTGAGGAGATATGTGGCAGACCCTAGCCACGTTCTTGATCATTCGGAGATTACAGTCGGGACCAGTTTATCTTACGTAGAGCAGCCAGTGGAGATACTCGATCATAGTGAGAAGACTTTGAGAGGGCAGACTATTCGACTGGTCAGAGTTGCATGGAAGCATCATTCGCCAGGCGAGTCTACTTGGGAGCACGATGATTCCATTTAACAATGTTTCCCGTATTTATTTGAGGATCGAGGTACAAATTTTATGTACTGTATTTGATTACCAGTTTGCTTTTAAATTCTCTTAGTTATTATCGTGCTTTACTTTTAATTTCAGAGACAAAATTTTTCTAAGTTGGGAACGAGGTAAATCCCCTTAATTATTTCTATAGATAGTCTGGTATGGGTTAGAAAATTTTGGTTTAGTAGCAGATGATTGAGGTTTAGAGTAATGTTGCAGATGTCTGATTTAATTTAATTAAACCCTTGGCGTGCCCTACATTTGTTGCAATATTCAGAGCCTAACATCAGCCCATAAATTTTAACAGATTATTGCACTCTTGACTTGACACGCCAATTTAGGCGCTGGACTTTCCCGTCCCTCAAAATCAGATCCCTTGTGCCCTAAATTAATTGCATAATTTACCGTATCCAAAATTCTATATTTAATCCCGTGTCGCGCACCTGTGTCGTTGCCATCTATTTTGAGCCACCATCTCAACCCATTTAGCCAGACCAATTAAAGGGTCCAAGATTGACACCAAGCCTACAGCATTCCTGACCTTTGTGTCACTCTCATTTGAGATCCCATGTGCCCCATTTAATTTAAGAGCATATGACAATTTATTCTAATTAAATTGGAGATACCAACTTTGACTAATACTATTTTAATCCCCATTTAATTCCAATGCCTATTTAATTAAGCCCATGCCAAACACACAACACCCCCTCACCCTACAAAATACCAAACATCAATTCCCTTATAATTTTTCTATCATTTCATGTGTTTGTGCAATTATACAAACTTAAGGGGCTAAATTACAAATGTTGTAACATGTGGCATAACCTCATTGGTCAAGGCCAAATGTACAAGCCACCCCACTCTTTGACCGGTCAAGCCTCCCTTTCCCTCTTCTTTGGATGAAGAATTAATTTCTTTATGTGAAATCTCTACCACCCATTTGAATTAGGCTCATCCTCACCATCCAATCCTCACACCACTCCCTATATAATGTCTCAATCACTACACACAACCCCATGCCGGCCCTAATCCTAATACCTAGAGAAACCCACCCCCTCTCTCTCTCGTCCCTCTTCTACACTCACAGCCAACCGAATTTCTCTTCTTCCTTTCTTCTTCTTCTCCTTCCTTTTCACTTCTCCTTCTTCTTCATTAAATCCTGAACCCGGCTGACAGAGCTCACAACTCTGGCGAGTTTCCTCCTCCAGCCGACTGCCGCCCCAATACCTCCGCCCGCTGTCTAGAATTGAACCCGGCCAACTGCTACCCCGGCCACCCCTCGTCTCCAGCGATCACAACCGCACCTTCACCTCCGCAACCTCCAACTCCCTCGACCACTCCCCACCTGTGCTGCCACCACATCCGCCATCCACCATTGTTACCACCGAGCGTCACCTTCATGCCGCTGCACTCCCTCGACGTCGGTCTCCAGTCGACCATCCACCACCGAGTTACACTCGCTGTACCCCATGAGCCGGCCATCCGACGGTGATCCACCCAGCTGCCATCCATAGCACCACCATCAACACCATCTCCGCTAGCCCCGCTGTCACAACCCCGACTCGTCCCTGACTTCACCGGAGTAGCCACCCACGACAAATCCTCCACCGACTCCACAATGTCCGTGCCTCACGACAGTCGACTCCACGCTTGGGCGTAGCCTGAACTCCATCCCTGGCTCCTTCTTCACCATCACCACGAGATTTTCCCTCACACCATCACCACCCCCTCGGCCATCCGCTATTACCACCATCGTCATCATCCCTACACCACCCATGGGAAGCACCTGAAACTGTACTACAAGCTGCAGGAATTGAACTCGGCTACTTTTACCGAGATATGGCAACTTGAAGGTGCATCCACAGCTGCCATGGAGAATGGAACTGAAGAAGGATTCAGTGATTCCTCAGAAGAGACTTGAGGATCAGATGGCTCCTAGCATGACTGCTTCATTTATTAGTGTTGAAAAACTAGATGTCTCTTTGGATACACGGAACGATCCAGAAGATATCAGGGGACTTGGGCCAACAACTGTAGATTTTATTCCACAGCAGCAAGAAGAAGCTATGGATCAAGGTAAACACTCCCCCTATCCATGTGTATTGTATTATTGTATAATGTTATATAGAACTTAGTCAATTTAGGACTTTATGGATTACGTATGATATATATTGAGGTTATGGTTGATAAAATACTAGACGTAATATCTCATAATTTTGTGTAGTTTGATGGTTATTGAGGAGCATGATTAAAATTATGGTGAAATCGTGTGTAATAACAAAATATTGGTTTAATCGAGCCTTAGGATTGGTGAATGCTAAGTTTGAGATGTTAGGGTTTTTCAATTAGTATATGCATTTTTTATTATTGTTATTGTGCATGCATTTAAACGATTGAGAAAGGATGGTGATATTAACACATTGATTAATACCAAGGAGCAGATTTAATTAATAAATGGTAGAGGGATATAGATCCTTAGGTAAATATTGGGAGTTGATGATAAAGTTGTTTGAGGACATAAAATATATATATGCATATTGGTCATTATTGTTTTAGCTGTTGTAAACTATTGTTGAAAATTAATATAATATTAAAATGTTGATGGACATTGGGAGCAGGTGCTCGATCGTGAAATAGGTATAACATCAAATTATGAGACTGTGATTGAGGGTTTAGAATATTAATTATTTAATTGAACTTGAGAAGTTAATGTGCATGTTAACATCTGTGAACACTGAGGTGAATCTGAGGATTGATCATGGCTCAAAATACTGATAAACACTGTGATGAATATAGTAGGATTGAGGATAGTTGATGATATTGTGCAGATAATTAATTTGAATGGATATAATGTACCATTAGTCAACCTGGGTCAACCCTCTAGCATCGTGTCCCTGTGAGATATAGCTGAGTCTGAGTATAATGTTAGACATGTGCCATACTTTATTTCAGCCATGTGATAGTTTATTGATTGAGTTTATATCTCGTCTCTAGGTACTACGGGACCTGCGGACTCGGACATGGTACCGGATCCCTATCTTCAACAGCCGGACACATGCAAGTGTACCTTGCCACCCTATATTTCAGTTACAGATATTTTATTGTTTCATTAAGTACATTGTGTGCATATTTGATTATGGTCGATACTTCGCGTACGGATCATAATCGGGTGCAGACATTTGTCGTAATGTCTTGTAACGAATGTTAGATGTTCGTAATACCCCGATGTACGTACCTGAGTATATCGTCACCCCAGGACAAATTCATACACTGTTATCATGCCAGATTTCCGATATCCTGATACTGACATTATGACCGGAGACTGGGACGACCTTAGGGTCGCGTCTGTTGAGTTATTTCTGTGTGACGAGACTGTTAGATAGAGGTTCAGGTTCAACGCACAATTGTTGACCGCTTGGGGAAGACTGTTACTAGATGTTTGGGCTCCTCTGCACGCGCTAATATATGTATATGTACTATTTCTATAGTGATCCTGTATCTAGTGTAGTTGTATCACCCGTGTGACTCTTTGCCAGGAGCTGCGGTACGTCCCATGTGTCTCCGTGTCCAGAGCTACGGTTTTATTTTGGACAGCCCACTCGTCGAACATTGTCTTGAAACTGTGTCTCACTTAGTTAGTTATCCTAGACTACACCGTCGTTGCACTTGTACTTTCTGTTGTACTTTGGCATGTTGTATTTTTGTACCTTGTTACGTCCCTCTGAGGTCCTGATCCCCTGCCAGTTTTGCAGCATAGACGATTACGGAGCATTTGGAGTTGCTGATGGAGTTGGATGTCTTACGGGCATTGTACCAGATACTCATATCATTTCTACCGATATTATGGTTACTTTATTCATATTAATTATTCATCTGCTGTTGTAGCCTAGTTTTTGTAGACTCATCTCTTCTCGAGTCTATTCGAGTTTGTGTGTTATTGGGAGGCCGACTTTAGCACATGTAGCTCTTTCTTGTATATTGCTGTACTTTGTGGATTGAGACATAGATGTTTACATTTATGGGATTTTTAGATAGTGTCCTTTATTATACAGCTTATACATATTCGAGTCAGACCAGAGTCTGGTCGAATGCGTAGCTGGCGTATCGCGTATTCCTGGTCCTATGTATTTTGGGACTGGGGCATGACACATACGTATTGAAGTCACATGCTATCTAATAGACTCTAACGTATCCTACAATATTTTATTGGGATGACCGTAAATACACGAGCATAAAATTATAACTTCCACCTTGCACCAATGCTTTATATATATGGTCAGTCGGAGAGAAGTCAAAACAGAGGTAGCTAACCTTAACCCATTAAAAGGTGTCGAAGCCTATTTTGCTTACTCTGTGTTCTATGCATCAGAGTATATGAAAGAAGAAGCTAATGAAGCTGGTGATGAAGCTGGGAATACCCTAAAAGAAGAGCCTTTGATGATCCATGTCAAAGGATGTACCACTCATCCAACTCCATCGAAGTCTCTCAGCATCAACCTATACAAGTCATCTCCATTGGTCATCAATCTTTGATACAATAAACAACCGACACTGGAGAATAAGCTACTTGTTAAAGACCTTCATCGTAATAAGCAACCAATAACAATAATTAACCCCTAGTCATCAATCTTGCCAAGGCTCTTATCAAGGATGAAGTTTCTGTTGACTATGTGGAAGAAGAAGAGATCAATGTCTTTCATGAATAAAGAAGACACTACATTGTACTATATTGATGTTGAACCCTTTGCTGAAAAATTCTTTGAGGTTCTTCATCTTTACGAACCTCTAACCATACCCATGGCATTTCCAATTCAATATAGTTCATTATATGAACCATATGAGGATGCATACTTCATAGTCCCAGCAAGATATGACAACCAACGTTGGATAATTTTTAGCAAAGCTAGAAACAAAAGAGTCATACAGACTAATGGTTCTTACGAAGATATTGGAAAGATACAACCATATCGATATAGCCAACCTACCAAGAACATTATGTAAGGGATGGACTACAACTTCAATTCTGGTTTGGGGTTGAATTATGGAAAATGCAGATGGACTCCTATACGTTACTTCTCTCATAAAGGTAAGCCAGAAACATACTACCAGTGGACTGATCATGGTTTGGGATATGTGACACCACCAATAAGACCTAAAGGTTCATAATTGAAAGAAGAGACATTTTCTTATTTCTCTGACTCATCATTGTAGAATTCTGATAAAAGCATGGGTGACATATTCAAACAGGCTATCTCTGTAAATATGGTGTCAACTGGCCCATATGATGAAGAGGTTGAACTATTAGAACTATTCGAGAACGATCCATGGGCACAATAGATGGATACTCAATGGGAGCTTCGGTTTAAGCAACGTGAACCACCTACAGAGGACGAAGTAGTCCAAATTGAGGTAGGAGAAGAATCTTCCCCAAGACCAATCCTCATTACCAAGAGTCTTCCTAAAAAAGATAAACAAGCTTTAATCCAGCTAATAAAGGAGTATATTGATGTCTTTACCTGGAGTTACGAAGATACGCCTGGACTGAATCATCAAATAGCCATACACAAGCTTAATATTCTTCCGAGTGTTAAGCCAGTAAAACAACGGCAACAGTGATTCCGTCCAGATATGATGGATATAATTAAAGCAGAAGTCAAGAAAATGATAGCATGTGGCTTCATTCGAGAAGAGCAATATTTTGACTAGGTAGCTAATATCGTCCAAGTATTGAAAAAGAAAGGGAAGGTCCGGGTCTGCATAGATTATCGAGATCTAACCTCTGTCTGTCCAAAAGATGAGTTTCATCTCTCTATCATAGATGTCATGATCGATAATATATGTGGCTTTGAACGCATGTTCCTCATGGATGGATTCTCGAGATACAATCAAATTAAGATGTCTCCTGATGATAAAAAAATATACATCTTTTTGTACACCATTGGGTGTATACTGTTATACAGTCATGCTCTTCGGCTTGAAGAATGCGGTAACAACGTATCAACAAGCCATGAGTACAATTTTTCAGAAGCATTTAAGAAAGATAGTAGAATGTTACGTGGATGATATTGCTGTCAAAAGTTGTCTTAAAGATGATCACCTTCAAAATTTGAAGACTGTATTCAAATTATTGTGCCACCACCAATTGAAGGTGAATCTAACCAAATTCTTTTTGGGTGTCTCTAGTGGCAAGTTTCTCGGATTTGTTATAACCTTCAAAGGTATTTGTCACGACGCGCACCCGATTTAGGGGCATGAGTGCGCGAGTACATCCAGCCTACGCCGCATCATCGGCGGTAGAACGCTGTCTAGGTCAAGTAACTATCTAATCCATCTCACAAGAATACCCAACTCCATAAGGAGACGTGGATATCATAAAATAATGCTGGATACTCAATCACATAAACTAAGCACGATGAGATATCAAGGTAAGCAAAAAAATACAAGACAAGTCTAACGACAAAATAGTCATACCTGCAATCATTAACTTCCAATCCCCAAGTGTGTCAGAAACCAGTCTACTAAGGTCACAGTCTGGAAAAATATTTTCCAGTCAGGAAGGAGCAAATTACATCTCTAAATAATAGTTCTATATTAATGATATAAACTATGTAGCAGTTCTAGATGGAAATATACGAGAAGCATGTATAGGTACGAGAAATAAAAGAAATACTGGAAATACTGTAAGTAAGTGCAGGAGAAGAAACAATATGTCCATGAACAAGAAACTATGACTAAGTGTATGAGTACTAGCTTTAACATATGATCGGCTTAAGAACTTGATCAGGCTGGTTACATGTGATTAGCTATGATTCATGTAAGGTCAGGCTAACCGTTGGTTAGCTATGATGCATGTAGAGGTCAGGCTAATCACACGTAACAGCTATGAAGCATGTAAATGGTCAGGCCGCACCCGACGTGAGATATGGGGTGAGCTATGATGCATGTAAAGTTGGGTATGATCACATATCTATACTAAAATACTCCCCTCCCCCGACTGGTATAGTAGATCCAATCATGGTACGCTATGGCACAGGATTCCCTAGGAAGGTAGCAAGTCTCCCCGGGAATCAGTGTCTGTACATGCACAAGATAACAAGGAAACAAGTCTTGTACAAGCTACACCATGAATAAGGAATAACATCTCATGACGAGATCCGTGTATACCAATCTGTGTAACCAACGTGTCAAGAGCATGTATATCTACACTAGATACAGTGAACATAGGAGATATCATAAATTAGAAACTAATCAGAGAATGTACTCGCCTTGGGTCCTTAGCTGTCAATACCAATGTCCTGTCCCAGAGTATCGTCTGGAGAATCCGACAGTCCTATAAACATATAATAATATCACTCGTATCAGATGTTACACTAACACACAATAGAAATACCCTGGCCTCAGGGCTATACCAGGCATGGCTATAGTCAACTAGGGTCATCTAGTAGGGATACGTATATAATACATATTTACACTCAGAGTATATACCAATAAAAACGTATATAATATATATAAGTGTCTCTTAGTAATTTTACAAAATAAGTATTTGTGTATATACACTAATAGATGTATATAAATATATATTTTTTATACCAAAATACATATTTGTATATATATATCAATCAAATATTTTTATATATATTTAAATAATCAGAGAATGTACATAATGCCACACTTTTCAAGGTGATTCCAAATGAAGTAGCAGTTAGTTCCAATGAGTCTGGAGCAGTCCAAATAGCTAGAAACTATATAAAGAAGTCCATGATCGGAGTTCGGCACGAAAATCGAGACAAGGATACCAGGCTAAAAAGAGAAAGGGTCGTTTGTTCGTAATTAAGGTAACACCTTAGTTTATGAAAATCATTTCAAAATTATTTTGAAAATTAAAACTTTCCTTTCGAACATAATTACAATTTAAAAGTTTATCTATAAAAATTTAGAATTTACGTAAAAGCCAATATATTTATATATCTATAGTAAATTCGGTTACCAGTCCAAATAAACAAATTTTGAACAAATTTTTATTATTGGAACTATTTCTTAATTAATAATGTAACCCAAAAATTATTATATATATTTTTTTTTACATAATCAAAATCCTTATATTTATTACATCACTAAACTATTCACATAAAAATAAACTAATTATATATAAACTAAACTAGTTATATTAACTAAACTATTATATATTAACTAAATAATTAATTATTAACTAACTAATTAAACATTAACTAACTAATTATTATATAACTAATCACATATCAACTTTCCCAAATGATACTATCAGAAATCGAAGAGAACGGAGAAGGGAGGCTCACAGGGGTTTTCCGGCATCGGCGCGGTGGGGTCTCGGCTTGAGGCGGCGGCGGGTGTTCGGCTCGAGGAGACGACGGCGAAGTCCGACGGGTCTGAGGTGGCGGCGGTGGAACTCGAGAGCGACGGATCTTCTCGAGGCGGCGGGTGTTCTCGTCCCGAGGAGGCGGTCGGCGGAGCTCGACGACGGATCGGCGAAGTTTGGCTCGACGCGGCGGTTGTCGAACTCGGCGGTGGTCGACGGATCCGAGGCGGCGGCGGCGAATCTTCGAGAGCAGCGGAAGGAGCTCGACGCGACGCGGCGCGGCGGGGACGGCAGCTCGACGCCGAGGAGGGGATCCCAGTCGCCGGTGGCGGCGGATCTAGGTTAGGGTTTTGCTTTGCATGAGTCGGTGGATCATGTTCGAGGCTGGACACGGGGATGATGCACGGTGGTGGATGTGTCCGAGGCTGGACACGGGGATCGGGTGTACTGTGGACGTGTCCGGGTGTTGGACACAGAAATGATGTATTGTGGTAGGGATGTGTCCAGAAGGTGGACACGAGGATGATGTTTGCTTTGGTGGAGGTGGATGTGTCCGGGTGTGTCGGACACGAAAATCTGTTTGTAATATTGTAACCGGACACAGGAAATGAATGGATACGATAGGACACCCGGGGTCGGACCCGAGGCCAACACGACTGACACGGTAATGCTGGACACACGGACACGAGCACACAAAAATGGTGATGGCTTGATGGCTTGTGGAAATTTGTGAGGGCTAGCTAGGGTTTCTTGGGAATGGTGATGAGAGACTTAAATAGGGAGAGAGGGTGTGGGATAAAGGGTGAGGATTGGCCCAAATAATGAATGGCCCAGATAGGTATAAATGGGTTCTTCATGAGGGAATGATGGTGTGTTGGCTAGTTAATGGGAAATGGCAAACTTGTAAAATTTAAAAAGAAAAGATTATAATTTCAGAAAATATTTTTGGAAAGCTAATTGATTCCCAATTAGCTACTAATTAATCCATATTGCAAAATTTTAGAAAGTATGAAATTTTATTTATTTACTATCCTAATAAATATAAAATTTATTATATTTTATCAACTAGTCCTTCAAATAAATTTTTACTTAAAACAATAATTTTATGATTCAAGCCAATAAATATTCGAAGCTAGAGTATTATATATATATATATATATATATATCATTATTTATCTATTTAATTTATAAGAAAGCGACATTTAGGCAAAAATAATTTTGATAAAAGATTTTAAATCTCCTTCTAAAATCAAACATTGTTCAAAATCAAATAAAAATTTCAAGGAGAAAATATTTTATAAACTTGATATTTAAAATAAATTAAAAAATCTAATTATTTCGGAAATTTGGAAATCGGATGTTACAAGTCACCTTAGAAAAATTTCGTCCTCGAAATTTAGGATCCTCAATAATTGCCTTTACTTATCATATTATTTCTATCAAAATTTAAATTTCAAACCAAATAATCATGAAGTAATTCCATATTGTTATTTCACAACCTTTCAAAATTCTATAACATCATATTCCTGAAAATCCTCAAGTGAAAAACAAATCCCCTTTTTGTCATAATCTCCTCCAAAAATTTTAGGTTCGTATCTAAATACTCCAGGATTTTAAAATCCAATCCTCCAATTGAAATCCAAATCAATGCATATTTATAAAAATTGTATCCCAAAATTTAAATTTTAACCACTAATCCATCAATCATATTACTCCTCTAACTCCAATTCAATTGATGCTTATTCAAATCTAAATTCTCCTCCGAGAATTGAATTCGACACCATTCCATTAACGATTTTATTTTCGAATTTTCTTTTTTCTCAAATACTCAACGATGCGATACTTTCAGAATCTTCAATGCAATATTCATAATATAAAATATAAAATTTCTATCTTGCAATCAATTAGATATAATGATTATCTCTCAAATTTTCTCAAATTTTAATAATCAATTTAATCATATCAAGACCTTCCAAAAATTAAAATAATCCTCAATTTTGCCCTGTGATTTTCTTAACTCTCTATTTAAGTTAATATTTATCCTTGAATTTCAGTCAAACCTCGATTCTCGTACAATCAATGATCCATCACCTCTGTTATAACAACCCCTTAATTCTTTATTTAAATTAATGCTCATCCACAATTTAATCATCTTGTCTATTTTTGTCAGTCATAACCTTGTCATAGATCTTTGCTATGGTCAAAACCCTAATAATCATGGTTTAAAAACTCTACCTACAGCCATGCAATCTAAGAAAAATATATAGTTCATGTATCTTTTGTCATGGTACTGCAGTCTCTGTCAGGGTGTACTACCAATTTTATTCTAATAAGAAATCATGCATACGAACTACAGTACTAGGAAAATCAATCAATCGAAAGACGGAAAAAGGAACATTAGGAGGGAAAGAAAGAACCTGCTAACATATTACCTGTAGTATCTCCTATCTCTAACATACACTTAACTCTAGCATATTCACTAACTAATTCCTATTCCTGTACACCGGTACCCATATCAACTAGTCATTAATCTACAAGATCTATGAATATATCAATATTGCATACACCTGCTTATTAATACTTAAATCTGATACCAAGATCCTCTAACACGATTATAGGTCAATTGGTGCATGTAAAGTTTGATACCTCTATCTCTTTAGGTACCCCTGTTCTACTTCAGTACCCCCACTGCTAGTTCTCGTTCCTACTACAATTGTCCATACTATTTGTTCTTATCACTCAAGTACACACCAAGTGTAACACACCATACTAAGTGCTAAACCCTTTCTAATACAACTCTAGATGGACACCCAAGTCAGTCTGCGGTGCCACCTCAATCATGCTCAAGTCATCAGACCCTTACACATGTATATCATCTACTCATATATTAATATTCATATCTCTCATCTACCATAAAATTAATCCCCAAATAATCGTCAAGGTTTAACTTCTCGATCAACTTAAAAATAAATTGCATGTACCTCCTCAAAGTCAGATACTCAACATCGAATATAAAAAATTTTAATCACTTGTAAAATCTTTGTAGCCTTGACCATGTTTATTGAATCAATATTTGAAATCCTCAAAAATTTAATGACAAAATCTTAACTCCTCAATAATTCTCAAAGTAAAAATTTATTTCCACTCTTTAATTTATAAATCCACAAATTTACATGTAAGTACTCACAGTCTCTAATACTCGAGGTGCACCCAATACCTCTATTGTCTACAACTGTGTACTAAATTTGTACTGCCCGAATCACTTGCACTATTACCTCCAATGATCAAAGTTATCATCACCTGTAATTTCTTTCATGATTTTAATTTATGTCAACTGGTATATCATCCGATTATCATCACGCAGAGTGCTTACTGTTTTGAGCGTCGTTCTCGACTAATCCTCGATATAGAACCATTAGCACTCTTGGTATTATATCACTAGTTGCATTAATGGATTATCTCATCAAGCTCATTAGAACTCATGATCACCTGAATCCTCTATTATACTCATGTTTCTTTACTCTCATGGGTATGTGTATGGTTCCTCATCTCAATTGATGTATATGTATTTCTCTTTGACCTTTTACAGCCTGTTATACTAATCTGTGATACACTTCACAACTTTCATTACCAATCCTGATATTTCTCTACTCATGACATCTTATTAATACCCTTTATGCATATAGTCATTAAGTGTACATACTATTATGCATATAGTCATTAATACCCAGTATCAATCATCAAATTGAATATCATGCTCCATTAATTTTAACACAATTTCTTGATACTTAATTATTTACATAGATCGTCCAATTATATAATTTAATGACTATCCAGGACTGGCATGCTGATTCTGATACTAACTCTTGGAACCATCACTAATACTCTTTACTCCTTCTACCTATAATACCAATACTAATAATAATAACACATATCATGGAACTATTGCTATAAGGCACTATGCTATGGGTATCTCTAGATTAATGCCTACTGCTCACATGTCCAACTAAGAATACTTACAAACTCACAAGTCACACCCAGTCAAACTAATACAAGACACAACCAAAATTGCAAGTCACTAATTATCATACTAACAAGGATCCTTAAAGAAATAAGGCTCAAAAGAACTGGGTTAAGGACTGAAGGTATCTTTACTGTTAGTAAAGAAAAAGAAACCCTGGAACAAGTCCTGGAACAACAGAAATAGATAAGTCTTGAGATGGTACATTAAGAACCAATTTAAGATACAATCTGATAATCATACACGTCTGTCCGAAATTATGACACTCAGAATCCTCGCCACGCCAGTAAGCATAGATGCGATAAATGACAGGTTCCGTAACTAAGGTATGCAACTCTATAATCATGTCATTTAGAATCTTCGCCACGCCAACCGGAATAGATACGAGAAATTCTAAATTTCATAACTAAAGTATGTACATCCAAGTCAGGTTCCTACGTTCTCGTCACGACAGCTAATGTGGCTACGATAAACTCTAGGTTCCATAACCAAAGTAGACGTTTTACCTTTCTCACTGTCCTCATTAATATATGTCATCAGATGATACCGTAAATTTTAGCCCGTAAAACTTCATCTCGATATGAAATAAAAATCAAACTCAACAACGACACTAAGAGTTAAATTTAACAACTGGTCAACAAGAATCAAACTCAACAATGATACCAAGATTTTAATTTTTATAATTGATCAACAATAATCATATTCAATATCAACGAGTGAGGACGGACGGAAACAAGGCGAAGGATTTAAAATTAGAAATTACAATGAGATTCTCAAGGGGTCGTCCCAGGAATCTCTCAAGAATTTGTGATTGAGTATCCTCTCTCGTCCTAGTATCCTATGCCCTATATTCCATAGCAGGTACGTAGTAGTACAACTATGACGTCGCACTACTACGACATCGCACAACTAGCGAAGTCAGACCTGCATGGGCCACAACTAAAAATGTGTTACGACCCGCACCAGGTTTAGGGGCACGAGTGCGCGAGTACGTCCAGCCTACACCACAGCATCGGCAGTAGAACGCTGTCTAGGTCAAGTAACTATCTAATCCATCTCACAAGAATACCCAACTCCATAAGGAGATATGGATATCATAAAATAATGCTGGATACTCAATCACATAAACTAAGCACGATGAGATATCAAGGTAAGCAAAAAAATACAAGACAAGTCTAACGACAAAATAGTCATACCTGCAATCATTAACTTCCAATCCCCAAGTGTGTCCGAAACCAGTCTACTAAGGTCACAGTCTGGAAAAATATTTTCCAGTCAGGAAGGAGCAAAGTACATCTCTAAATAGCAGTTCTATATTAATGATATAAACTATGTAGCAGTTCTAGATGGAAATATACGAGAAGCATGTATAGGTACGAGAAATAAAAGAAATACTAGAAATATTGTAAGTAAGTGCAGGAGAAGAAACAATATGTCCATGAACAAGAACCTATGACTAAGTGTATGAGTACTAGCTTTAACATGTGATCGGCTTGGGAACTTGATCAGGCTGGTTACATGTGATTAGCTATGATTCATGTAAGGTCAGGCTAACCGTTGGTTAGCTATGATGCATGTAGAGGTCAGGCTAATCATACGTAACAGCTATAAAGCATGTAAATGGTCAGGCCGCACCCGACGTGAGATGTGGGGTGAGCTTTGATACATGTAAAGTTGGGTATGATCACATATCTATACTAAAATACTCCCCTCCCCCGACTGGTATAGTAGATCCAATCATGGTACGCTATGGCACGGGATTCCCTAGGGAGGTAGCAAGTCTCCCCGGGAACAATGTCTGTACATGCACAAGATAACAAGGAAACAAGTCTTGTACAAGCTACACCATGAATAAGGAATAACATCTCATGACGAGATACGTGTATACCAATCCGTGTAACCAACGTATCAAGAGCATGTATATCTACACTAGATACAGTGAACATAGAAGATATCATAAATTAGAAACTAATCAGAGAATGTACTCGTCTTGGGTCCTTAGCTGTTAATACCAATGTCCTGTCCCCGAGTATCGTCTGGAGAATCCGACAGTCCTATAAACATATAATAATATCACTCGTATCAGATGCTACACTACCACACAATAGAAATACCCTGGCCTCAGGGTTATGCCAGGCATGGCTATAGTCAACTAGGGTCATCTAGTAGGGATACGTATATAATACATATTTACACTCAGAGTATATACCAATAAAAATGTATATAATATATATAAGTGTCTCTTAGTAATTATACAAAATAAGTATTTGTGTATATACACTTATAGATGTATATAAATATATATTTTTTATACCAAAATACATATTTGTATATATATATCAATCAAATATTTTTATATATATTTAACTAATCAGAGAATGTACATAATGCCACACTTCTCAAGGTGATTCCAAATGAAGTAGCAGTTAGTTCCAATGAGTCCGGAGCAGTCCAAATAGCTAGCAACTATATAAAGAAGTCCATGATCGGAGTATGGAACGAAAATCGAGACAAGGATACCAGGCTAAAAAGAGAAAGGGTCGTTTGTTCGTAATTAAGGTAACACCTTAGTTTATGAAAATTATTTCGAAATTATTTTGAAAATTAAAACTTTCCTTTCGAACATAATTACAATTTAAAAGTTTATCTATAAAAATTTAGAATTTACGTAAAAGCCAATATATTTATATATCTATAGTAAATTCGGTTACCAGTCCAAATAAACAAATTTTGAACAAATTTTTATTATTGGAACTATTTCTTAATTAATAATGTAACCCAAAATTATTATATATAATTTTTTTTTACATAATCAAAATCCTTATATTTATTACATCACTAAACTATTCACATAAAAATAAACTAATTATATATAAACTAAACTAGTTATATTAACTAAACTATTATATATTAACTAAATAATTAATTATTAACTAACTGATTAAACATTAACTAACTAATTATTATATAACTAATCACATATCAACTTTCCCAAATGATACTTTCAGAAATCGAAGAGAACGGAGAAGGGAGGCTCATAGGGGTTTTCCGGCGTCGGCTCGGTGGGGTCTCGGCTCGAGGCGGCGGCGGGTGTTCGGCTCGAGGAGACGGCGGCGAAGCCCGACGGGTCTGAGGCGGCGACGGTGGAACTCGAGAGCGGCGGATCTGCTCCAGGCGGCGGGTGTTCTCGTCCCGAGGAGGCGGTCGGCGGAGCTCGACGACGGATCGGCGAAGCTTGGCTCGACGCGGCGGTTGTCGAACTCGGCGGTGGTCGACGGATCCGAGGCGGCGGCGGCGAATCTTCGAGAGCGGCGGAAGGAGCTCGACGCGACGCGGCACGGCGGGGACGGCAGCTCGATGCCGAGGAGGGGATCCCAGTCGCCGGCGGCGGCGGATCTAGGTTAGGGTTTTGCTTTGCATGAGTCGGTGGATCGTGTCCGAGGCTGGACACGGGGATGATGCACGGTGGTGGATATGTCCGAGGCTGGACACGGGGATCGGGTGTACTGTGGACGTGTCCGGGTGTTGGACACAGAAATGATATACTGTGGTAGGGATGTGTCCAGAAGGTGGACACGAGGATGATGTTTGCTGTGGTGGAGGTGGATGTGTCCGGGTGTGTCGGACACGAAAATCTGTTTGTAATATTGTAACCGGACACAGGAAATGAATGGATACGATAGGACACCCGGGGTCGGACCCGAGGCCAACACAGCTGACACGGTAATGCTGGACACACGGACACGAGCACACAAAAATGGTGATGGCTTGTTGGCTTATGGAAATTTGTGAGGGCTAGCTAGGGTTTCTTGGGAATGGTGATGAGAGACTTAAATAGGGAGAGAGGGTGTGGGATAAAGGGTAAGGATTGGCCCAAATAATGAATGGCCCAGATAGGTATGAATGGGTTCTTCATGAGGGAATGATGATGTGTTGGCTAGTTAATGGGAAATGGCAAACTTGTAAAATTTAAAAAGAAAAGATTATAATTTCAGAAAATATTTTAGGAAAGCTAACTGATTCCCAATTAGCTACTAATTAATCCATATTGCAAAATTTTAGAAAGTATGAAATTTTATTTATTTACTATCCCAATAAATATAAAATTTATTATATTTTATCAACTATCCTTCAAATAAATTTTTACTTAAAATAATAATTTTATGATTCAAGCCAATAAATATTCGAAGCTAGAGTATTATATATATATATATATATATCATTATTTATCTATTTAATTTATAAGAAAGCGATATTTAGGCAAAAATGATTTTGATAAAAGATTTTAAATCTCCTTCTAAAATCAAACATTGTTCAAAATTAAATAAAAATTTCAAGGAGAAAATATTTTATAAACTTGATATTTAAAATAAATTAAAAAATCTAATTATTTTGGAAATTTGGAAATCGGAGGTTACAGTATTTATTTTGACCCCAATAAAATTAAAGTTATCCTAGAAATACGACCTCCACGTAATATCAAAGAATTTTTTAGTCTGCAAGGCCGTCTGGCATATATTAGAAGGCTTATAATCCGGCATCAATGGAACTGGCTTTTACTTTCAAAGGATTATTCATCGAGCATGTGCCTTGATTACATAATATGAAAGCAAATCGTTTGGCTGGCCTAGTAGCATTATGAGTTGTTCCACTAAAGAGACGATAATCAATTATACTAACAGGTCGAGAGTTGTTGGATACCAAAAATAATCTGTATATTGTACAGAGTTACGTCATAAATTCAACCTCGATGGAAAAAAATTAGAGTAACCCTTTTATAGACTTCACTGCTTAAGGGATTCTTCTAAAAGATCCAAAATAAGCCACTTCTATTAAAAGATGTTAATTCCGATTCTACTATGATGCCTCATCCAAAATATTATATCATCATTCTTATGAGAGATTGCTACTACATTATCTTTCTAACCCTGAAGCAAGACAATAACTCTAGGAAGCTCATGATGGTATCTGTGGGCACATCAACTAGGTTCTAAATTACAAGACCACATCAGAAGAATGGGTTATTATTGGCCTACCAGGGTGGCAGATATCGTAAACTATGCTCGTAAGTACAGTTTATGTCAAATCCATGCAGATTTTATCCACCAACCAGCAGAGTTCTTACACCCTACAGCTGCCTCCTGGCATTTTGAAGCATGGAGGATAGATATTATTGGTCCAATCAGCCCATCTTCTTCTAAAGGACATCGATTTATACTTGCAATAACTGATTACTTCTCTAAATGGGATGAAGCAGTCACGCTCATAGAAGTAAAAATATCCAACATAATTATCTTCGTCAAACACCATGTTATATATCATTTCAGTATTTTTTGGAGGATAATATATGACAATGGACCGTAATTTGTCAGTCAAGTATTTTATAGGTTCTGTGACAGGAATTTATCTAGAATATAGCATCTATGACCTACAATCCAACAGCCAACGGTTTAGGGACGATGAACGCCAGTAAGCTAAAGGCTTGCGATCCCAGGTAAGATCGGTTCCGGATCATGGGATTTTTTCTATCAGATAGAAAGGGTTGTTGCACGAAAGCCTTTAAAAAGACCATAATCAGACTCCTTAAAAAGTTTGTCTCATGAAACAATTACGATTAGAATGAGAATCTCGGGTATTGTTTATGGGCTTATCGTATAATAGTTCAAACTCCAACTGGTTGGAAATCGGAGGTTACAGTATTTATTTTGACCCCAATAAAATTAAAGTTATCCTAGAAATACGACCTCCACGTAATATCAAAGAACTTTCTAGTCTGCAAGGCCGTCTGGCATATATTAGAAGGCTTATAATCCGGCATCAATGGAACTGGCTTTTACTTTCAAAGGATTATTCATCGAGCATGTGCCTTGATTACGTAATATGAAAGCAAATAGTTTGGCTGGCCTAGTAGCATTATGAGTTGTTCCACTAAAGAGACGATAATCAATTATACTAACAGGTCGAGAGTTGTTGGATACCAAAAATAATCTGCATATTGTACAGAGTTACGTCATAAATTCAACCTCGATGGAAAAAAATTAGAGTAACCCTTTTATAGACTTCACTGCTTAAGGGATTCTTCTAAAAGATCCAAAATAAGCCACTTCTATTAAAAGATGTTAATTCTGATTCTACTATGATGCCTCATCCAAAATATTATATCATCGTTCTTATGAGAGATTGCTACTACATTATCTTTCTAACCCTGAAGCAAGACAATAACTCTAGGAAGCTCATGATGGTATCTGTGGGCACATCAACTAGGTTCTAAATTACAAGACCACATCAGAAGAATGGGTTATTATTAGCCTACCAGGGTGGCAGATATCGTAAACTATGCTCGTAAGTACAGTTTATGTCAAATCCATGCAGATTTTATCCACCAACCAGCAGAGTTCTTACACCCTACAACTGCCTCCTGTCATTTTGAAGCATGGAGGTTAGATATTATTGGTCCAATCAGCCCATCTTCTTCTAAAGGACATCGGTTTATACTTGCAATAACTGATTACTTCTCTAAATGGGATGAAGCAGTCACGCTCATAGAAGTAAAAATATCCAACATAATTATCTTCGTCAAACACCATATTATATATCATTTCAGTATTTTTCGGAGGATAATATATGACAATGGACCGTAATTTGTCAGTCAAGTATTTTATAGGTTCTGTGACAGGAATTTATCTAAAATATAGCATCTATGACCTACAATCCAACAGCCAACGGTTTAGGGACGATGAACGCCAGTAAGCTAAAGGCTTGCGATCCCAGGTAAGATCGGTTCAGGATCATGGGATTTTTTCTATCATATAGGAAGGGTTGTTGCACGAAAGCCTTTAAAAAGACCATAATCAGACTCCTTAAAAAGTTTGTCTCATGAAACAATTACGATTAGAATGAGAATCTCGGGTATTGTTTATGGGCTTATCGTATAATAGTTCAAACTCCAACTGGTTGTACATTATTCTTTTTTGTCTACGGATGTGAAGCAGCTCTTTCGCTCAAAATCCAGATTCTATCTCTCAGATTAGCTATTCCTAATGAGCTAACAGGAGAGAATAATAATTGGTTGTTCCTGCAAGAATTAGAAGCATTGGATGAAAAGCACCTGCACGCTCAACATCGTATTGAGCTATACCAAGCACACATTTCAAGAACTTTCAATCGAAAAGTAATAGAAATAATATTCCAGGTCAGTGAATTGGTTCTTACAGTATGTAGACCTATGATCAAAACCCATAAGAAAAAAGGCAAATTTTACGCTAAATGGGAAGATCCTTATGTGGAGGAGACATTATTCTCCAACAGAGCTGATATTTGATAATGATGCCTATCAATGGTAAATTTCTCAAGAAATATTATGTCCAGGAACGATATATTCTTCTCCATCTCCAGCAGAATAAGATGTACAATAAGTACTTTTTTTTTCCAAATCTTCACCAACTTGTAGCCTATACAGTTTCTCGAACTATTACCTATATTCATTCTTAAAAAATATATGGGTAATGGGTCCTCAAAGTTTTTCAGTAGGATAATACTCAGATCCAATGGAACACTCTTGTTGAGATCATCTAACCGATTCTCTCTAACAAAAATATCTCATTTTAAAACCCAGTTGTTTTAAGGATATCCTATTCCTGATCCACAATTGGGTTGGGAATAATCTCACATATTTCAACACCAGTCAATAAATGTATTATGATTCATGTCCATATTATCTCTGAATCATATTGTATTTATTATTTCCAAAGGAGAAGACAAAGTTCACCCATGAACCGTGCTTTTTTCTTTTCTCCGGTGAAGTAAACTATCAAGCTATCATGTTCATATCCCCGATGATAGTATTGTATCCTATAAATTTTGTTATTTGTATTCACCATGAGTACGCCACGGGTGACAAATCCACCAAATCCCCTACAGAGTAATATTTTTCCATATCCAAGTTACCTATTGTTTGGATAAACAAATGTTTATACGAAACTTTTGCTTACAAACAAAAAAAGAGAAAAGTACAAATAATCCTATACGAGGATATTAAGTACAATAAAATAATTCTGGGAAAGTATTGCTATAGAAGTCTGATCTGCAGTCGATCACTTTGGTCCTTGGACTACACGATGATGAAGAATTATTGTAGAAGAAGCTTCAAACTTTCTTTAAACTGAAGGCAAAAGCCGGCCAAAGAAAAGTTGCAAGTAGGATCGAATTCTTGTTGCCAAAGTTGTCAGCCAAAACCACTTCTTCTCCCTACCCTGTGACCAGGAGTCTGTCACGACCTAATTCCGTAGAATTAATTGAGGCATCCCCCGAATCGTGACCGCCGTGCGGGCCTAGAGTTGCGCCCGCACAAGGCTTTAATGATTTGCATAGCAAGCACATATTCAGAGTACGCAGATAAATTGAAACACAGATTTGAAACATGGAAAAGTTCTCTTTATTGATAATGAACATCTATTACAAACTCCTGAACGAGTTAGCTAATATGCCAAATGGCTTACAAAAGGGTTGACTCAAAATGAGATAGCAGTCCTGTACATTACATCCTTTTATAAACTCAAAACGATAAAGACCTCCAGGCTGGAGGACGGCTTTGCCACGGAGCTGCATTTGTGTATGAAAAGTTGCAGCTTCGGACTTCAAAAGGCTTCAAGGACGCGGTGAAGATGCGCCAACAGCTGGACTGGATCGGGTAGACGACTTCGGCTCCTCGCTCGGTTCGCCTTGGTGCGGAGAACCTGTTTCAACGAGGGTCAGCATATCGAAACATGCTGGTGAAGGCGAGCTAGCCGAACTATACCAATCAACACGTTGTTTAGTGAAGCATGCATATTTTTGTGGGTTTCTATCTTGCCTTAGTTCATTTACAAGTAAGCAGCATATATAATTTTACTGAAATGAACGTGCCACCATTCGGTGGATTTTAGCTGACCGTCTGAATTACCTGCACAATACTTACCATGCCTTCCATGCCACGAAGACACAAGTTAGTATGCAACAGGTTTAAATATACACGATGATCACTGTCATGGTTGCCATAGTGGACGTAGCCGGGGACAAGGATAGCATGCTACGAGAGAACACGATTGCGCTGCAAGCTATCCGGTCCCGAACACGAAGACTACACACGAGTTCCGCCCGGATCGGATCGGTGCCAGTGCCCCAGTGACCCTCCGCAGAACCAATACCTTGTGCACAAGTTGTCCATGATACAACACGATGAACAAGTTAACAAGTCATGCATTTGAGGCAACACGAGTGCAAGAACACGAGTACACGACAAGCAGTATTGCATGATTTATTTTGCATAGCCTCCCTGAACAATTATGCATATACAAGATGTGTTCTATACTTAGCACGTTTTATAGAACATTTGCACGAACAAGCATACGATAAGGCAACAGTTCACAGGTTTGATTGACAAGCATAATAACCAAGTCTATTGTCTTTTATCTTGGTTTCTTTTATTATGATTTGGTATCGTTTGATCGGGGCAAGGGAGTGAAGCTTGGAAGCAGGGCTAGCTAATCGGGTTGGTAGCCACTCACTTAGATTTTGGAAGGAGAAGAAAAGAGGCACTTTACGACTCCGCTCGCAAGCCGCCTACTGCTCGTTCACCTGCACACGAACAGCTCGATTAATACTTCTTCCTCTCTTTCCAATCTCGGAATATAAGTGCAGTTCAATGAACGAAAACAATGAAAACCATCGAAACCGTTCAAAGAAAACAAGCAAATTCCAAAACCAACTCAAAGCACGAAAGCAACAAGCGACATCGAAAACCGAGGCAATAAAAGATAGCAGCGGAGAGGTCCCTCCTGACTCTGCCGCTAAGCCGATCCTTAGGGCACAGTCCACTGAATATGGGAATCGATTCCGAAGAAACAAATCCATAATGAGGACGAGTTCTTAATTCAATCTATCCCGATCGAACGATACCGTCTTATGTTTCTTAGCCGCGCTCTCCGTATCGGAAGAACGGGGCGCTACATCCTACCCAACTAATTGGAAGTTTCGTCCCGAAACTTAAGAATAGGACCTACCGTTAGGGATTATTGCGTTCGGGACAGCGATCAGGAAGGTTCGGGCAGGAATTAATAGCATGGCCTGATCGTCCACAAGCGAGGCATAATCCAAGTCTCAAGCGGCAGTCCTTTTTGTCGTGTCCAGTCTTTTTACAGAACCGACACGTAATGTTCCAATGCTTTATTTGTTGACTACCATCGTTCCGACGCTTTGCAGCGTTGTTTCCTCTGTCGTTGCTTTGGCGTTTGTGATTGTAGGTATGCACAGCGCTGGCAGAAACGTGAGGATAGAGTGGTTCAAGCGACAGGGCATGATTCATGACTTCACGCATCGTACGATACTGAGAAACGGCTACGTGCGAATGGATGGCAGGGCGTAGTTCACCTTTAAACCTTCTAGATCGACTCGCTGCATCAGGTAAATAGGCCATAGCGAATTTGGAGAGTCGGTTGAATTCGGCGGAGTACTCCTTAACTGTCATGCTACCTTGCCATAGCTGCACGAACTCGTTTTCCATTTGACGTTGTACTGGAGGGGGTACAAACTCCTCTTCGAACGCGGCACGAAAAGTCGTCCACGAGATCGCCTCCTCTCCGTGATCAAATTGGAGAGATCGTCGATGCACGTCCCACCAATCGTGCGCGTTGAGGCGGAGCTGTAGTTGCGCGCAGGAGACGCGCTTCTCTTCGGGGACCTCTAGCAGAGCGAAGTGATCTTCAAGTTCGGCCACCCAATCTAGAGCTACGATTGGGTCCTCAGTCCCGTTGAATGGGGTATTGCAGACTTTCTTGAAGTGGCCAAAGTCGAAGGCAGTCACGTCCCTCGCCCTTGGAATTTGTGGCATCTCTACTTCAAGCACGGGCTGTTCCACCGGAGTCGTTGTTGTTGCGACGAAATGGTTGGTAGCCAAAGTCTGAACGATTTGTTGCAGGGCATCTACCTGCTTCTGTTGGACTGAGAATCGGGTCTCTAAATTACTTTCGAGCTTGGCTTGGCGAGCATCGTCTCGTTGTCGTTGCGATTCTAACATTTGTACTACCCGCTCAAGCGGGTCGACGTGAGATAAGCCTCGCTGGCTTCGAGAGCTTCCCGAAGTGCCCGAACTGCTTTCTTGTGTTTCGTTCGGTGCTTGCGCTGCAGATTATGCTGGTACCATTCCTTCAAAAGAAGGTAAATTATATTAGAATCATAATGTATTATGGACTTATTGCATGAACGTATCTCATTTTGGCCTAGCGAGTTCAAGAGTTCGTACAGGAATTTGATCGTTAGAGAAACTTTTCCAGCATGAAGTCTAAGGAACTTTGGATCTGTGCTCTGATACCACTATGTCATGACCCAATTCCGTAGAATCAATTGAGGCGTCCACCGAATCGTGACCGCCGTGCGGGCCTGGAGTTGCGCCCGCACAAGGCTTTAATGATTTGCATAGCAAGCACATATTCAGAGTACGCAGATAAATTGAAACACAGATTTAAAACATGGAAAAGTTCTCTTTATTGATAATGAACATCTATTACAAACTCTTGAACGAGTTAGCTAATATGCCGAACGACTTACAAAAGGGTTGACTCAAAATGAGATAGCAGTCCTGTACATTACATCCTTTTATAAACTCAAAACGATAAAGACCTCCAGGCTGGAGGACGGCTTTGCCACGGAGCTGCATTTGTGTATGAAGAGTTGCAGCTTCGGACTTCAAAAGGCTTCAAGGGCGCAGTGAAGATGCGCCAACAGCTGGACTGGATCGGGTAGACGACTTTGGCTCCTCGCTCGGTTCGCCTTGGTGCGGAGAACCTATTTCAACGAGGGTCAGCATATCGAAACATGCTGGTAAAGGCGAGCTAGCCAAACTATACCAATCAATACGTTGTTTAGTGAAGCATGCATATTTTTGTGGGTTTTTATCTTGCCTTAGTTCATTTACAAGTAAGCAGCATATAGAATTTTACTGAAATGAACGTGCCACCGTTCAGTGGATTTTACCTGACCGTCTGAATTACCTGCACAATACTTACCATGCCTTCCCTGCCACGAAGACACAAGTTAGTATGCAACAGGTTTAAATATACACGATGATCACTGGCATGGTTGCCATAGTGGACGTAGCCGGGGACAAGAATAGCATGCTACGAGAGAACACGATTGCCCTGCAAGCTATCTGGTCCCGAACACGAAGACTACACATGAGTTTCGCCCGGATCGGATCGGTGCCAGTGCCCCAGCGATCGTCCGCAGAACCAATACCTTGTGCACAAGTTGTCCATGATCGAACACGATGAACAAGTTAACAAGTCATGCATTTGAGGCAACACGAGTGCAAGAACACGAGTACACGACAAGCAGTATTGCATGATTTATTTTGCATAGCCTCCCTGAACAATTATGCATATACAAGATGTGTTCTATACTTAGGACATTTTATAGAACATTTGCACGAACAAGCATACGATAAGGCAACAGTTCACAGGTTTGATTGACAAGCATAATAACCAAGTCTATTGTCTTTTATCTTGGTTTCTTTTATTATGATTTGGTATCGTTTGATCGGGGCAAGGGAGTGAAGCTTGGAAGCAGGGCTAGCTAATCGGGTTGGTAGCCACTCACTTAGATTTTGGAAGGAGAAGGAAAGAGGCACTTCACGACTCCGCTCGCAAGCCGCCTACTACTCGTTCACCTGCACACGAACAGCTCGATTAATACTTCTTCCTCTCTTTCCAATCTCGGAATAGAAGTGCAGTTCAAAGAACAAAAACAATAAAAACCATCAAAACCGTTCAAGGAAAACAAGCAAATTCCAAAACCAACTCAAAGCACGAAAGCAACAAGCGACATCGAAAACCGAGGTAATAAAAGATAGCAGCGGAGAGGTCCCTCCTGAATCTGCCACTAAGCCGATCCTTAGGGCGCAGTCCACTGAATATGGGAATCGATTCCGAAGAAACAAATCCATAACGAGGACGATTTCTTAATTCAATCTATCCCGATCGAACAATACCGTCTTGTGTTTCTTAGCCGCGCTCTCCGCATCGGAAGAACGGGGCGCTACAGAGTCTCTATTTATAGAGATCAATCAAATAACTGCCTAGTTGGCGTAAAAGCCAAATGACTATCTTGTTGGCGTAAAAGGACTAACTGTGAAGAAAATTGCCTTATTTTCGCTGCGGTTTTGACAACTACGACCCACGTTCCAATAGTCTTCTGAATCTGCGTATGACATGTGTCCCTTTATAAGGTAACGTGTATAAATGCTTCTCAAAGATCATAGCATGCAAGCCACGTAGGTAACTGCCCCTGTGTAAAATGGTTGGCGTAAAAGCCAAATGACTGTCTTGTTGGCGTAAAGGCTGAACTGTGAAGAAGAATGCCTCCTTTACGCTGCGGTTATGACAACTGCTACCCACATTCAAATAATCTTCTGAATCTGTGTATATCATGTATCCCTTTATAAGGTAACGCGTATAACTACTTCTCGAAGATCATGGCATACAAGCTACATAGGTAACTGCCCCTGCGTAAAACTTGATGATTCATGAATAATAGATAACCAGCGTAAAATAGCAAATTATCCTTCACGACTGAGGTCTTGAGCGTATTCTGGGCTAAATAGCCTTATCAACGTACCTTTGTAAATATAGCTGAGTTGGCATATTTCGAGGAGATAGCATACGGCGTACTCCTATAGTTGAAAATAGCCTGGTTGGCGTAAAATGCAAGGATGATGATTTGAGCGTATTAGTCACAGTCTTAGCTTTCCCAGTCATGACAAATTTTAAAAATAGAACAAAATCTCGTGCATTAAATGTAGAGATATGCCTCAATCTCGTGCATAAAATGCAGAGATATGCCTCGAGCTCTGTACAATAAACTGCTTTTCACGTGGCATCTGATTTTGTCTTGTCTTGAGCGTAAAAACTCATTTTTGTCAATGTAGAATAGGCAGCGTATTCAGAAGACTCCATTTTTCTTCCTTTGAATGCGTAAAAGAGACTTGTATCAAAAATATGTCACAAAATAACAACCTGGGTCTCTGTGCAAAATTATCATCACAGTCGTGCAGTACTTTTGTCAGATGTCAGGTTTACTGATTTGACTGACAAATTCATCCGAGGAATACGAAGAGTTCCTCGTACAACTTTATGCTGCATTAAAAACAACGTATTTTAAACTTTACGCAGGAAGGTATAACAACTTTTTACGCCGAACAGCCTTGAAGCTCTGCTTTACGCGGACAACTCTGTAGCCATATTTTACGCCAAACAACCTTGAAACTCTATTTTACGCATACAGCTCTGAAGCCCTATTTTATGCCAAACAACCTTGAAGCTCTATTTTACGCGGACAGCTTTGAAGCCCTATTTTACGCCAAACAGCCTTGAAGCTCTGTTTTATACGGACAGCTTTGAAGCCCTATTTTATGCCAAACAACCTTGAAGCTTTGTTTTACGCCGACAGCTTTGAAGCCCTATTTTACGCCAAATAGCCTTGAAGCTTTGTTTTACGCAGACAGCTCTGAAGACCTATTTTACGCCAAACAGCCTTGAAGCTCTGTTTTACGCAGGGAGGGACTTCATGTATGTTAGGGGTTTTGACTGTAAAATATGCGGATAATTCCCAATATTTTTCATACTTCTACAAGACCTCCTTCAAATTTTTAAAACTTGGTCAAGTTTTGAAACACTTTGAAAGAAGCATGGAAAAAGTCTTTGATATGGGAATGAATATCCTGCTAGAGGTGATATATACGGGGTATTACATTCCATTCTGCTGGATAATTTTAGTAGACTTATTACCCAAGGGGTACCTAAGACTAGGTACAGATAACAAGTTGAAATAACTGACACTATCAGGGGTTATACGAACGTGATAGTAGAAATTCGATGGGCAAACTATTACTCAGAGGTAATATGGACATGACAAAGTTCTGAAAATATCTTATTCAGAGGTAATATGAACATGATAGAATATGATCCAACTAAATTTATATTTAAAATACTATTAGAGGTAATATGGACATGATAGGTTTTGAAGTTTCAAATTAGTTAAACTTATCTATTCAGAGGTAATGTGGATGTGGTAAGATATCATAGTTTTTTTAGGATATCCCGCTAGGGGATCTTTGGTGGACCTATTACCTTTTGCGCACTGAGTGCAAGTAATAAGTTTAAAGCAAGCCCAGCCAGAGGTAATATGGACGTGGTGGGTTTTGTGGACTTAACATCGCTAGAGTACTTAGAATTAAGTATGGGTGATAAGTTTAGACGACGACTGATGATAGTCGTAGGGAGAGGTTTGCTCAGAGGTCACATGGACATGGCAAACTCTCGGGGGAGGAAGTGAGGACGATAGCTCGGAGGTGATGTAGACGTGAGCTGATCAATAGTCGTAACGAGAGGTTAGGTACGATCTCAATATTTTTGTGGAAGAAAAAGGAAATGAACTAGAGGTAATATGGACGTGGCAGATTTTGTGAACTTAATACCATTGTTGTATCTTGGTGAGTACGAGTGATAAGTGGAGATGATAACCGATATCAGAGGTAATATGGACGTGATAATCGATAGCCAAGACCCGGGGGATTTGCTTAGAGGTAATATAGATGTGGCAATCTCAGTTGGGGAGAAATATTAGGACGGTAGTTCCGAGGTAATATGGACGTGAACTAATATCTGGAATACTAAATAGGGAGTGGTTTGCTGAGTGTGGTCTATTCGAGAATGAAGATAGACCTGAGGGTTGATCCGCTGGAGAGATTGGTAGGACGATAGCTCAAAGATAATATAAACATGGCTAGCGTCTAACGAGATTAATTTTAGTGGTCACTGCGAGAGTGTGCAAGTGGACCTGAGGGCTACTCCACTGAGGAGATTGGTAGGATGATAGCTCAGAGATAATATGAACATGGCTAGCGTCTAACGAGATTAGTTTTAGTGGTCACTACGAGAGTGTACAAGTGGACCTGAGGGCTACTCCGTTGGGGAGATTGGTAGGACGATAGCTCAGATAATGTGAACATGGCTAGCGTCTAACGAGATTGGTTTTAGTGGTCACTATGAGAGTGTGTAAGTGGACCTAAAGGCTACTCCGCTGGGGAGATTGGTAGGACGATAGCTCTGAGATAATGTGAACATGGCTAGCATCTAACAAGATTGGTTTTAGTGGTCACTGTGAGAGTGTGCAAGTGGACCTGAGGGCTACTCCACTGGAGAGATTGGTAGGACGATAGCTCAGAGATAATGTGAACATGGCTAGCGTCTAATGAGATTGGTTTTAGTGGTCACTGCGAGAGTGTGCAAGTGGACCTGAGAGCTACTCCGCTGGAGAGATTGGTAGAACGATAGCTTAAAGATAATGTGAACATGGCTAGCGTCTAACGAAATTAGTTTTAGTGGTCACTACGAGAGTGTGCAAGTGGACCTGAGGGCTACTCCGCTGGGGAGATTGGTAGGATGATAGCTCAGAGATAATGTGAACATGGCTAGCATCTAACGAGATTGGTTTTAGTGGTCACTGCGAGAGTGTACAAGTGGACCTGAGGGATACTCCGCTGGGGAGATTGGTAGGACGATAGCTCCAAGATAATGTGAACATGGCTAGCGTCTAACGAGATTGGTTTTAGTGGTCACTGCAATAGTGTGCAAGTGGACCTGAGGGATACTCTGTTGGGGAGACTTTGAGGATCCATCATCTGTTGCGTATCCAGGACTTTCTTGATACAGATAATGGCTTAATATAGAAGGGAAAATGATGTACATAGGTACTTTACGGGGGATGAAGAACCAAGAATGTAAAGATTGTACATCTTGATTACCTACCTGGGGATTAGGGGAGTACAAGTCTAGTTCAAACATAGTACATTTTTAGGAACTTGACATGGATAGGCATCATGAGCAAGTCATCGTTAGGTTTCGTAAACTGGTAGACGTCGTTAGAGAATACTGATTCTACGATGAACGTGCCTTCTCATTTAGGTTGGAATTTTTTGGCCGTGTTAGGGGTCATAACCATCGGCCTCCTTACGGTCAGGACGAGATTACCCACTTGGTAGGTCCTTTTCTTTCCCTGTTTGTTGAATGCTCCAGAGAGACGTGCTTGGTATAGCTCAACGCATTGTTGAGCTAAGTGGAGTTTCTCGTCGAGTGCTTCTAACTATTTTAGTCATCAGCGATGATTATCATCGATGGTTAATTGGTTGGAGAGAGCCACCCGAAGTGAAGTAATTTGGATATCGAGCGGGAAGACTGCTTCTTTTTTGTACACCATAGAGAAAGGTGTATTGCTAGTTGCTGTCCGGACCGTTGCACGGTAGGCCCAAAGACATTAACCCAGCTTCTCATTCTAGTGTGTTTGTTGGATAAACACAAAATTTTTGAGTAGCTTTATGATGATCTTATTGAAGGCTTCCGCCAGACCATTCGTTGATGGGTTATAGGTGGTTGACGCTACATTCTAGATCCGCTAGAACGCATGGCTTGCAAACTATGGACCATTTTCATGGATGATCCTTCATGGCAATCCGAAGCGGTATATGACGTGATGCTTGATGAAGTTGATCACGTTAGGCGTCTTGACTTCCACGAGTGGTACTATTTCTGCCACTTGGAGAAGTAGGCAAGGATTAACCGATATCCCTTGGATGAAGATGGACTAATCGGTCCAATAATGTCCATACCCCCTGGCTTTGAATAGCTAGGACGCAACAGTCGGGTATAGGAACTCCCAGGATTGGTGGATAAATTCTACATAGATTTGGCATGCTTAGCACTTTCTTGCATAGTCGACGGCATCTGCTACCATTGTTGGCCAATCGTAACCCATTCTACGTAGGCGGCCTTGTAGATTGGGCCATAGCTGATGGGTACCGCAAACCTTGTCATGAGCCTCGTAGAGAGCCTGCTTCGCTTCTGTATTCAAAAGTCATCATAGCAGAATCCCGTCATACGAGTAGGCTGCGAGTCCGGCAAGGACGTCCCCCTCGATGTTTTACAACCGAGGGGCGTACTCAATAAAGAATCCCTCAAAGCTCGAAATGATGTCGAGCGTAGCATGTTGGTAAGGAATCGGCTCTTCGTATCAGACTTCGTATTGATCCATGACCCGGCTGACTATCAACTTGGAATCATCGTCGGCTTCCAGGTGGTCAACTCTAACTTGTTTAGCTAGTTAAAGTCCAATAATGAGAGCGTTGTACTCTGCCACATTATTGGAGCATGGCTCAGTGAGGGAGTGTGCGCGGTTGATAACCATATCATATGGAGAGATCAACACTATTCTGACTCTAGCGATAATGCTGCCTTTGGGTCCTGTTCTTGAAGCGTCGTCGAAGAACATTCGCCAAACAACTTTTGCGTTCGTCACAGTATTGGAGTCTGCAACTTCGTCTGGAATCTCATCATATAGTTTTGAGATTTTTGACACCGGATGGGCTGCCAGAAAGTTGTCCCGTCCTTGACCCTTGACGACTTTTTGTGGAACAAACACCATGTCGTATGGAGACAGTAGTATTGCCCAGGTAGCCAAGCGGGAATTGACTCATGAGATTACATAAATGGTTTCTCCAGCCACGTAATGCTGAGTCTTCTGGATAGGGAATACAAGGGCAAGGCATTCCTTCTCAACTAGGGTGTACCTGTGCTCCGCGCCAACTATCATCCGGCTAAGATAATAGATGGTATGCTCGTGGCCTGCACCAATATTCTGGGATAATCGGACATTGCATTCTCTCGGGACATTCTACAGGAGAATTTTGGTAGACTTATTACCCATGACGTACCTAAGACTGGGTACGGATAATAAGTCAAAATGAATGGCACTATCAGTGGTCTAGAATGACGTGATAGCAGACTGTTTGGAGGGATATTTGCTCAGAAGTAACATGGACGTGGCAAACTTAGAATTTTGGTAGAGGTATCTTACTCAAAGGTGACATGGACATAGTAAAATAAACTTCTGTGGGACTGGAGTTTTTTGTGGAAAAAACAATTTAGATGTAAGATGGACATAATTGTTTTGTTTTTTTGAGATAATTTTGCTGTGGAATTTTTTGTGGACTCATCATCCTTGGCGTACTTAGGGTTTAGTACAGATGATAAGTTGGAATGACTGACACCATCAGAAGTATTATAGATATGGTGCTAGAAAGTCGTTGGACAAGAATATTTGTTCAGAGGTAATATAGACATGACAAACTCGGGTTATGGACTTATTACCCATTGTGTAAGTACAGATAATAAGCTGAAACGATCAGCACTATCAGGGGTTATGCGAACGTGATAGCAGAAAGTCGAAGAGAAGAACCTTACTCAGAGGTAATATGGACATGGAAAAGTTCTAAAAATATCTTACTCAATGGTAACGTAGACGTGGTAATATATGACTTTGTGGGGATCAAGAAAAAATAGGGCAGAGGCGACGGTTCTCTTGTAGTGATAGATTCACTCTGCTAAAAAAAATTGAGAGATGTAGTTCAGAGGTAGTATGGACGTGAACTGATCGATAGTCATACCGAGAGGTTCGGTATGATTCGGATATTTTTGGTGGAAGGAAAAAGAAACGAGCCAGAGGTAATATGGACATGGTTGTTTTCTTTTGATTGAGGACATCCTACTGGAGGATCTTTGATGGACTTATTACTTCTTACAAACGAGAGTGCAAGTAATAAGTTTGAAATAGGTCTTGCCAGAGGTGGCAAGTTTGGTGGACTTAACACTATTGGTGCACTTAAATTTAAGTACAGGTGATAATTTTAGACGGTAATCGATATCAGAGGTACTGTGGACGTAATGATCGACAGCCAAACCCAGAAGGTTTTCTCAGAGGTGCGAAGGACATGGCAAACCCTACTTGGGAGGAGGTGAGAATGATAACTCAGAGGTGACGTAGATGTGAGCTGATCAATAGCCATACCGAGAGGTTATGTACGACCCTGGTATTTTTGTGGAAGGAGAAGGAAGCATGCCCGAGGTAGTATAGACATGGTTTTTTGCTTCCATTGAGGAAAACCCACTGGGGGACTTTTGGTGGATCTATTATTTGTTTCGCACATTGAGTGCAAATAATAAATTCGAAAACAATCCCTATCAGAGGTAATTTTATGGATAGTAAGGACATCCCGCTGGGGGATCTTTAGTGGACCTATTACCCTTTTGCGCACTTGGGGTGCGAGTAGTAGATTTGAAACAAACCCTATCAGAAGTAATATAAACGTGATAGGTTTTAAGGATCCATTACTTTTTTGTGCATGTAAGTGCAAGTAATAGGTTTAAGACAAGCCATGCCAGACGTTTCATTGTTGGAGGGATTGCTACCCCCAGTCTCAGTTGTGGCCTCGTCCTGGAGTGTACAGCTATCCCCAGCTAAGGTATCATCGGTGTACAAAGGCTCACTATACTCTTGGAAGGATGGATTGTCATAGAACACCGGGGGACTGCTATCCCTTGCTCCAGTCGAAGTTTCGTTCGGGGAGGTATGGCTACCCCTAGCACTTATTTTCGAGCGTGTGCCTTGGAATTTTCTCGCAATCATTCTGACTTTTGTATCCTCGTTTGTGCAGGGACTGTCTCGGATTGCTCTGATTTCGATGGCACATGAAAGGATATCATAGTCACTGTTGTTCATAGTGAACTAGTACATTACCCGGAGGATTGTCCATGATCTTCCAACCTAGCTCACTGTAGCTTCTTCCCGTATGCGGCCAGGATGTGATGGCTGGATCTCGGATTGAGTCCTAGCGGCCCATCCGAGTGGCAACGGCGGGGCTAGTTATCCCAACCGGGACTTCTAGCCGCGTCCTTTCATACGATAGTTGGATTTGCAGAGGCTCGACTCTGCTTTGCAAGCTCCCTTGCTATCCATCAGTATGAATTCTTATCTCGCACTGTGGCTTGCACTGAGAAGTCTTGTTGAAGTGATGACCCATAATGCGTTGAGCTGCCGGCGTTTACACGTGTTGGTACCAGAAATAGCACAGAGGGGTCTCCTTCTTTTCACATATACCCATGATCTTGAATATTAATGAAAATCCTTGAATGTAAAGGACTTCTATATGTACTCATGATCTAATTTTTTTGCCTTATTTCCTGTTTGGAACTTTTCTTGTGGATATCGGGGCTATGAGTACTATACCAGAGGTAATTTGGACGTAGTATAACATCATAATGTCGATAACACCAAGCCCAATTAGAGGTAATATGGACGTGATAGGCTAGAGCAGTTCCATTAAGGAGGTTCGGTGGAGACATCTTCTGTGATGGTAGGGATATTGTGGTGTAAAACCGATAGTCAAGCAAGTTTGCTGAGTACGACCATTGTGGAACATTTTGTGGAGAGAAAAAAATAAGTCAGAGGTAATATAGACGTGACTGTTTTCTTGGGCAGCTCGTAGTTCAAAGGTGATGTGGACGTGAACTACTTCCTTTGTATGAAGTTTTGTAAGGATAATAATAAAAGGGACGAGTCAGAGGTAATATGAACGTGACTATCTTCTTTTGGTGGAAAGAACGACTCATAATTCAGAGGTGATGGACGTGGACCATTTGCCTTCAGAAGAGTTTTTTTTTTGACGATCCGTTATCCATTGCATACTCGGGACTCCCGAGTACGGATAACATATTTGTCTGTATGTTACGGACGAAAATAATTTGCTCGAAAAGACATCAGGTGTGAATATTACATTTTTGTGTCCCTATGCTAAGGATAGAAGTGACACATATCGTCATTCATCATCATTATCATTATCATTATCATTTATTTATTTTTGAAGTGTGCCTAACTTAGGCATAGTACTTCTTTAGGAACTTGTTATTGATTAGCACTGTGAGCAAGTCACCATTGCGCTTAGCAAGCCTATATGCGCCACTTGAGTGAGTAGTATAGATCTCTGTAGAGATTGAATCTATACTTTCAATATCTGGTTCAGAAAACTGGTGACTCCCAGTGCCGGAATCTGAAGAATATGAAGCTGATTGTCGTGACCTCGAGCGAGTGTTTTGAAAAACACCTTCTTTAAAAGTCTCGATGAGTCTGTCAAATCTCCTTTGGCTTGGAGTTCTGGATTGGCACTGAGGTATTGCCATAAGTTTTGTCTACCACGTCACATACGGGAGACAAAGGTTTATGCCCAGGGCGTGTTTGAGACTTCTGGATTGGCACTGAGGCATTGCCAGAAGTTTTGTCTACCACGTCATAGACGGGAGATGAAAGTTTACCCACAGGACGTGTTTGAGACTTCTGGATTGGCACTGAAGAATTGCCATAAGTTTTGTCTACTACGTCAAAGACGGGAGATAAAGTTTTACGCACAGGGCGTGTTGGCTGTGTTATCACAACTTTGTTGATCAGTGAATGAGAACTTGCAGGAAGGGTAGAGGACGTCTTAGGCATCCATACTTTATGCAGCTTCCTGTTGTTATGGACAGAGAAAGAATAAGAACTACCCCTGCATGAAGCATGTCTTCATAGGTAGACTGGTCGAACTGGACGACCAAAGTCTTCTTCGTCGATCCTATGGATACAACATCGTATTGAGCAATTGCTTTGTCGTCAGAGAAGAAAGTCAAGTTTCCCCAGCAGAGTCGCCATTTTGTTTGGATAAACAAATGTTTATAGGAAACTTTTGCTTAGAAACGAGAAAAAAGAAAAGTACAAATAATCCTATACAAGGATATTAAGTACAATAAAATAATTTTGGGGAAGTATTGCTATGGAAGTCTGATCTGCAGTAGATCACTTTATTCTTTGGACTACACGATGATGAAGAAGTGCTGTAGAATAAGCTTCAAACTTTCTTTGAACTGAAGGCAAAAGCCTGCCAAAGGAATGTTGCAAGTAGGATCGAATTCTTGTTGCCAAAGTTGTCAGCCAAAACCACTTCTTCTCCTTGCCTTGTGACCAGGGGTCTCTATTTATATAGATCAATCAAATAACTGCTTAGTTGGCGTAAAAGCCAAATGACTGTCTTGTTGGCATAAAACGCCAAACTGTGAAGAAGATTGCCACATTTATGCTGCGGTTTTGACAACTGCTACCCACGTTCCAATAGTCGTCTGAATCTACGTATGACACGTATCCCTTTATAAGGTAACGCGTATAACTGCTTCTCGAAGATCATGGCATGCAAGCCACATAGGTAACTTCTCCTGTGTAAAATGGTTGGCGTAAAAGCCAAATGACTGTCTTGTTGGCGTAAAGGCCAAACTGTGATAAAGATTGCCTCCTTTACGCTGCGGTTATGACAACTGCTACCCACGTTCAAATAATCTTCTGAATTTGCGTATGACACGTATCCCTTTATAAGGTAATGCGTATAACTGCTTCTCGAAGATCATGGCATGCAAGCCACGTAGGTAACTGCCCCTGCGTAAAACTTGATGATTCATGAATAATAGATAACCAGCATAAAATAGCCAATTATCCTTCATGATTGAGGTCTAGAGAGTATTCTGGGCTAAATAGCCATATCAACGTACCTTTGCAAATATAGCTAAGTTGGCATATTTCGAGAAGATAGCATACTGTGTACTCCTATAGTTGAAAATAGCCTGGTTGGCGTAAAATACAAGGATGGTGATTTGAGCGTATTAGTCACAGTCTTAGCTTTCCCAGTCATGACAAATTTTAAAAATAGAACAAAATTTCGTGCATTAAATGTAGAGATATGCCTCAATTTCGTGCATAAAATGCAGAGATATGCCTCGAGATCTGTACAAAAATAGCTTTTGATGTGGCATCTAATTTTGTCTAGTCTTAAGCGTAAAAACTCATTTTTGTCAATGTAGAATAGGCAGCATATTCAGAAGACTCCATTTTTCTTCCTTTGAATGCATAAAAATGACTTGTATCAAAAATATGTCACAAAATGACAACCTGGGTCTCTGTGCAAAATCATCATCACAGTCGTGCAGTACTTTTGTCAGATGTCAGGTTCACTGATTTGACTGACAAATTTATCCCAGGAATACGAAGAGTTCCCCGTACAACTTTACGCTGCATTAAAAACAATATATTTTAAACTTTACGCAGGAAGGTATAACAACCTTTTACGCCGAACAACATTAAAGTTCTGCTTTATACGGACAGTTGTGAAGCCCTATTTTAGGCCAAACAACCTTGAAGCTCTGTTTTATGCGTATAACTCTGAAGCCCTATTTTATGCCAAACAACCTTGAAGCTCTATTTTATGCGGACAGCTTTAAAGCCCTATTTTATGCCAAACAGCCTTGAAGCTCTGTTTTATGCGGATAGCTTTGAAGCCCTATTTTACGCCAAACAACCTTGAAGCTATGTTTTACGCTGACAGCTTTGAAGCCCTATTTTACGCCAAATAGCCTTGAAGCTCTATTTTATGTAGACAGCTCTTAAGCCCTATTTTATGCCAAACAGCCTTGAAGCTCTGTTTTACACTAGGAGGGACTTCATGTATCTTGGGGGGGTTTTGCCTGTAAAATATACGGAAAATTCCCAGCATTTTTTATGCTTTTACACCTATGAGCACATATATTTGGTAGGATCCTGTTCAAAAATATATTACGTCCATATTACTGCTGATCTTACTTTCACTCATAACTATAGCCATGTCAGCAATCTGTTAAAATTCTGCCCAAAATACGCACACAAAATCTCAATAACTTTTTATGCTTCTAATTCAAAGTATTTTCAATTCTTGTGGACAAATTAAAAAACTTTGAAGGGGGTCTTATAGAAGCATAAAAATGCATTTCCTAAAGATGGCACAGTTTCCTATAGATAAACTAAACATAGGAAGAATGCCCCACTTTCTTTCTGTTTCAAATGATGGCACACTTTCAAGCTTTTATCAAGAAAGACAGGCGCACAAATCTCGTGTCTATTTTGTCATGCCCCGATCCCGTGGAATCGAAAGTCATCCCTGGGCGTGACCGTCGTGTGGGACTAGGTTGCGCTCCACACAAGACTAAGATATTTTCTTGTTTTGCATAGCGAGCACATATTTATAGTATGTAGATAAATTTAATACAAAGTTAACGCATGAAAAAGTTCTCTTTATTGATAATAAACATCTATTACAAACTCTTGAACTGAGTCATTAGAGTTGCTGCACGGGCTTATAAAAGATGACACAAAATAAGATAATTGTCCTATAAATTACATCCCTTACTAAAACTCAAAATATAAGACCTCCTGGTGGAATAACGGCCTTCCTACGAAGCTGCATGATTGCTTGGTTGCTAGCTTCTTTCTCAAAATACTTCAAAAGTGGCACGAACGAGGCGCGCCTACAATTGGACTTGAACGGAGATTGACTTCTGCTTCTCGCTCGGCTCTCCTTAGCGCGGGGAACCTATTTCAACGAGGGTCAATATATCAAAACGTATTGGTGAAGGCAAGCTAACTCAACTATACCAATCAACACTTTATTTTAATGAATCATGCATATTTATTGTGGTCTTTCTATCTTGCCTTAGTTTATTTTACAAGCAAGTAGTATATAGAAATTACTAAAATAAATTTGCCATCGTTCGGTGACATTAACCTTCCCGTCTGAACCACCTACACAATACTTACCATGTCCTTACCTGCTACGAAGACACAAGTTAGTTTTGCATAGGTTTAAATATACGAGGGGATCACTGGCACGTTGCCATAATTGACCAATTTTAGTCGTTGACGAGGATGGTATGCAGCAAGAGCACGGGATATACTGTACGCCATTCCGTCCTTGCACAGGATGACTAAACAGGAGAGTTTCGCCCGGATCAGATCGGTGCCAGTGCCCCAGCGACCATCCGCATGAACTAAGACCTTGTGCATAAGTTGTCCGTGATTAATGCAGTCAACTAAGTTATAAATTAGGCAGCTAGGAGAAATTTTAGGCACAGGACAGTAACAGGTTAAGATCTACTTTTGTATAGTCTTCCTGTTCAGTTTATTGCATTGCAGGTTGAGTTCTATATATAGCATAATTTTTAGAAGGAATAAGCATTCTAACTAAAATTGAAGCATAGGCAGAACTTATAAATGAACTAGAATGCAATATGGTAATCGTTCACAGTTGATGGACAAGCATAATAATCCAATTCTATTCCCTTTTTATCTTGACATCTTTTAGTTATTACTTGGTATAGTCTGATCGGGGCAAACAAGAATACAAGATTTTAGATATGAAGACTGGAAGAAGAGCCAACTAAATCGAATATAATCCACTCACAAGTTTGTTAGAAGGGAGAAAGGAAAGAGGTGCCTTAAGACTCCGCTCGTGCGTTGCCTACTGCTCGATCACCTGCATTGACACGAACAGCTGATTAATACCTCTTCCACTCTTTCCAATTTCAGAATTAGAGTGCAGTTCAATGAACGAAAATAATAAAGTCCATCAAAATCATTCAATAAATCACAAGCAAATTGGAAAACCAACTCAAGCATAAAAGCAACAACGAAAACTTAGGCAACAAAAGATGCAGCGAAGAGGTCCCTCTTGACTCTGCCGCTAAGTCGATCCTAGGGGCAAGGTCCACTGAATATTAAAATCGATTCTAAAGAAGAAAATTCATAACGAGGATGAGTTCTTGTTTTAATCTATCCCGATCGAACGATACCGTTTGTATTTCTTAGCCGTGCTCCCCGAATAGGGAGAACGGGGCACCACATCCTACCCTACCTAATTGGAAGTTTTATCCATGAAACTTAGGAATAAAACCTACCGCTATGAAATAAGAAAGGAAACATTTCCCTCATGTATGATTCAAGTTCCCAAGTAGACTCTCTGATTGAATGATTTCTCCAAAACACGCGCACGAGAGGAACAGAGCGACTTGGATGCAGTTTCTCTTTTTGGTCCAAAATTTGCACAGGTTGTTCGACATAAGTCAAGTCTGCCATCAGTTCTAATTGGTCCAGATTTACCACATAGCTTGGGTCATACAAGTACTTCCTTAGTTGAGAGACCTGGAAAATAACGTGTACTTCGGATAGTGACGGTGGTAAGGCAATCTGATATACAACTGAGGCAACTCGTTTCAGTATCTCAAACGGACCAACAAATCTAGGACTTAGCTTCCACTTTGCTCTGAATCTGGTAACTCCTCGCAAGGGCGAGACCTTGAGAAATATCCGATCGCCTACTGAAAATTCAAGGGACCGTCGATGTGTATCAGCGTAACTTTTCTGCCGACTTTGTGCTATCTTTAGTCTTTCTCGGATCAAGCGAATCTTTTGGACAGTCTGTTCTACGAGCTCGGGGCCAAGAATTTACCGTTCGCCAACTTTGTCCTAACAGATCGTAGATCTGCACTTCCGCCCATTCAATGCCTCATACGACGCCATCTGAATGCTTGATTGATAACTATTGTTGTAAGCAAATTCAGCTAACAGTAGATGTGAGTCCCAACTTCTCTTCAAGTCCAAGGCACAGAGTCGTAGCATGTCTTCGAGGATCTGGTTGACATATTCAGTTTGGCCATCAGTCTGTGGATGGTAGGTGGAGCTGAACTTCAACTTTGTTCCCATTGCTGAATGCAGGCTTTCCCAGAAGCGCGATATGAATCGACCATCTCTTTCGGAGACTATGGATACGGGCATGCGATGGAGCCGAACAATTTCATTAAGATATATCTAAGCCAGGCGGTCGGCACCCCAAGTACGTTTGATAGGCAGAAAGTGAGTTGACTTGGTGAGTCGATCGATGATAACCCAGATGACATCATTCCCTCGTTGTGTCTTCGGCAAGCCAACAATGAAATCCATTGTTATATGTTCCCATTTCTACTCCAAAATAGAGAGGTTCTGTAGCTCTCCACCAGACTTTTGGTGTTCGGCCTTTACTTTTTGATAAGCCATGCATTGTGACACGAACAACGCCATATCTCATTTCAATCCGAGCCACCAGAACGTCCTACGGAGGTCTCGGTACATCTTGGTGCTACCCGGATGAGATGTATAACTAGCATAATGGGCCTCCGTGAGTATCTCTTTTCTGAGGGCTGCATCGTCCGGAATGCATAATCTTTCCCGTACTTGAATCATTCCGTCCTCCGCTACTGCAAAGTTGGTTTCCTTTCCTGTTGAGATAAGACCTAACATCTTTTGTAGGAACAGGTCACCCTTTTGAGCGGACTTGACCTTTTCTAATAGGTCGGGTTCTAGGCGCAGTTGTGCCAGTTGTGCCCATATTTGTATCTAATTTTTAGAGTAATGCCCAAGGATTCAAGATCCTGGCACAGCTTGTGATCAATGGCCAAACTTCCAACGAATACTCGACTCATTGTATCAGTTACTATATTTCCTTTGCCAGTGTATATCTGATCATCAAGTCAAAATTGCTAAGGAGTTCGAGCCAGCGCCACTGTCGAAGATTCAAATCCTTTTGTGTATAGAGATACTTTAAGCTTTTATGATCCCACACGGTACACCATAAAGGTAGTGGCACCACAGCTTCAGCGCGAAGACTACCGCCTCTAGTTCCAGGTCATGTGTCGGATAGTTCTTCTCGTGAGGCTTTAACTGTCTCAACGCGAAGTCTATCACTTTGTCTCACTGCATAAGTACACATCCCAATACCTTTCCTAATGCATCACTGTATATCTTAAAGTCATCCGGACCATCTGGAAGGGTAAGAATTGGGGCAGAGATGAGACGCTGCTTTAACTCTGAAAATGAAGCTCCACAGTTGTTCGTCTAGGTAAATGTTACTCCTTTCCGTGTGAGCTGAGTCATGGGCGAAGAAATCCTTGCAAAGTCTTGAATAAATCTTCGGTAGTAGCCTGCCAAACCAAGGAAACTTCGGATATCGCTAGCTGACTCCGGCCATTTTTATTGCATGATGGCTTCCACCTTCTTCGGGTCAACTGAAATGCCTTGAGCAAAAATAATGTGCCCTAAAAAGGATATTTTATCCAACCAAAATTCGCATTTACTCATCTTGGCATAAAACTTATTGTCTCGAAGGGTCTGAAGCACCATCTGCAGGTATCCTGCGTGCTCCTCCCTATTCTTCGAGTACACTAAGATATCATCGGCAAAAACCACCAAGAATTTATCGATGAAGGGCCGGAATACATGATTCATTAAGTCCACGAATGCGGCAGGCGCATTCATCAGTCCAAACGGTATCACACAAAATTCATAATGCCTGTAACGGGTTTGAAAGGCATTTTTGGGCATGTCTTCAGGCTTAATCTTCAGCTGGTGGTAGCCCGAGCGAAGATCAACTTTTGAAAACATTATTTCCCCTTGTAGCTGATCAAACAGGTCATCTATCCGTGATAGAGGATTTTTGTTTCTGATGGTGACCTTGTTCAGCTCCCGATAATCGATGCAGAGGCGTAGCGTTCTATCCTTCTTCTTCACGAAAAGCACAAGCGTGCCCTATGGAGACACGCTTGGACGGATGAACCCACGGTCTAGTAACTCTTGAAGCTGGCACTTTAATTCCTTTAGTTCAACATGGGCCATCCTATATGGAGCTTTGGAAATAGGCTGTGTATTCGGAAATTTATCGATAGTAAATTCAATCTCTCGGTCTGGTGGCATGTCGGGTAGTTCGCTCGGAAACGCATCAGGGAACTCTGCCTCAACGGAAGAAAACTCAACGTTTGTATAGTTCTGCTGTGTATCTCAAACCGACGCTAGGAATCCCTCGCAGTATGAGTGTAACATTCGTCGAGCAGATATTGCAAAAATCACCATGCAGGCCCTGGTCGTATCAGTTGCTGGACTACTTGTGTAGCAGAATTTGGCTTCTCCAGGCAGGTAGAAAATGACTCATTTTTCTGCACACTTTATAGTTGTCGAGCACGCGCCAAGCCAATCTATTCCCAAAATAATGTCATAGTCCCGAACATCTAGAACTAAAAAATCTAATGATAGCGTCTTTCCTCCGATACGGACGTAACCACCGTGGCATACTGAATGGACAGGTATTTTTGTACCGGAGGGGGTGTTAAAACTTAAATCTAAATGCAACAGAGTTATTTCTATATTGTTCTTCGCAGCAAAGTTTATAGATATAAAGCTATGCGTTGCACCAGAATCAAATATTACACGAGCAGGTATATTATTAAAAAGAGAAGTATATGACACAACGGTGTCTGAGGTCAGTGCTTCCTCTCGTGTCATAGTGTAGACCTGTCCTTGAGCCTGGCGGCACTCCGGCTGAGGCACAGCTCGGTTAGCCTGGGGTGCTGCAGTCTGATTTGGATGTTTATGGCGACAATCAGGAAGTGGGCAAACATCAACCTGATGGCTTGCATTACCACAACAGAGGCATGTGCCAAGCCGATTATGACAATCTCTTAAAAGGTGCCCTGGCCTCCTGCTGAAGTTACATGTTTAGTCTGGATTTGCTTTCTGCTTGCCGATGTCATTGTGACGCTTTGTAGCATTGTTTCCTCTCTCGTTGCTTTGGCGTTGGTGATTGGAGGTATGTACAACGCCGACAGGAACATAAGGATACTGCGTTTCAAGCGATAGGGCATGGTTAAGGACTTCCCATATTGTCTGGTACTGTAGAACGACTATGTGCGCATGGATAGCAGAACGCAGACCTCCTTCGAATCGTCTGGCATGACTCGCTGCATCGGGTAGATAGGAGCTGACAAATTTGGCAAGCCTGGTGAATTCAGCAGAGTATTGCTTAACTGTCATGCTACCCTACCGTAGTTGTACAAACTTATTTTCCTTCTGACGCCGTATGGGTGCGGGTATGAACTCCTCCTCAAATACGCCATAGAAGGTGGCCCATGCTATCTCCTCCTCTCCTTCATAAACTGGGAGAGATCGACGATGCACGTCCCACTAATCGTGCGCATTGAGACGGAGCTGTAGTTGAGCACATGCAACTCGCTTTTCTTCTGGTACTTCCAGCAGAATGAAATAATCCTCAAGTTCTACCAACCAATCTAGAGCCACTATCGGATCCTCAGTCCCTTTGAATGGTGTATTGCAGACTTTGTTGAAGTCGCCAAAGTCGAAGGCAGTAACTTCCCTCTTCCTTGGAGTTTGAGGCATTTTGACATCAAGAGCTGGTTGCTCCACCGGAGTCACTGTTGTCGCTATGGACTGGTTGGAGGCCAATATATGAACAATTTGTTGCAGGGCATCTACCTGCTTTTATTGGACTGAGAATCGGGCCTCTATGTTGCTTTCGAATATGGCTTGGTGAGCCTAATCTCTTTGTCGTTGTGCCTCTAACATCTGTATCACCCGCTCAAGCGGATCAACATGGGATGCGGCCCGAGACATGCCCTGTTGGCTCCGAGAGCTTCCTGAAGTACCGGAACTGCTCTCCTGGGCTTGCGTCTCGCCTGGTGCTAGCGCAGAAGATTACGCTTGTGCCATTCCTTCAAAAGAAGGTAAATTACATCATAATCATAATGTATTATGGACTTATTGTATGAACGTATCTTATTTTGGCCTAACGAGTTCAAGAGTTCGCATAGGGATTTGATCGTTAAAGGAACTTTTCCAGAACGAGGGTCAAGGGACTTTGAAGCTGTTCTCTGATACCAACATGTCATGTCCTGATCCCGTGGAATCGAAAGTTGTCCCCGGGGCATGACCGCCGTGCGGGCCTAGGTTGTGCTCCGCACAAGGCTAAGGTATTTCCTTGTTTTGCATAGCAAGCACATATTCAGAGTACGCAGATAAATTGAACACAAAGTTGAAGCATGGAAAAGTTTTCTTTATTTATAATGAACATCTTTTACAAACTCTCAAACTGAGTCATTAGAGTTGCTGCACGGGCTTACAAAACATGACACAAAATGAGATAATTGTCCTGTACGTTATATCCCTTACTAAAACTCAAAATATATGACCTCCTGGTGGAATGACGGCCTTTCCACGAAACTGCATGTTTGCTTGGGTTGCTAGCTTCTTTCTCAAAATACTTCAAAAGTGGCACGAATGAGGCGCGCCTACAGCTGGACTGGATCGGGGATTGACTTTTGCTCCTCGCTCGGCTCTCCTTAGCACGGGGAACATGTTTCAACGAGGGTCAGTACATTGAAATATACTGGTGAAGGCAAGCTAACCCAACTATACCAATTAACACGTTATTTTAATAAAGCATGCATATTTATTGTGGTCTTTCTATCTTGCCTTAGTTTATTTTACAAGCAAGCAGTATATAAAAATTACTAAAATAAACTTACCACCATTCGGTGACATTTACCTTCCCGTCAGAACCACCTGCACAATACTTACTATGTCCTTCCCTGCCATGAAGACACAAGTTAGCTTTGCATAGGTTTAAATATACGAGGGGATCACTGGCACGTTGCCATAATGGACCAATTTTAGTCGCTGACGAGGATGGTATGCAGCGAGAGCATGGTATATGTTGCACGTCTTTCCGCCCTTGCACAGGATGACTAAACAGTAGAGTTCCTCCCAGATCGGATTGGTGCCAGTGTCCCATCGACCGTCTGCAGGAACTAAGACCTTGTGCCCAAGTTGTCCGTGATTAATGTAGTCAACTAAGTTACAAATCAGTCAGTTCAAGGAAATTTCAGGCACAGGATAGTAACAGGTTAAGGTCTACTTTTTAATAGTCTTCCTGTTCAGTTATTGCATTGCAGGTTGAGTTCTACATATAGCATAATTTATAGAAGGAATAAGCATTCTAACTAAAATTGAAGCATAGGAAGAACTTTTAAATGAACTAGCATGCAATATGGTAACCGTTCATAGTTGATGGACAAGCATAATAATCCAAGTATATTTCCTTTTTATCTTGACATATTTTAGTTATTACTTGGTATCGTCTGATTGGGGCAAGCAAGAATACAAGATTTTAGATGTGAAGACTGGAAGAAGGGCCAACTGAATCAAATATAAGTCACTGACAAGTTTGTTAGAAGGAAGAAAGGAAAGAGGTGCCTTAAGACTCCGCTCGTGCGTTGCCTACTGCTCGATCACCTGCATTGACACGAACAGCTGATTAATACCTCTTCTACTCTTTCCAATCTCGAAATTGGAGTACAGTTCAACGAAAAAATTTATGAAATCCATCAAAATCATTCAATAAATCACAAGCAAATCCAAAAACCAACTCAAGCACGAAAGCAACAAAAGTGACAACGAAAACATAGGCAACAAAAGATACAACGGAGAGGTCCCTCCTAACTCTGCCGCTAAGTCAATCCCAGGGGCACGGTCCACTGAATATGGGAATCGATTCCGAAGAAGAAAATCCATAACGAGGATGAGTTCTTGTTTCAATCTATCCCGATCGAACGATACCATTTGTATTTCTTAGCCGCGTTCCCCGAATAGGGGGGATGGGGCACCACATCCTACCCAACTAATTAGAAGTTTTATCTACGAACTTAGGAATAAAACCTACCGCTATAAAACAAGGAAGGGAACCTTTTCCTCATGTCAGATTCAAGTTCCCAAGTAGACTCTTCGATCGAATAATTTCTCCAAAGCACGTGCACGAGAGGAACCGAGCGACTTCGAAGCAGTTTCTCTTTTATGTCATGCCCCCGACCCCCGAATCGAGGTAGCCGCCCGACTGGACTGTCGCTATGCCCGCCCCCACCCGGCCAGATTGTACCGGACGTTAATCACTGCACCTCGGCACACCGGACACGAATTACCGTGCCAGTCCCACGGGTGCAAGGAAGGGATGTCTGGCCATTCGAATATCAAGACGTGATACCGTGCAAGCCTGGGTTGTGCCCACACAAGGCTTCATTATTTAAGTTTGTTGGCTATCATCGCATCATTCGAGTAAGCAGCGGAAAGGGACATTGTTGTAATGCAATGCATTTAGCCAACTGAGTAATCAGGACAAATCGAGGGACTTGGGTTCTCTTATGCAAAGGCACCATTCCATACAATATGCCCCCTTATACGATAGCATCTTGGGGCACAATCAAAACCAGGATTCCGGGTCTTAGGGACTGTGGCACGCCTATCGCTCCTTCGGATGATCCAGCACCTGCAAGCAAGTAAACTGTTGGTGGGTCAGCACTTTTATAAGTATTGGTGAGATAAAATAACTGAACAGAAGCAAGCATTCACTAAAACCAACACTAAGTAATCATGTTATAAAACTTTATATTACAGTGATCTTTCTAGTTTTACCTATGTTTATTTCATGCAGTTCAATAGCAGAGTCATATTATATTATTTGGAAGCATCTTTAAAAATAGAGTTTCATATTGAATATGCAAGCAAGCCGATGTTCTGTTTTAGGGTGTGCGCAGCATATCTCATGAGACTCCAGGGACAAATGCATAGCTAGATATACATGCACATCTTAGGGGCAGTCCATCTATCCAAGCCAACATAATGACTTAGCTATATGCTGGACGGTCCCCGAGTATATCAGGATCGGCAGCGGTTGATCCAGCATACCAATGACTCATTCATCTGATGCTAATGGCAGTTGTGACCCATGGTGGCTATTGACGTATGCAGTTCAGCTCTCAACCAAAAGTTATTGTCCAACTAATGCGAATGCATGGAACACTATCAAATAAACTCTAGTATGCAGACGAGACGAAACATCCGAACAGTTATCGTTGTTGTGGGGCAATCTGACTTATCACTTGAACATATTCAGTCATAATATGGTTCTCTCGGAGCATAAGGGATAGTGAACATGTTCATGCACTCTTAGACAAGCATTTCAGGATTTTCGTTAAGAAGACTAGTTCATTTCAAAGACAACTAGATGATTTCATTCATTAACATGCATGGTAGGTTCTATCATTCTCTTATGAAAATATTGTAAGCCAAAACTCATATTATTATTATGGCGTGCAAGAATCAGAGAACGAAGTTCTGCCCACTCACCTTGATACATAATGCTGACACGGAGCAGGGCATTACATGTTTTCCCCCCCGAGCATTAAATACGATGAATCTGACTGCTGAACAGCAGTTGAGGATGTCATAAATCATCATTACAGTTGAGCTACGACACGCAGACCTAGGTTATCATTTAGCGGCCAGTACAAATCAGCATCTTCAAATCGTGTTGTAAGGCCATCTTCTCCAAAGTTTACCATCATGTCTACTTTCCACAAAAGTGTGCCTTCAAGGCCAACCTCTTCAAAGTATGCCATCATGGCTACTTCCATAAAAGTGCGCCATCATGGCCAATTTCTACTAAAGTGCGCCATCAAGGCCAGCTTCTCCAAAGTGCGCTATCACGGCCAAATTTTACAAAAATGCACCATTAAGGCCAACATCTTTAAAGTGTGCCATCACGGATACTTCTTCAAAAGTGAGCCATCACAGCTAATTCTTCAAAAGAGCCCTTGAATAGACAATCTTTGCAAAAGTGCGTCAGTCTCCAGACAACTACTAAAGTGCTCCTACTATCCTAACAAACAAAGAAAAGTTACGATTACGTGCCCAACATGCCATGTTCCTCATGAAAAGTGTACAAATAACTATCATATGACCTATGCTTTCCTTGTATAGGAAGCCACGTGTCAAGCAGGCAGAGAATTGTGCACTCACTCATTAGATCGTAGGATGTCCTTCCCTCAAAAGTGCGCACACAGTACAGATTGTCCAATGTGTGCGCACATTATTATACCTGCTTTGAAATCCTATAAATATATGATTATTGTGTACATTACAGAGGCTGGATTTTAAGTCTTCGAAGTCCAAGAACATAAGGAGGGAAATAGAAGCATATCGTGTCATTTTTGCCAATGCTTTCTCATTGCCTAACTCTTCAAGTTGTTCACATCATCCTTATATTTCTTCGTCGTCGTGTGGTCCAAGGAGTAAAGTGATCATTTGAAGATCAGATCTCTATAGCTATACTTTTCCAGAATCAATTGTAGTTAGATTCTTGTTTAAGATTATTTATACTTTTCTTTCTTTTAATAGTTTATAATATAAAAGTTTCGTATAAACCTGTGTCCATTACAAATAGCCGTATTACTTATATCTGATGCAACACTTGATATCTATAATATGAGATAGGCTTTATATCGAATGACATAAAACTGATCCTAAGGCAAGTCTAGATAGACAATCGAAATGGTTGGTGCACATAACTAAATGTACGTGTTTGGTTTTATTGAGTAGGAGAGAAGCCTCCCCACTATTGCATTTAATGTACCGATAATTTACCAAATTGCTTGCAGGGTGTGGGAGAACCTCGTTCGGTGTGGAGTTTTCCCTCATATACGCTAAGTCTTATAGCTAACTCTGGATCCCTAGAGCATTGTGGCAGGAGCTGGAACACATATACAGGATATAATATATTGGATCATCGCCAACGTATCATCCCATGTTGTAAGTCGCTTCATACATTTATTTTGTTTTCAAGAAACAGAGCACGAGTGATCTATAATCTCGGCCTAGCACCGCTTGTAAGACTTATTTAATATTAATAAAGAGAACTATTTTCCTATATACTTGTGTTGTTTAAATTTTTACTGCATTGGGACTATCTATGCGACTCTGTGGCTTAGTTTTAAATCGACCATATCAGGTGCTTGCCTTTCGCAGGCACAACTTAGGCTCATGCGGCATCACGCCCATTGTGAGACTCATCTCACAATATTCGTATTTTATGAGAATACGTATTTTCTGCTAATTATTGTATTTTATTGGATCTCGAGGAAGCTCAAAAATTCTCAAATTTAAAACTTTACTACTTGACCGGTCTACAATAGTATGCCGATGGTATAGAATAGTATACCGACGGTATACTGCCCGATAGGTATTTATTTCACTTTCGAGATATTTTTGAGATATTTCTCTATAAATAGTACTCGAGATATTTTATTTATTTTTTTCTTTTTCTCTCTTCTATCTTCTTTATTTCTCTCTCAAGCTTAGAAGCGTGGTCTTGAGACCTGGAGTGTGGTTTTTGAACCCCTTCATGGTGGTGGACTAGAAGCTTTAGGCTAGGAGCTCGCGTTAGGCAAGAACACCTTGCCGAATTTGTGAACTTCTTATACTTTCTGTCAATTACTTTCCTAGAGCTTTGGTTATTATTTTTTAGCTTAGACTTGCTTTACTATTATTGTTCATATCATAATTTCTATCCTCGTGACCATCTTGGTTTTAATTTCTTGTAGAATCTCGTTCCGTCCCTTTTTGATAACTTGGTAACAAAAATGTACCAGAGTTGGGTATGTGAGATTTAGTCCATATTGTGATATATGACTTAACCGAGATTTGACTTCTTGTTAGACTTGGTTCGGTTAACTTTTGGGGTTTGACTTGGGTCCCAAAAATCAGACATGACTTAACCTTGTTTATTCTTGGAAACCGACATACCGACGGTAAACTAAAGTATACAGACGGTATACCGATTTCAACCAACTTGATTTCTAGATATTTTTCTGTAAACCCTACCGGCATACCTATGGTGTACTATAGTATACCGATGATATACTGATCTTGCCAACATTGTTAGATATTTGTCTTGGCTGGCATATCGATGGTGTACTAGGTTGTGACGACGGTATACCAATTGGTGGAACTTTCTTTTTCAGTAACTTTTTGCGTACTTAGAATGGTATACCGACGGTATACTACAATATACCGACGATATACCAATCTATTGGAATCTAAAACTTGCTATATTTTTTCTATCTTTGGATCGGTGTACCGATGATGTACTGGACTGAACCGATGGTATACCGATCGTTCTCTTTCTTTAGGAATTCTTAGTTTTTTGTGATTTCATGTTGAAACTTCTGGCTTTTTCTTGGACATGCGATGACTTGACCTAATTTTGGATATGAAATCACAAAAAAAAGACACTAGACCCATTTTTAGGTTTAACCTGGTTCATGGTTTAATTTGTGGGTTGGTTCAACTAATGAGAACCCTTGGTTCAACCCTCAATCCTATCATATATAATCCAATATTTTCTCTCTCTTCACTTCTTCATTACTTCCTCTTTCTTTAGTTTCTCTCCTAATTTCCATAGGCAAGTACACCTTGTATGAGAAATAAATTTTTTTTCCATATTATTGTTCTATTACGTTTATTATTTATTTCTAAGCATTTTAGTTCTTGGAGTTTTCTGTTTTGATGGATGGATTAGTGTAGATCTATATTTCTAACTTAGAATTTCATGGATTTTATAAGTTTTTCTTGGTTTTGATCTATTAAACTTGTGTCTTTGAATTTAGAGCATTTTGGCTTTTGGTTCACCCGATTTGGACTCAAAAATGGGGATTTTATGGACAAAATAAGATTTTAGTTTTTGGAGCTTTTTTGCCCTGGCTGAACCTACTATTGGAGAAGACAAAGTTCCTATGCGGCCAGTGAGAATATACGGCTGAGAGTACCATGCGGCCCGAGAGTGCTAATTTTTACAGCGTCCTAGAACACCTTATGCTGTCACTTGCTGAACGAATGAGAAATTTGCTAAGTCCTAGAGAACTCCATACAGCATTAAACCCCATACGGCACCGACACCCATGCGACCTGGAGATCATGTGTCCCTTATTTTCTTCGACGCATAGCTCTGAACCATTGTCACTTATTTCAATAGTTTTGTTTTATCTTCCTAACATACTTTATGGCTTGTCACCTCAGTTACATCAGTCATTTTATGTCACATCACTGATACTTTATTTATTTGAATATCATTTCAACACTTGTCCCAAGGAGTAGACCTTAACCCTGAGCATGCAGCTAAGTGGTTCATGCGGCCCTGACTTCATATGCGGCCTTAACTTTTCATACGACCAAGATTTATCATGCGGCCTAACTTACCATGTGGCCTGAATTCATGCGTCCTGAACTTCCCATGCACCTTAGAGACCCATACGACCTTGCTTGTTTTGATTGAATATCTTTTGGATTTATGTGATCCAATGTATAATTTGTAATTGGACTCGAACATTGTATCCGTGCTGATACCACTATTGTCTGATTATTGTTCATGATTTAATGTGCGCCGAGGTACGACATATCCTGTCATGTATTAAGTGATTATATTTGGGTTATGCATCAGGAAAGCCTCATAATTCCTAAATACGTAAAATTATAAAAATATATATATTGTTTCCATAGTATAGGCATAATAAGCGAGTCAACTACCAAAGCGTGGCTAGGATATTAATTTTTTGATTGTTACATACACGCTCGGGTGAATCTAGATTTGACTTCCATAGATTTGTATCTAGCGTGCCCGTACTTTGTACAACATCTTAAGAGAAATTCTCACGTGACCATGCCATGTGATTTCAAGCACAACATAGGGATAATTAGGTAACTAAAAGTGGTAGTAACATTTAGAGGAAACAGTATTCCGAGATGATGCCAACGAACATTCCCACAGAGATTCATTCTTAGTGCAGTATGGGCTGGCTACCATAGATATTATATATCATCTACCTTAGTGTAGTACAGTATCTGACTTATTATTATGTCGAGCTACTATTTTAATATATGAATACTGGCACCGCTAATACCGTATTTTTAGCATAGTGGCCCTACGGGGGACTGGTGCATCTTGCAAGTGCTTATTTTTTATTTGGTTTGGTTAACTCATGTTTGGCACTGGCGTGATTTGAGGATACTTATTATGCATTATTCTGAGATAACCTAAGACTCTACAAAATAGCAAGCCGTACAAATAATTAGCTGATATAAGAAATGGACTTGGTTGTGATTGTATTATTCAGTTAGTAGCCTAGAAAAATAGACTATCTTAGTGTGATGGTTCATCTCTTATCGTTGTTTAGTTGTAGGGTTGAGCCTTAGTGCTAGGATATGCCATGGACCTAAGTTGCGACACTAAACCTATATAATATTATATGTTTCCTTTGGGTTTTGTTTCTCCATTTTGTGCTTCCTTTGTGGTACTTACTATTTGGGCTCTAACCCTACTGGTTTTGCATGGCCAGGTTTTGAGCCAGCACCCGAGGATCCAGCGTACTTTCCCTCAACTCATGGCGCACACCAGGAATATGGTCACAGGAGATAGAGAGTGGGTTTTCTTCTTCCCTGCTCATCTTGTATATTTACTTCTTTTTGGCGTTTAGCCACTGGCACCTGTTAGCGGGCTCGTCTAGACATTAGTTTTCCTTACATGATTGTATTAAATTAGACTGCAGCTGATTACTGTCATATACTTTTCTTACTCTTTCAGGTTCTTATTTTGCATAGCTGGACTCCAAAATATTTTGAGAAGGTATTTGGGATATTTATTGTGTATCATATATGCTCTATGCCTACTGTTTCTTGTTTGAATTATTGAGACATAGAAGTTCTTGACCATAGGAGACTTGATTATAGCATGCACCCCCTTGTCTTATATAGCCATGACCGTCGTACAACGTAAAGTACCTTTGTAAACCCTCTCGACCAATTTAGGATAATTTTAATTTAGATTATGAGACTAGGATTAATTTGGATACAATTAGGTTTAATGTGCAACAATTATATGTCTTAATACACCGTACCGTAGCTTTGATGTTTGGAGCGCTACACTAGTAGTTACCATCAAACTAATTAAATACACATTTTATAGACATGCCAGACTACCCATCTGACCCTTGTGTAACTTTTAGATACTCAATATTGTGCTTCATTTTAGCTGTGCAATATTCGGTACAAACGTCCCTGAATAATTCCAATAAACCCAATTTCTCATAATTTTCCATTCCCATTTGAAATTGAGGTACAACCACAACCCAATTCCCTATAACCCAAATTATGGTATTTACCCATTCTGACCCTGCTATGTCCATGACACTTGTGTCCCACCCAATTTTAATTCCATGTGTCTTTAATTTATTAAAGAACGCCATGTGCATTATTTTTAATTAAATTAAATTAGAGGAAAATTTCACCCAAAGTAAGACTTAACCAAGCCCATGTACACCCTTTCATGTGGACCAGCCCCACCCTAAGGAGTCCAAGCTGGCCCAAACTTCGAGGTTAGCCCATAATCCCCTCCTATATATAATACACATTTTTCCTATTTGAAATCCTAGATCATAAACACCACCACCATCAAGCACATAGCCGAACCCTAGCAAATCCTTGTCCTCTTCAACCGAGCACCCCTCTCCCTTCCCCCGACCGGACAACACACCACCACCACCTCAGGCCGCCACCACCATGGCCCTAGCCGCCAGACCACCCCCACAGGCCGTCTGCACCACCGCAATCACCATCCCCTTCACCCTCACCAACATCTTCATCAATCCCGACTCCATCTAACATGACCCCGAATGCCCCAGCCGCCTCCAGCACCGCCAACCACTACTGCCAGGACGACCTCGACCTCCCCCACAACCTGACCGCCATCCCAGCACCGTTCTATCCCGCTGTCGCTGCTGCCATGCTGCTGCAACCGCTGCTGCAACTGCTACAGTTATTATCGCCCGCTGTCGTTGTTGCCCGTACGTCAACCGGAGCTCTGCCCCCATGTCGGAGGACGGCCAGTCAATGAGCAGACCCCCTCGTTCAGCCAACTAGGTACTCGTTCTCTAGTTCCTCTTCTTCATTGTATCGTTGTATAGTTGTATCATCAAGTCATTGTATCATCGTGTCTTATGTCGACACAAAATAATTAATATGAAACAATATAGATATGTATGCATGTATGTTAATTAGATTAGATGATAATAAATACATTAGTAATTACCCTAAATATATGTCCTGTTATCAAAGACTAGTAATTCACCTAAAAATCTAGACATAGATCAAGTACATTTAGCATAAAAAATAAGGACATGTAATTGTATGAAACGTAAGTAGTTTTGTAACCCATAACTTAATAATTTATTATCGTGATGTATACGATAACTGAGGACAGGACACGCGTGCACCTTAGCTACGTACACACGCGACTCTGTAATCGACCAGCCGTGATCCTTGCGTTAGTACCCGAGAGCAGCGTCGTAGTATTGTGTATATTACTTTAGTGTCTGATGATAGAATTTGCTATATTATATTATATATTTAGGGTCACTGGACCAGCCAGGAGATACTGCAGGAGCAGGCTATTGGCATTCACAGCTTGAGGACCCAGGCAAGATACCTTGCCATATTTACTGTTTAAATTAAATGATGCATATTTTGTATGATATCTTGTTGCTTTATTTCATATGATTGTGTGCGTCCGAGATTGACTCGGGTGCAGTCGACAGATGCGTCGATGAGTAGTATACTTGACCTAGACACTAGCAGACTCACCCCATTGGGAGGATACTCTGATATCTTTCGAGACATAACACTCTTACACGTTTTACAGTAACAAATTCATATTGGAATACGGGTTCGCGTACTCGACTAGCTATCGGTGGGTGTGACATGCATCACGGTTAGTGCATAATTCAGGATTTTCTATTAGTAGAGACTTGGCATATAGATACGTGGTATGCATGTCGAGTATTCGACTTGTATATTTATATTTGGGCAGGGGAGGACAACTAGTAGGCGTATGAGATACACATATTAGAATCCGTAGTATCCGGAGGAGCCACGGATCCATTGACTCCTTTTATGCAGGTGCCCCGTTCTTCGAAGTGGTATGGACGTTATATACTATGTAGATGCCCCGTTCTTCGGAGCGGTATGGACGTTATGCCTATGCCTACCTATACGTACCAAAGTTGTCCTCATATTGCATTCACTTAGATGGTTAGCACACCCTTTATTTATTTTATTCAGTATTTATATATATGGCATGCTTCTATATATCTTGTTACGTCCCTCTGAGGACCTGGTACCTTTCCAAATTTGGACGAGACATATTATCCCACAGTGTACGGGTCAGGACAGAGGCTAGGTACACCACCGCGGAGGAGCTAGAGGTACTACCGTCAGAGTTTCCGTGATCAGTTGGTAGGCCTTCTGCCTAGGATTAGAGCATCATTATCTAGTCAGCCGATGCCCTAGTCATTACTCTTTTTATCTGTCATTCAGTACTTTTATTTCGTCATAGTAGTGGGTTTGTTCCCACCAGAAATTCTTGGTTGTACTATGATATTTGAGATTGGCATTTATTTTCCAGTATTTATTCTAGTACTTTTTGGTTATATTTGTGGATGAGATTAGATTACCTGTTATTGAATTATATTGGTCTTGTAGTATTTAGGACAACGTAGCACTATTTGCAAGGATCCATTAAATTGGGTTATCCTCGGAGACGTGTCAACTGGCTATTGCCACGTGGCCTGGTCTCGTGTATTTTTGGGACTGGGGCATGACATGATTTTAGTGGTGGCCCATGCAGGTCATATATTTATCGCTTGTGGTATGATAATATGCCCAGAGAGCCTGTAATAGGATAGAAATTACTAGAACTCATCCACTTTGATTATGTCTTTGAACTTTCTTCGTACTACTTCTACTACTTCTAAATATCTGCATCCTGTTTGTTTGATTCCGTACTCTTTTAATAAAGTTCTATATCTTGCAGCAAGATGAACTTGCGCAGTGGATAAGAAGCACCCAGTGTCGTGCTGCCAACCGACACCACCCAGAGAGAGGAGATACCCCAGGGAGTACTTGGAGAGCATCCCCCACTACAGGCCCTGTTGATACATTGGCGCGAGACTTCTCAGGGCGATCCTATCCAACAACACGAGGGACAGACTTCCCAGACGATCCCCATGCAGCATTTTGAGGGCCAGACTTTGGGAGCTACACCGATGCCACAAATCGAAAGGCCAACATCTGAGGAGACACCTACTGCACAGCCAGAGGTTCTATTACCACCACCTCCACCTTATCCACCTTATATGCCATAATTAGATGGACAGCCACAGATGCTTCAGTTCTTTCAGACAATGATGCAAGCACAGTGGCATCAAACCGAGACATTGAGACAGAGTTTGATGGCAGTACTAGAGAGGACACCTGTCACAGCACTAGTACAAGCACCTGCACCAGCCCAGACAGGTGGCATTGTATAATGGTTTTGACAGATGGGATCGGATACTTTCTCGGGCAACAAGACCGTAGAGGAGATCTCCGATTAGGTCGCCAACACGGAGATGATACTAGAGGCTTTACAACTGCATCCAGACCTTTGGATGACTGCAGTGAGGGACCAACTAAAAGGCAATGCCCATCACTGGTGGTATTCTATTGAGCGCAGTGTAGGCAAGAACATGGGAACAGTTCTTAGAATACTTCAATATGAAGTATTTCCCGACTACAGTCAGAAATGCCATGTACTCCCTGTTCCTATATCTAGAACAAAGGAATATGACTGTAGACACATACGACGTAGAGTTTAGCCGTCCTAGCAGATTTAGTGTCGTCCTGATACCCAACGATCTAGAGAAGGCCCAGAGATTCCATCATGGCCTCACTTTCGAGTTGAAGAGGTACACCACCTCCCAGGCGAGGATTTCTTATGAGGAGGTTCTTTCAGAGGCAAGGATCCAGGAGGCCATCGACAGAGAAGAAAGATGTTCCAGCATGACCACACCAGCCAGAGCCCAGCCCAGAGTAGGAGGACCGATCCGTCATCCCGGAGCACAAATACAGCAGAGGGCAGCACCATACCAGCAAAAGGAGCTTCCGACTTGCTACCACTGTGGTAAGATAAGACATTACCAGAAGGACTGCCGAAGAGTGGGGATATGCATAATTTGTATGGTGAGCCAGCACCAAGCCCGAGACTGCCCACAGCTCAGAGATGCAGCACCATAGACCGGACAGAGGCCAGCTGCACCAGTTCCGAGGATACTACCCCCACCAGGAGGCCAACATCCACCAGCACCCGGAGGATTTTAGAGGGGACCACCCTTGGCCCCACAGCAGGCACAGTTTGATCGAGCCCGACAGCAGACTGGAGGGCAGAGGCACGGACATGACTTTGCATTAGCAGCTACTGAGGAGAAAACAAAAGGGGAAGCTATCACAGGTACCATTTTAGTTGCATCATTACCTGCGACTGCATTGTTTGATTCTGGTGCTATGCTATCTTTCATATCTAGTAGATTCATAGCAATGCATACAGTAGCTACTTCCCCCTTACCTAAGAATTGGAAGATTCTTACCGGTGGAGGGATCGTGCTGGTTACCAGCACTATTAGAACGTGTTCGATAGTTGTATGGGGTAGAGAGATGAGAGCGCGATTCTTGGTATTACCTATGCCATACTTTGACATCGTGTTAGGCATGGACTGGTTAAGCCAGTATAATGTTGTACTTGATTGCCAGAAGGGTAGCATCACTTTTAGACCGCCAAATCAACCGAAGTTAGAGTACATGCGAGGGACCGTCGAACAAGGAGTAGGACAGATAGCTGGAGCTTACATGGCTATGGAGATGGTACCCCCACCAATAGTTACAAAATTCAAGGATGTTTTCCCGGAGGAGTTGCCAGGCTTACTGCCAGATTGAGATATGGAGTTTACTATTGAGCTAGTACCCGGAGCAGCACCGGTATCTTCAAATGTATACCGATTAGCGAAGAAAGAACTAGATGAGTTGAAGCTACAATTCAAGGAGTTGCAGAACAAAGGATTTATCCATCCTAGTACATCACCCTGGGGAGCACCAGTGTTGTTTGTACCTAAGAAAGATGGGACAGTACGTATGTGCATTGATTACAGAGCCCTTAATGCTTTGACTATCAAGAACAAGTACCCCATGTCGTGAATTAATGATTTATTCGACCAGCTGACAGGAGCAGTGGTGTTCACAAAGATCGACTTGAGATCGGGTTATCATTAAGGAAAGGTGCGAAGAGAAGACATCCAAAAGACAGCATTCAGGACTCGTTATGGTCACTACGAGTTCTTAGTGATGCCTTTTGGACTGACAAATGTGCCTGCCGTATTTATGAACTTGATGAACTGAGTATTCCACCAATACCTAGACCGGTTTATGGTAGTCTTTATCGATGACATCTTGGTGTATTCGAAGAGCCATGAGGAACACGAAGAGCACTTGAGATTAGTGTTAGAGACGCTGAGGAGGGAGAGGCTTTATGCCAAGCTGAGCAAGTATGAGTTTCTTCTAGATCATGTCTCTTTTCTTGGACATGTTATCTCAGAAGAGGGTATTTCAGTAGATCCAGGGATGATTTCATCAGTAGAGACATGGCCAACCCCTACCAATGTCTTAGAAGTGAGGAGTTTCCTAGGGCTTGCCGGATATTACCGGAGGTTCATGGAGAACTTTGCGAATATCGCAGAACCGATGACCCATTTGACCCATAAGGAGCAGGAGTTCACCTGGACAGAGGAGTGTCAGACAATGTTTAATGAGCTGAAGAAGCGTCTGACTACATCACCTATCTTGACCATACCTTCTGGACCCGGAGAATTCGTGATCTATAGCGATGCATCCGAAAAAGGATTAGGATGCGTCTTAATACAGCAAGGAAAGGTTGTGGCCTATGCCTCTAGGCAGTTAAGAACCTATTAGAAGAACTATCCCACTCACGACTTGGAGCTTACCGCAGTGATCTTTGCTTTGAAGCTTTGGAGATACTACCTATATGGAGAAAGAGTGAAGATATTCACTGATCATAAGAGCCTGAAGTACGTCTATACCCAGAAGGACTTGGACCAAAGACAGAGACATTGGCTCGAGGTGATGACAGACTTTGAGATCGAGCTACAATACCATCCGGAAAAGGACAACGTAGTAGCTAACGCGTTGAGCAGAAGACCCATGGCATTCTTCTTGACTATCCAACAACATCTGTTGAGAGGTTTAGAGCAGATGGGTATAGATGTCATTATGACCGGAATAGACGGACAATTATCGAGTTTTCAGTTACAATCGACATTAGTGGAGAGGATCAAGGCTGTTTTGCTTATAGATGCCGATTTCAGAGGCTTCGACAGAGGACAGAGGCCGGAATATAGGCAGGTTTGCATATACATGAAGACGGGACTTTGAGATATGGAGATCAACTCTATGTTCCGGTAAACCCCTCACCCAAAATTAGGCCTACTTGGCTTAGATAGAGAAACTAGGGCTAGTTTGAACCTAATTAGAATTAGAACACAGTATTTTATTTAATTATGCAATATTTATATCACCTAGTGCACCTTACCGTTGCTTCGATAATTGGAGCACCTCACTAGCCATTTCCTTCCTATAAATTTCACAACCATATCCTAGACGTGCCCGCCTACCATTTTGACCTTTGTGTAACTTATAATTATGCTCTCTTGGGCTATATTTTAGTCGTACAATATTCGTCACGGACGTTTATAATTAATTATAAATAATTCTAACTTTGTACCCTTGTGCGTTCCAATCAAAATTAGAGACACAATCTTAACCCGTTTCGTACAACCTAAATTATGATAACATTCTACTCTGAGCCCTCTATGTCCATGATACTTGTGTCCCACCTAATTTTATCCCCATGTACTTCTAATTAATTCCAGAACACCTTGTGTATTAATTTTAATTAATTTAATCTGAATTCCGTCTTTGTGCAATTTTCTAATTATTGGGCGCTTTTATGCAAAAGCGTATTTAGGTGTCCACACCATTGGACAATACATGCAGAAAACTCGTTTTTCCCTTCACATTAATTTTTTTGATAATTTTCGGAATGTGCAAACGTGCAACAACGCCTCTTTATTTTAAACCTATCCTTACATTTAAACAATGCAATTATGGCCCTCCAAACATCCCCATGTGAGCCCAAGGCCCATCCCAAGTTGGATGTTGACCAAGTCCAATCCCTTTAGGTCAAACCCAAAAATTCCATATGTATATAAATACATAACTTTTCCTTTCCCCTCATTATTTTCCTTTTCAACCAAACCTAAAATAAACTACCAGCCGTATACACCCTCCCCCTTCCTGTTCATCTTCAACCTGCCTACACTCGTCGGCCTCGCTGGAGCCGCCAACCTCCGCCTGACCATTGTCGGAGACCCGCCGACCCACAGCCACCTCTCCCCGCTGCCTCTCCCTCGACGACACCAGCTCGATCCGCACCACCTCCCTTATCCCTCTCTTCTTCCTCCGTCTCCTCTACGCTGCTCACTGCCACCACTCATCTCCTTCCTACCGAGCATCCCGAGCACCACCTGGAAGCCGACCCCCTCTGCCTGAACCGATCTCCCTTCCTCCCTGACTTCTTCTTCTCCCCGGCCTTCCTCCTCCGAAGCATCCAGTCACCACCACCACCACCTTCCACCATCATCAGCTCCGCCACCACCTTTGTGCAGCACAGCAACCACCAGCACCACTACGAACCCCTCCCTGGCCTCCATCTCCTCCTCCTATTCCCTGTCTACCACCAGCACCGCCTCCATATCGGACCTCCTCCCTGTTGTCAATCCCCCATCACGACCAACACACCACCATTAATTTCGGCCACCTCATCTCTGTCCTCTCCTTTCTCCTCCCTGTGTCCCTGTACTCCTCCCTGTTCGACACCCCCCCCCCCGGCCGGACCTCCCCTGCCTTGGCCAGACTCCGGTCATCTCCTCATCAACATCATTATCATCTCATTATCATCGTCATCATCAACCTAAAATTACCATTATTCTCACCATCACCTTAACCTAAATCCACACATTCACCATTGACCACATTATCGTCCTCGTCATCGCCATTGTCAACATCATCATCCTAGTCATCATCATTATCACCATCATCCACATTATTATCCCTATCATTATCATCGTCCATACCATCGACCTAATCAATATTGTCACGCCCCAGTCCCAAAATATATGGAACCAGGCCACGTGGCATTAGCCAGCTGACACGTCTCTGAGGATATCCCAATTTAATGGATCCTGGCGAAGCGTGCTACGCTGTCCTAAATCTAACAAGTCTAATATAAACAACAGGCAGTGTCTAATCTCATCCACAAACAACAAGTAAAATACTGAAATGAAAGACTACAATATAAGGACATAGTCGAATGACATAATACAACTGAAATATGTCTGGTGGGAACAAACCCACTACAAAATGTACTGATAGTCTGAAATAAAGTACTGATAAAAAGAGTGACTGGAACAACGGCTAACTAGGTAAGGAGCTCCAGTCATAAGCGGTAGGCCTACCAATCTGATCAGGGATACTCTGATGGAAGGACCTCAAGCTCCTCGTCCAGAGCAAACCTCGTCTCCACACCTGGCCCATAAACTGTGGGGCAATAGGCCTCGTCCAGATCGGGAAGATAACCAGGTCCTCAGAGGGACGTAACAAGATACAATATGCATGCCAGATATAGTACTGAATAAAAGTAAAGAGGGGTGTGCTAATCATCTAAGTGAATGCAATGTAAGGACAACCTCGGAACGTATAAGTAGGTATAGGCATAACATCTAACGTCCTCTAGAGTGTGGTATCTGCAACATCCATCATTCCGAAGAATGAGGTATCTGTATATATGTAACGTCCAACACTCTAAGGGACGTGGTATCTGCAATGATATATACATCCGTACCACTCTGAAGAGTGGGATATCTGAATAAAAGAAATTATCGGATCCGTGGCTCCTCTGGATACTACGGAGTCCGATGGGTGTATCCCATACGTCCATCAGTTGTCCTCCCTGCCCAATGTAGATACGCAAGTCGAATACACGACTTGAGTGTACCATATCTAGATGTCAAGTCTCAATTACCTATAATACTCTATAATACATACTAGTCCGTGATGCATGTCGTACGTACCGATAGCGAATCGGGTACGCGGACCCGCATCCCAATATGAGTGTACCATCGCGATACGTGTATAGTGCCATGGTCAAGGAAGATATCAAAATATCCTCATAGTCGGAGGTGAGTCAGCTATCATCTAGGTCTAGTACACTATTTATCGACGCATTGTCGACTGCACCTGAGTCAATCTCGGACGCGCACAGTTCATATATATTTGCAACATTTAACATTTAATTTTAAGCAGTAATCCAGCAAGGTATACTTGCCTGCCCCGGGTAGCTACGAAATCCAAAGCCCTGCACCTGATGCCTCGACAATAGTGTCCAGCAATCCTATATAGGATATAGTAATGACCAAATTAGTCGCTACAATAGCACGACTAAGACACACTGTTCGTATCTACAGCTGTCAAGGGTCGGGACTGTATATATATAGCTAGTACCAGTATTTATATATATACCCTAAATCATATTTAATAAAACATTATATTTGTTTAATAGTACGAAAATAGTACTTAGGTATTAATTAGTAATAATACATATATTAAGTAAATACATATATATAAAATAGATAACATTCAAAAAGTCCTATATATATAATTATTGAGATACTATTTATGTACATAAATAAATATACACAACATTATTTATATGTATTTAAATAGTAATTTTGTGCCTAAGTAAAAATATGCATAACATTATTTATATATATATTTAAACAATGTTTTATTCTTCCACAAATTAATATTCACAAGTATCTATATATATTTATTTATAGATATAACACCAAATTTATGTACTAAGTATACAAGTAAATAATGACATATATATGTATATAATATATATACATTCCCATACTAATATACTAATTATATCAAGTATATCAAGAAAAAAATATATATATACACACATTATTTATATGTATATACATACACATATATACTTATGTGTATACACAAATAGTAAATATATACATTATATATATTTATACACAACATTCTTAAATAGGTAATAATACATACATTACTGTATTTCAGAAATATACATTTATTTGTATATATATATATATATATATATATATATATATATATATATATATATACATATACACTTTAGGTAATTAAAGTATTTACGAAGTATTTATATATATAAACTATGTATACATATACATTTATTATTTAATTATGTACTTATATATATATATATATATCATATATACATTATACTCAGAAAATATTAAACAGTATATATACATTTAAATACTACAGAATATTGAAAATAAAATATACATTAGAATACATATAAGATACGTATTTAAATACTAAAATATACGGGATCTATATATATATAAACTTGTAACCTAAAATACATGCATAAATACTAAAAAAATTTCATAAAATATTGTACCTTACTGTAGCTCAGGTCGAGGGGGTCACGATGGCGGGCCGTCGCCGATGGGGGTGGCCGGACGGCGCTCCGGCGTCGTGCGGGGAGGGGTTGTCACGCCCCGATTTCGGCTATTCGATAATCGTCCCCCGGGCGTGATGCCGTGCACGCGTAGGGCGCGCGTGCACAAGGCCTTAGGCATAAGGATATTCTTTAGAACAATACAACAGAGTGGACATATAAGATAACACAAGGTTGAGGCATAGAAAAGTTTCTCTTTTATTCATAATGAACATCTTTTTACATTGCTTGACTCAAAAGTATAAAATGCCCACGGGCTTACAGACTTGGACGCAAAATGAGATAGCCGATCCATACATTATGTCCCTTTACATAGATTCAAAAAACACAAAATCCACCTTGGGTGCGAGTAAGCACCATCGCCTTAGCGATATTCAGCAACGGAGAGAGTGAAAGGCTTCTAGCTTGAGCCTCCAAAAGTCTTGGCTACGAACTGCCAAGGATCCCAAAAGTTCGGAGTGAGCTTCAGTTCCTCGCCGCGTCGCCTTGCGCCGGGGAACCTGCTACAACGAGGGTCAGTACTTCGGAAAGTACTGGTGAAGGCTAGCTGCTCAACTTTACCAAGCTCAAGAGATATGATCTAATGAGTATGCTACAATTATTTGCTTAGGTGGATTTCTATTCTTGCCTAGTTCCGATTTCATTTAACAGGTATGCAAGAACAAAATAATATAACTTCACATGCCACCGTTCGGTGACTTTACCTGTCCCGTCTGAACCACCTGTACAACTTACCATAGCCTTCCCTGTCACAAAGACATAGTTAGTCTGCACAGTTTAAATATACACAACATCTCTTGGTTGGACGGGGGATGGATCGGCTGACATTCCGCCTCAGGTAGCTAGCCTTTGGCGGACGCACGGACCCATCCAAGCGCTAGGACTACACTAGCAAATGTTCTACCTAGGTCGAAGCGGTCCCGGTGCCCCGGCGACCGTTCGTAGAACGTTACCCCTTGTATACAAGTTTGTCCAACACCAACCCACCAAACCCATAGTTAACGCCTAAGAATTTAAAGAAACGGCATGTACGGAACCGCTTTACTGTGCTACCATAATCGACCAACAAGTTATATTCAATAACATTTAGCAGTTTAAAGAAGAATAACTTGTGCTATGAGTAAGTGCCGATCAATTATTATACCCAACGAACGTGCATGCATCAATGAATTTATGCAAGGTTCTGAATGACAAGCAATAAATGTTCCAAGCCTGCTTTTTATCTTTTCATTCAACTTTATATATATTTGGTATCGTTTGAATGAATGCACAACTGAGTCAATCTTTATTATGAACGGAGCCCTTGGAAAGAAGGTGCTTATCGAAATAGAGCCACTCACAAGTTTGTTGAATAGGAAGAAGAAGAAGAGGTCCCTAAGACTCCGCTCACGCGTCGTCTACACGATCACCTGCACGCACCAACGGATGATCAATACCTCCTGCTTCGGTCTCCAAGGGTCGATACGAAATGCGAAATCCTAAGAACGAAAGCAATGAAATCCATTGAAACCGTTCAAGAAAACGCAAGTCATAAAACCAACAAGAAAGCATCCAAGCGGCACGAAAACGGACAAGAAACCAACGCAACGGAAAGGCCCCTCTCGACTCTGCCGCCGAGTCCATCCTCGAGGCACAGTCCGTTGTATATGGGACCTGATTCCGAAGAAACCAATCCATAACGAGGAAAGGATCTTAATTCAATCTGTCCCGTTCGGACGGTCGTAAGTATTCCTTGGCCGCGCTCCCCGAATAGGGGGAACGGGGCATTACAGGGGTCGGCATCAGCTGCCGCGGCCTGGAGTCTTGGCGCTGCGGGGGCTACCACGGCCAACGTCATCGTCGTCGTTGGATGAAATTCGACGGGAAGGAAGAGGATGGGCAGGGGGTAATGTCGGTGAAGTTCGGCGGTCGGTGGTGCGGTGGTGGCGGAGTACGAGGCGATGGGGTGGTCGGTTGTGCACTCGGGGTAGGGAGCAGCCGGGTTGGGGATGTCGGTGGGGGGAGCTGCACCGGCGTCGTGGTGGTGGTTGGCGGTGGTGGCAGGTGGGGGACGGTCCGGCAAAGGTGTCGGGTGGCTATGGCGGTGGCCGGAGGCGGAGGTTGGCCGGTAGGAGTGGTCGGGTGGCTAGGGGTTGGGGTAGAGCTCGGTTGGGGAGTTTTGAGGAAATAGGGTTTTAGGAGTAGTTTCTAGGTTTGAGTGCAATGTAAATGATGTAAGTTGGTATATAAGTAGGAGAGAGAGTGGGGGGGCTGTCTTGGAGTTAGGGCCGGCTGGACCTATATTTTTGGGGAGTGGGGTTGTCCATCAAGATGAAGGGAGGACTAGGAATGGGCCATTTCAAATGTAGGGCCAAGATGTGCCCTACATAAAGTAAGGTAAGTACATAGGAAAGGGGGAAAAAATATGCATACGGTTTGGCATGACATCCTTTTCTCCATGATGGTTGGGCCAATGAGAGGGGGACACCTTATTATAATTTTGCAATTAGGCCCCTGAACAATTTGGTATTTGCTCAATATCTGGAATTGGGGATTTAATGTAACCAAACACCATGTTTGGTGTTCCTCATTGCACTAGGGTGGTGTATGGTGTTTTGTATGAGGCTTATGGGTGTGGATGTGGGTTTGGGTTGGAGTTGGATCTAATTTAATTGAGGTTAGGTAGCCACATTAATTAATTTATAATTAATGTAACGGGTGTTTCTAATTTAATTTAAATAAAATCTGGGAGTCTAAATTTGGTTGGACAAGGTTCTTTGGTGTAGTAGGCTCAGTGTACAATAATATCGTGATCTGGGTTGGTAAAAACTGGTTGAGGTTGGGTCTCAATATCAATTAGAACGGACAACGAACATAATTACGCAATTTAATTAATTTGCGTATGGACGTTTTGTAATGACTTTTGTGCGACTAAAATCAGGCACGAAAATCGGTATCCGGGGTTTGTTCTTGGTTCAAGATGATGGGTTTGCAGGTTTAGGTCAAATATGTGGAATTTGTTTTAGGGCAACAGCTAGGGTATTATTCCAAATAATGAAATTATTTCACAGGTATTTATAGTACTATATAATAAATCATAATTAATTCAAGTTAACCCTAATTATGCTAATTTAATAATTTAACCCTAATTTTTGGTTGAGGGGGTTTACAACATACCCTCCTTAGAGCATTTCGTCCTCGAAATTAAAACAGACATATATCAAAACTATTGAATGAAATAAATACTATCACATACCTAGGCCTTCGAAGAGATGGGGAAAGCGTTGCCGAATATCGTCCTCTCATTCCCAGGTTGATTCACCTGGTGCGTGATGCCTCCATGCGAAACAAACTAGAGGGATAGTCTGGCCTCGCAGTACCTTCTCGCTTCGGTCTAGGATCTCCACCGGCTCCTCCTGGTATGACAAACTCGGACCAACGGTGATCTCCGAGTGGTCAAGCACATGACTCGGATCCGGTATGTACCTACTCAGCTGAGATACATGGAAGACGTCGTGAACTACTTCCAGTGTCTACGGCAAGGCCAATCTGTAAGCAACTTCTTTGACGCGCTCTAGCACATCGAAGGGTCCGATGTACCTCGGACTCAGCTTCCCTCTGCCTCCAAATCTGATGGTTCCTCTGGTAGGTAAAATCTTCAGGAACACATGTTCTCCTACCTAGAACTCTAGGGGTCGTCGATGCATATTAGCACATTACTTCTGCCTGTCCTGTGCTGCTCGTAGATGCCCCTGGATCTTCTTCACCTTCTCCACTGTATGGACGATCAGCTCTGGTCTTAGAATCTGCCTCTCGCCTATATCGCTCCAACATACTGGGGATCGATACTTCCTACCATACAATGCCTCATAGGGAGCCATCTGAATGCTCGCCTGATAGCTATTATTGTAGGAAAATTCAACCAAGTACAAATGGTCCTCCCAAGAACCGCTGAAGTCAAGCATACATGCCCTCAACATGTCCTCCAGCATCTGAATGGTGCGCTCGGATTGTCCATCTGTCTGCGGGTGGTACGAAGTACTGAACTTAAGGCGGGTACCAAGACTCTTTTGCATACTCCTCCAAAAGTACGATGTAAACCTCGTATCCCGGTCAGACACGATACTGACCGGCACTCCATGCAATCGTACAATCTCCCTCATGTATATGTCTGCCCAGACTTTCGTAGATTGCCCAACCCTGAAGGGTAAAAAGTGGGCAGACTTGGTGAGTCTATCTATAATTTCCTATACCATGTTGCGACCACTAGGACTCCTCGGAAAACTCGCGACGAAGTCAATGGTGATGTGCTCCCATTTCTACTCTGGTATCGGGAGTGGTTGAAGTAATCCGGCAGACCTCTGATGCTCAGCCTTAACTTGCTGACACACCAGACACTTAGCCACGAAGCGGGCTATCTCCCTCTTCATCCCGTGCCACCAGTAGTACTGCCTCAGGTCTCGGTTCATCTTCGTGCCTCCCGGATGAATAGAATAGGTCGAACTGTAGGCCTCCGTCATCAGCTCCTGGTGTAGCTCTCCATTCGGAACATAGAGACGATCTCCACATCTCAAAGTCCCGTCCTCAAAATTAAAATAAGGCATAATCTGTTCTCCCTTTACATACCTAGGGCAAGTCAATCGCGATATCTTTGCGATAGATAAATTTTAATCCATCCTTCGTAATCACTTCTAAATTAAGATAGTCATTGCCCCAAAAAAAAAAAGTTTTAACCCAGCGTTCTTCCTCATCAACATCCAGTTTTAATTTTTTTAATCCGCATAACATTTTTCGCATATCAAACTTTATATCGAGATCTTCAACTAACAAAATCTCTCTTAGAAATAAACTAAACAATATTTTCCCTCCTATGGACTTTTGTACTCTTCCAATTTAAATTCAATTTATATCCTTAATAGTTCAAATAGGAAATCCTGTCATCAAAATTTCTTTTAATTTAATCTTCCAATTTAAAATTTAATCTGTCCATGTCCATGTTTAGGGTTCTATTTATTTTCTTCTAGGTTTAAATCGTTGATTCAATCCTCAATATTAAAATTTTAAATCATATGCTCACGTATCAGTATTTGTTTTGTCATATCCCGATTTTTTTAAAATTCATCAATCCGTTATCATATTAATCATTCTTCTAGAATTTTTAATTTAATAATCCATATTCACTCTGATTCAAATCTCTATGATATCTCGTATCCAAATTTGCATCGCAATCTTCAACTGTTAAAGTTTCGTCTAGAAATTTTGATCAATTTTATTATTTCTATCCTCAACTTGTGAATTTTGTACTCTCCAATTTTTAAATTCAATCTCTATTCTCAATATTTTCTAATAGGAAATCCCACAATCAACATTTAAAGGTCTCCATTTGAAATTTGAATTCTAGTTCACCAATCGTCCGAATCTAGATTTTCATATTTTTTTTCCTCAAATTTTAAATCAATGATTTAGTCCTTCAATATCCAAAATTTAAATCATGCGCTCAAGTAAAAGTATTTGGTCCGCAATTTCTAGATTCTAAAATTTTTTGAATCATCATCATTTTAATCATCCTTCTAAAAATTCTTAAAATTTAAAATGACTTGAACCTCTACATCCAATCTTTCTCAACTCCAACTAAGAGGAGTTTCTCTTGAGTTGACAATGCAACTGCTACCCAACTTAGGGTCTACCCCTCTATCACATAAGGCTCTTACATTTCAGGAATCTCATTCCTCCACTTTTACTTAATCCTGTTACTCAATCCTCAAAAAGTTTTAACCCAAATATTACATGGGATATGCCCTTGGTTACAAAATAATCATCAAATAATGTATTCGACCCATAGGGTACATCTAATACTATTTGTGTATTAACTTATGCTAAGCACGAGGTTTCATCTTTCCGAAACAAGGGAAAACGGAAAACAATAATAAGGAGTTCAAGGGGGAGCTAATAGATTAGAAGTATGGGGATCAAGACGTTCTAAAGAATTCAATGGGAATTGTCAAGACAGTTATGGATTGAAATTCTATTATATCTCAATCCACGTAAAATAGTTATGCGAAGGGCGAACCAAGCGCACTATGGTTGATCAGACTGTAGTACTCTGATTCTGAAATATATTAGTGTACGCGTCCAATAATACATATGTCGTGAACAAGCTTGATAAAAGACTGAGCTTGCAAAGCTAGGCTGTAACAACAACATAAGGCGAGGTAGTATAAGTACGCTAGATTTTGATGAAAGTTGGTACAAAAATAATTTAAGTTCACAAAACCAAACAAGGACAAAATTAATATTTTTACAATCTCTACAGTTGTCATACTCACTCCTTATCTCAGTCGCTAGTCGAGCCAATAGGGGTTTGGGCCTATAATTTCTACCGTCTGAATAAACACTATCTTCTTATGCAAGTCTTAAAGTTGTGCCACCCTATTATACTTCATCAATAGATACATAATAATCTATAAATTTTCAAGCAATGCAACGAACATACCTAGGACTGGTGGAGCTGGCCTCGCACTATCTGTTTGGCCCTATTGACGTACTGGGGACACTCCTGAGCCTGATGCTGGTTTGATCCACACCTAAAATACTGTCCTGACCTTCTTCTGCAATCTTTCTGAATATGTCCCTTCTTCCTGCAATAGTGACATGTCGGCATATTTCTATGCGGATACGGCACAACCCTCTGTTGCGACTGTACTCCTGGATGCCGGATCGATCCTCGTACTCCCGGTTGTGCCTGAGCTGGTGTAGCTACACTGGAATGCCTCGATCCTCTATAAATAGCCTCTTGGATCCTAGCCTCTGACAGAACCTTCTCGTAAGAGATCCTCGCCTGGGTGGTAGTGTACCTCTGTAGTTCATACGTTAGACCATGATGGAACCTCCTGGCGTTCTCTAGATCTGCCATCAAGCTCCATCTCAAAGTCTCGGTCTGATGCCACTGCGCTTGCATCATAGTCTGGGATAACTGGAACATCTGCGACTGTTCCTCTGGATGTGGCATCTGGGGTGGAAAGGGTGGAGGTGAATCCTCTGGTTGTGTTGTAGGTGTCTCCTGAGACGTCGGCCTCTCGGTCTGCGATATCGGCGTAGTCCTCGAAGTCTGGCCCTCGAAGTACTGCATCGAGATAGTCTGAGAAGTTTGACCCTCATGCTGCTGTGTCGGATCATCAGAAGAAGTCTGGTGCCAATATATCATCGGGGCCTAGGGGATCATCGGTGCCTGTGGCTGAGGCTGCTCTTCGGGTGGTCCCTGGGTCGTCTCCTCCCTCGGTGCGGTGGTGGATGGCACTGCGGTACCGTATGCCTCGCGGTCGCTACGCAAGTTTATCTTGCTATAAAAGATGGAACTTCATTAAAAGAGTACGGAATCAAACAGGATGCAGATATTCAAATAATTAGATACGAAAGAGGTTCAAAGGCGATGATCAAGGTGGATGAGACCTAATAATTTCTATGCTATTACAGGCTCGCTGGGCATGTTACCATACCATAAGCGATAGATGTTTGGTGCTTCAGACCTGCATGGGCCACCACTAAAACCATGTCACGCCCCAGTCCTAAAATATATGGAACCAGGCCACGTGGCATTGGCCAGCTGATACGTCTCTAAGGATATCCCAATTTAATGGATCCTGGCGAAGCGTGCTACGCTGTCCTAAATCTAACAAGTCTAATATAAACAACAGGCAGTGTCTAATCTCATCCATAAACAACAAGTAAAATACTGAAATAAAAGACTGGAATATAAGGATATAGTCGAATGACATAATACAACTGAAATATGTCTGGTGGGAACAAACCCACTATAAAATGTACTGATAGTCTGAAATAAAGTACTGATAAAAAGAGTGACTGGAACAACGGCTAACTAGGTAAGGAGCTCCAGTCATAGGCGGTAGGCCTACCAATCTGATCAGGGGTACTCTGATGGAAGGACCTCTAGCTCCTCGTCCAGAGCAAACCTCATCTCCATACCTGGCCCGTAAACTGTGGGGTAATAAACCTCGTCCAGATCTGGAAGATAACCAGGTCCTCAGAGGGACGTAACAAGATACAATATGCATGCCAGATATAGTACTGAATAAAAGCAAAGAGGGGTGTGCTAATCATCTAAGTGAATGCAATGTAAGGACAACCTCGGAACGTATAAGTAGGTATAGGCATAACATCCAACGTCCTCTAGAGTGTGGTATCTGCAACATCCATCATTCCAAAGAATGAGGTATCTGTATATATGTAACGTCCAACACTCTAAGGGACGTAGTATCTGCAATGATATATACATCCGTACCACTCCGAAGAGTGGGGTATCTGAATAAAGGAAATCATCGGATCCGTGGCTCCTCTGGATGCTATGTGTCATGCCCCAATCTCCCGCTAGCTCGATCGTCCCCGCTGAACGTGAATCACCACGTTACAGCTCTCCCGCATGACAATTGTTCTCATCGGGACGTGATGTCGTGCAAGCCAAAATTGGGCTTGCACAAGGCCAAAGCTTTGATACAAGGACAAGTAAGCTATTCTATACTGAAGCAGCGGCACATAACATTGCAGAAAAGTGAAGAACTCAATGGCATATGAAAAGTAGTCTCTTTTATTGATAATCGAAAGTGTTACAAGCGGCACGTGGCCGAGATTACAATTCGCTCAAGCACTCTTCTCTCGATTACAATAACACCATTCCATACATTATGTCCCTCTATCTGAAAGCAGCTCAAAGCAGGTACAAACTCGATGCAGCTCGAGGCATCGACTCCAGATTTCCAGCTTCTTGGGATGAGGCACGGCTATCGCTTCCTCAGACGGACGAGCACCTGAAAACAAGCAAACTGTTGGTAGGTCAGCACTTTATACAAGTACTGGTGAGATAAAGCAACTGAACAGAAATAAGCATTCACTCAAACAGGCACTAAGTAATCATGTTATAAAATATTACATTACTAGTGATCTTTCTAGTTTTACCTAGGTTCGTTTCATGCAGTTCTAGCAGAGTCGATTTACTTGTTTAGAAACATGTTTGGAAACAGAGTTTCATATTGAATATGCAAGCAAGCAAACCGTTCATGTTTCAGGGTGTGCGCAGCGTGTCTCGTCCGACTCGAGGGTCTGATGCAAAGCTAGACACACAATACACATTCTTAGGGACAGTCACTATCCAAGCCAACACAATGACTTAGCTATATGCAGGGCGGTCCCCGAGTATTCAGGATCGGTAGCGGTTAGTCCAGCATACCAATGACTCATTTCTCTGATGCTAATGGCAGCTGTGACCCATGGTGGCTTGAACGCATGCAGTTCAGCTTTCCACCAAAAGCCATTGTCCGACCGCGTACGAATACATGGAACACTATCAAATAAACTCTAGTATGCAGACGAGAGGAACCATCAGAATATACTCGTTGTTGTGGGGCAATCCGACTTATCACTTGAACACGTTCAGGCACAGTATGGTTCTCTCGAAGCATAGACGATAGTGAACATATTCATGCACTCTAAGCAGGCGATTCAGGATTCTCGTTTAGCAGACATTGATTCAAAGACAAGCTAGGTGAGTTTGTTCATTAACATGCAAGGCAGGTTCTATCATTCTCTTAAGAAAACATTACAAACAAAAACTCAGGTTATTATTAAGGCGTGCAAGAATCAGAGAACGAAGTTCTGCCCACTCACCTTGATACATAACGCCGGCGTGGAGCGGGGCGTTACATACTTATCAACCAACAAAAAGTTTCGTCCTCGAAACTTCAAGGATAAACTTCTCGATATCCCGAGTAGCGATAGTGCCGTCCCTCGCCGTACTCAATCGAAACAATCAAGCAATTCAAGTTCAGGAAATATTTTGCACTTTGAGAATATCTATGGACTTATTGTATGGAACGCTCTTTGCAAAACCATATCGATAATATCTCAGAGTCATAGCAACGGTTTGGGCCAGAGAATCGATTCCGCTCTGATACCATTATGTCACGCCCCAATCTCCCGCGAGCTCGATCGTCCCCGCTGAACGTGAATCACCACGTTACAGCTCTCACGCAGGACAATCGTTCTCATCGGGACGTGATGCCGTGCAAGCCTAAATTGCGCTTGCACAAGGCCAAAGCTTTGATACAAGGGCAAGTAAGCTATTCTATACTGAAGCAGCGGCATATAACATTGCAGAAAAGTGAAGAACTCAATGGCATATGAAAAGTAGTCTCTTTTATTGATAATCGAAAGTGTTACAAGCGGCATGTGGCCGAGATTATAATTCGCTCAAGCACTCTTCTTTCGATTACAATAACACCGTTCCATACATTATGTCCCTCTATCTGAAAGCAGCTCAAAGCAGGTACAAACTCGATGCAGCTCGAGGCATCGACTCCAGATTTCCGGCTCCTTGGGATGAGGCACGGCTATCGCTTCCTCAGACGGACGAGCACCTGAAAACAAGCAAACTGTTGGTGGGTCAGCACTTTATACAAGTACTGGTGAGATAAAGCAACTGAACAGAAACAAGCATTCACTCAAACAGGCACTAAGTAATCATGTTATAAAACATTACATTACTAGTGATATTTCTAGTTTTACCTAGGTTCGTTTTATGCAGTTCTAGCAGAATCGATTTACTTGTTTAGAAACATGTTTGGAAATAGAGTTTCATATTGAATATGCAAGCAAGCAAACCGTTCATGTTTCAGGGTGTGCGCAGCGTATCTCATGCGACTCGAGGGTCTGATGCAAAGCTAGACACACAATGCACATTCTTAGGGGCAGTCACTATCCAAGCTAACACAATGACTTAGCTATATGCAGGGCGGTCCCCGAGTATTCAGGATCGGTAGCGGTTAGTCCAGCATACCAATGACTCATTTCTCTGATGCTAATGGCAGTTGTGACCCATGGTGGCTTGAACGCATGCAGTTCAGCTTTCCACCAAAAGCCATTGTCCGACCGCGTGCGAATGCATAGAACACTATCAAATAAACTCTAGTATGCAGACAAGAGGAACCATCAGAATACACTCGTTGTTGCGGGGTAATCCGACTTATCACTTGAACACGTTCAGGCACAGTATGGTTCTCTCGAAGCATAGACGATAGTGAACATGTTCATGCACTCTAAGCAGGCGATTCAGGATTATCGTTTAGCAGACATTGATTCAAAGACAAGCTAGGTGAGTTTGTTCATTAACATGCAAGGCAGGTTCTATCATTCTCTTAAGAAAATATTGCAAGCAAAAACTCAGGTTATTATTAAGGCGTGCAAGAATCAGAGAACGAAGTTCTGCCCACTCACCTTGATACATAACGCCGGCGCGGAGCGGGGCGTTACACTATAGAGTCCGATGGGTGTATCCCATACGTCCATCAGTTGTCCTCCCCGCCCAATGTAGATACGCAAGTCGAATACACGACTTGAGTGTACCGTATCTAGATGTCAAGTCTCAATTAACTATATTACTCTAGAATATATGGTAGTCCGTGATGTATGTCGTACGTACCGATAGCGAATTGGGTACGCAGACCCGTATCCCAATATGAGTGTACCATCGCGATACGTGTATAGTGCCATGGTTAAGGAAGATATCAAAATATCCTCATAGTCGGAGGTGAGTCAGCTAGCATCTAGGTCTAGTACACTATTTATCGACGCATTGTCGACTGCACCCGAGTCAATCTCGGACGCGCACAGTTCATATATATTTGCAACATTTAATATTTAATTTTAAGCAGTAATCCAGCAAGATATACTTGCCTGCCCCGGATAGCTGTAAAATCCAAAGCCCTACTCCTGATACCTCGGCAGTAGTGTCCAGCAATCCTATATAGGATATAGTAATGACCAAATTAGTCGCTACAATAGCACGACTAAGACACACTGTTCGTATCTACAGTTGTCAAGGGTCGGGACTGTATATATATAGCTAGTACCAGTATTTATATATATACACTAAATCATATTTAATAAAACATTATATTTGTTTAATAGTACGAAAATAGTACTTAGGTATTAATTAGTAGTAATACATATATTAAGTAAATACATATATATAAAATAGATAACATTCAAAAAGTCCTATATATATAATTATTGAGATACTATTTATGTACATAAATAAATATACACAATATTATTTATATGTATTTAAATAGTAATTTTGTGCCTAAGTAAAAATATGCATAACATTATTTATATATATATATTTAAATAATGTTTTATTCTTCCACAAATTAATATTCACAAGTATCTATATATATATTTATTTATAGATATAACACCATATTTATGTACTAAGTATACAAGTAAATAATGACATATATATGTATATAATATATATACATTCCCATACTAATATAATAATTATATAAAGTATATCAAGAAAAAAATATATATATACACAAATTATTTATATGTATATACATACACATATATACTTATGTGTATACACAAATAGTAAATATATACATTATATATATTTATACACAACATTATTAAATAGGTAATAATACATACATTACTTTATTTCAGAAATATACATTTATTTGTATATATATATATATATATATATATATATATATATATATATATATATATATATATATATATATATATATATACATATACACTTTAGGTAATTAAAGTATTTACCAAGTATTTATATATATAAACTATGTATACATATACATTTATTATTTAATTATGTATTTATATATATATATATATATATATATATATATATATCATATATACATTATACTCAGAAAATATTAAACAGTATATATACATTTAAATACTACAGAATACTGAAAATAAAATATACATTAGAATACATATAAGATACGTATTTAAATACTGAAATATACGGGATCTATATATATATAAACTTGCAACCTAAAATACATGCATAAATACTAAAAAAATTTCATAAAATATTGTACCTTACTGTAGCTCAGGTCGAGGGGGTCACGGTGGCGGGCCGTCGCCGGCGGGGGTGGCCGGACGGTGCTCCGGCGTCGTACGGGGAGGGGTCGACAGCAGCAGCGGCGGCCTGGAGTCTTGGCGCTGCGGGGGCTACCACGGCCAACGTCGTCGTCGTCGTTGGCTGAAATTTGACAGGGAGGAAGAGGATGGGCAGGGGGTGATGTCGGTGAAGTTAGGCGGTCGGCGGTGCGGTGGTGGCGGAGTACGAGGCGATGGGGTGGTCGGCTGTGCACTCGGGGGAGGGAGCAGCCGGGTTGGGGATATCGGTGGGGGGAGCTGCTCCGGCATCGTGGTGGTGGTTGGCGGTGGTGGCAGGTGGGGGACAGTCCGCACGAAGGTGTCGGGTTGCTATGGGGGTGGCCGGAGGCGGAGGTTGGCCGGTAGGAGTAGTCGGGTGGCTAGGGGTTGGGGTAGAGCTCGGTTGGGGAGTTTTGAGGAAATAGGGTTTTAGGAGTAGTTTCTAGGTTTGAGTGCAATATAAATGATGTAAGTTGGTGTATAAGTAGGAGAGAGAGTGGAGGGGGCTGTCTTGGGGTTAGGGCCGGCTGGACCTATATTTTTGGGGAGTGGGGTTGTCCATCAAGATGAAGGGAGGGCTAGGAATGGGCCATTTCAAATGTAGGGCCAAGATGTGCCCTACATAAAGTAAGGTAAGTACATAGGAAAGGGGGAAAAAATATGCATATAGTTTGGCATGACATCCTTTTCTCCATGATGGTTGGGCCAATGAGAGGGTGACACCTCATTGCAATTTTGCAATTAAGCCCCTGAATAATTTGGTATTTGCACAATATCTGGAATTGGGGATTTAATGTAACCAAACACCATGTTTGGTATTTCTCATTGGACTAGGGTGGTGTATGGTGTTTTGTATGAGGCTTGTGGGTGTGGATGTGGGTTTGGGTTGGAGTTGGGTCTAATTTAATTGAGGTTAGGTAGCCACATTAATTAATTTATAATTAATGTAACGGGTGTTTCTAATTTAATTTAAATAAAATCCAGGAGTCTAAATTTGGTTGGACAAGGTTCTTTGGTGTAGTAGGCTTAGTGTACAATAATATCGTGATCTAGGTTGGTAAAAACTGGTTGAGGTTGGATCTCAATATCAGTAGGAACGGACAGCGAACGTAATTACGCAATTTAATTAATTTGCGTATGGACGTTTTGTAACAACTTTTGTGCGACTAAAATCAGGCACGAAAATCGGTATCCGAGGTTTGTTCTAGGTTCAAGATGATGGGTTTGTAGGTTTAGGTCAAATATATGGAATTTGTTTTAGGGCAACAACTAGGGTATTATTCCAAATAATCAAATTATTTCACAGGTATTTATATTACTATATAATAAATCATAATTAATTCAAGTTAACCCTAATTATGCTAATTTAATAATTTAACCCTAATTTCTGGTTGAGGGGGTTTACAAACATTATCATCTCATTACCATCATCACCCATCATTATCATCATTAACATCGTTATCATCGTCAACCTCATCGTCGTCACTGTCATTTCCCTGCGCGTACCCTGAGGACTAATGGATCATTTTGCACGACATTAGGAGTAGGTTATTGGTACTTCATAGCTGTTTGATGATAAACGAAAATAAGGAAGAGGGTTTATACGAAACCTTTCTTTTTTTGCTTACAAACAAGAAAAAGAGTACAATTAATCCTATACGAGGATGTTAAGTACAATAAAAATAATTCTGGGAAAAAATTGCTATAGGAGTCTGATCTGCGGTCGATCACTTTGTTCCTTGGACCACACGATGATGAAGAAGTACTGTAGAAGAATAAGAATCTTTAAAAGTTGCAAGGGGGATTGAATTCTCGTTGCCAAAGTTGTCAATCAACTCTCTCTGTCTGTGCTCTCTGTCTCTGATCTCTTGATTGATGCCTCCCCTCTCCTTGCTTCTGTGACCAGGGGTCTCTATTTGTAGAGATCAGTCAAAATAACTGTCTAGTTAGCGTAGAAACCAAACTATAAAGAAAGTGGCATCTTCTACGCGGCGGTTATAATAACTGCTACCTACGTTTGAATAATCCTCTGAATCTACGTATGACACGTGTCCCATTATAAGGTAATGCTTATAACTGCTTCTCGAAGATCATAGCTTGCAAGCCACGTAGGTAACTGCACCTTGCGTAATGATGGTTGGCGTAGAAACGAAATAACTGTCATGTTGGCGTAAAAGACCAAACTGTAAAGAAGAAGACTTCTTTTACGCCATGTTCCCATTGTCTTCTGAATATGCGTATGACATATGTCCCTTTGTGAGGTAACGCGTATAACTGCTTCTCAAAGATCACGGCATGTAAGCCACGTAGGTAACTGCACCTTACGTAAAGATGGTTGACGTAGAAGCCAAATAATTGTCTTGTTGGCGTAAAAGCCAAGCTCTGCGTAAAACTTGAGGAATCAAGAATAACAGACAACCATCGTAAAATAGTCGATTAAACATCATGACTGAGGTCTTTAGCGTATTATGGACTAAATAGCCTTATCACGTGCCTTTGCAAATATAGCCGAGTTGGCGTATTTCGACGAGATAACATACGACGTACTCCTATAGTTGAAAATAGCCTGATTGGCGTAAAATGCAAGGATGGTGATGTGAGCGTATTAGTCACAGTTTTAGCTTTCCCAGTCATTTAAAAATAGAACAAAATTTCGTGCATTAAATGCAGAGATCTGCCCCAATCTCGTGCATTAAATGTAGATATATGCCTTAAGCTCTGTACGAGAAAAAGCTTTTGATGTGGCATCTAATTTTGTCTCATCTTGAGTGTAAAGGCTCGTTTCTGCCCATGTAGAATAGGCTGCGTATTCTTTGAATGCATAAAAACAACTTGTATCACGAATATGTTACTAAACGACAGCCTGGGTCTCTGTGCAAAATCATCATCACATCCGTCCCCTCGATTGTCGTGCAGTACTTTTTGTCAGGAGTCAGGTTCACTATTTTGTCTGACAGATTCATCCGAGGAATACAAAGAGTTCCTCGTACAACTTCATGCTGCATTAAAAGCAAATATATTTTACGCGGGGGGGGGGTATAGCAACCTTTTTACGCCAAAACAGCCTTGAAGTGCTGCTTTACGCGGGCAGCTCTGAAGCTCTACTTTATGCCATACAGCCTTAAAGCTTTATTTTCTGCGTATAGCTCTGAAGTCATATTTTTTCGTCACACATCGTTGGAGCTCTGTTTTATACGAACTTCTTGTATGTTGGGGGTTTTGACTGTATGATACACGTACAATTCTCCAGCATATTTCATGCTTCTACAAGACCCCCTTCAAAGTTTTCAAATTCCTAGTAATTTAAAATACTTTGAATGAAGCATTAAATGGTCAAATTTGACTCGTTCCTTGAGGCTGATTTTTTTCAACGATATTTAAGAAGTTGTTAGAATTTGGTATGTTCTCTTCTTCCTATATAAAGGCAAGCGAGTGAACCTGCTTTTCCATATTCCCTTCACCACAAAGATGGCTGCTGAGATTCATTGGGCTGATCTGAGAAAGAAGAAGATTTTGCTCTTCCAGCATGTAAGGAGCCGTAAAAAGAGACATCTTCGAGAAAATATTCTATGCCACGATGGATCATGGAAGGATATTATAACTTCCTTTGCTCGGGATAATCATCAATTTTATATGGCAATTCATCCAGGAGAGAGGAAGGGTCTCATCGGACCACACAACTTGATAGCTGTATTTTCCTCTATTATGAAGCTGGTCCCAGGTGGGCAGCTTGGCCGTGTCTTCCAGTATTGTGTTGGGTCTGAATCCCTAATACAATTCTAAACATGGCCGCCATGGCGTATGGGGGTGGGCTTAAATAATTTATACATGCCCAGTTCTGTATCCTCCCTCCATTGACCATTTTCTTGGCCTCCCGGCCGAAGAAGTGTTGTAGAAGAAGCAATGAAGATCTCCATCAGACGATAACCTAGCGTAATAGATTCCCATCATATGTAATTATGACCTTGAATATTAATGAAAAATCCTTTGTAAAGTAGATTTCCATCATATGTAATCATGATTAATAAACTTGTCTTCTTTTACGCACTACTGATTTGACATATTGCTGTGAGGAAGTCTGATAATGTGCAGCTTCAACACGTTTGAGTAATTTTTTACGCTGACTCTGATAAATGCGCATCCGATCATATCCCAACTTTCATGCGTAACGGGAGACGCGTAAAAAGCTCTTTAGCATTAAGTTGTCTTTAAAAATCCAACTATCATGCTATTTTTGATGAGGATTCACATAGAATTCTGAACCATTATTTCTCCTTCATAAATATGAAGAACATCTGTTCAAAACATCATCTTCAAAAGAATGGCTTCTCGAATAATTCTCTAGACGAGGCAAGAAATGTCCGTCGAACAGGCCATCCCTGAACTAGATATAAAAATTCTGGCCAAACTTCGAATAAACTATCAATGGCCAAAAAGTCATCATCTAGTGAGAAGACACTTTTAGGGAACGCCTCGGTCCTTCGTCTGATGAAGTCTTTTCGACTGAGGAAGAAGAACATTTTCTGCATAAACTCTCGTAACTGGCTTTTTCAAGCGTGAAACCCGAATTATCAAGATATACGCGTATTCTGCTAGCTGATCTATCCCGCGTAATTTAAGATGCACGTAGCATAGATCCGCAGCTTCTGAGCATAGAATCGTAGATCTGTAGCTTCTGAGCGTAAAAGCTTCTGAGCGTAAAATCATAGATCTGTAGCTTCTGAGCGTAAAAACTTCTGAGCGTAAAATCATATATCTGTAGCTTCTGAGCATAAAATCATAGATATGTAGCTTCTGAGCGTAAAAGCTTCTGAGCGTAAAATCATAGATTTGTAGCTTCTGATCATAAAATTGTAGATCTGTAGCTTCTGAGTGTAAAAGATTCTGAGCGTAAAATTATAGATCTGTAGCTTATTAGCATAAAATCGTAGATCTGTAGCATCTGAGCGTAAAAGGCTTCTGAGCGTAAAATCATAGATCTGTAGCTTCTGAGCATAAAATCGTAGATCTGTAGCTTCTGAGCGTAAAAGCTTCTGAGCGTAAAATCATAGATCTGTAGCTTCTGAGCGTAAAATCGTAGATCTGTAGCTTCTGAGCGTAAAAGCTTCTGGGCATAAAATCATAGATCTGTGCTCCGCGCGAAAAAGAGTCTTAGCATAAAATCAGGGATCCGTTATGCAGTATGACTATCTATCTTCCTGTTTAATGATAGGCTGACGTGGTCCCAAATCATAACCGACAATTAAAAATTGGATTTGGTTAAGGATTCGAAGAGTCACTTGAACTCTATAAATAGGCCTAGGTCATGAGAGAGAAAAATCCCTCACCTGTCTTTGCAAAACCCTTTGTTTCTTTCTGAAGTCTCTTAGTCTCTTTCTGAGTTTTGCCATGGCACCAAAACAGGCCTCCGTTGCTAAAGGAAAGAAAACTGCTTCTTCATCTCGCTCCACTGCTCAAGCACGAGCGACCCCTACTAGGCCAAGCGAGCCTCATTCTAAGCGAAGTGTTCCGCCGTCTAGCTGTGCATCGGGTATCACAGGTAAAGACTTCGAGAGGAGAAAAACCCTTTGCACACGTTGTACGTGTATGCGCAAATACGCCCATATTCCTAATGTGTCAGCGTAAAACTCCATATTTTTGGAGTCTAGCGTAAAAACTTAGACTGTCAAAATTTGGCGTATACTGCGAACCTTGCGTTTTTACGCATTGGATGTAAATTCCAGCGTAAAACTCAAGTTTTGGCAGTCTGGCGTAAAAACTCATACTGTCAAGTTTTGGCGTATACTTCCAACCTTGAGTTTTACGTACTGGAAATAAATTCCAGCATAAAACTCAAGTTTTTGCAGTCTGTCGTAAAAACTCAGACTGTCAAGTTTTGGCATATACGGCAAGAGTGTAGCACTTTATGTTTTACGCGCTGAAAGAAGATTACAGCGTAAAATTGACTTTTTCTCTTGCTTTTTGCAGTAGACCTACAGATCCCTCCTCTGGCTGAAGTGATGGGCTCTGCTGCGGGAATGCTGAATTCCAACTATTTGGAGAATTTGTCCCATGTGACCTTCCCCATCTCTGGGAACGAGTATCCTCAAGAAAGGGGAACTCTGATCTCTGCCCAAGGGGAAAGGATATTGCTGAGTATGATCAGTAGGGAACCCCTGACGTACATAGACGGCACTGAGTATAAGAAACCAGCTTTCTTATTTGGGAATGTTATTGATAAACATTCCTAGATAAAGCCCAAGAAGGAAGATTGGGTATTTTCTGCTGAGGTCACGGTCATGTATCTGCCAAAGATGCCTAGCGATTACCCTATCTCGGCATTCTTCCATGCCACACATCCCAGAAAGATGGTATGGACTCTGACTCCTGATCTTCATAGGCGGCCAGGGAAGATCTTTTATAAGAAAGGATTAAGCCGAGGATCCTATGTAAGCAGTCCCTCAGGCCCTGCCATGCCCTTCAGAGGATTACAGTAGGGCAGCGTCCCGAGTGAAGACTCTTCCTTGATCCAGCTATTTCAAATGGCAAACTTCTGCAATGAGTTCATGGCGCAGGAAGGAGTATACCCCAGGGTTAACCCTCGCACTAATGGATGGCTCAACCCTCAGAACCTTCGATGGTCCAGTTTAACTACATGGGCCCTGAAGCACTTCCAGATGGAGCTGGAGAGTATCAATCTATTTGAGGCTGTGAGTGCTACCAGTGTGGGATTGCCTATCAACCCCAATTTGTTTTTGGCTTTGATGGAGCGATATAACTCGCTTACTGGGACTTTCGCCACTCCAATGGGTGAGTTGGGCCTAGCCCTTCATGAGATAGCAGAAATCTCTAAGCTGCCAATTAGAGACATCCCTTAAGAAGAATACGTCCCCACCAACAGAGAGTTGAAGGATACCAGCCCTCTAGTATTGGCAGTGTACCAAGAGCTGATGAGCCATTATCTTGCATGTACCACTTTCTACAGGGAGCCCTCTGTCTTAGCCCATATTAACAAATGGGTGTACTTCCTTTTCTTCTATCAGACTAGAAATGCCAAGCAGGACAAGGTTGTAGATAGCAAAGATAAGGCTTTGAACCTTCTGAGCATGCTTAGTGCCAACACAGTCGATGATCTTATCGAAGATGCAGGGGATCCAGATTGTGTTCTCGATGAAGAGATAGGGGGTTATCCTGCAGGAACCAAAGCCTTCAGTTATATGAGGCATTGTCGCAAGCCTCTGTCAAGGGAAGCTCAACTAGCTGGCTTTCTCTCTATTTGGCTACGCCGATGGGTGGTGTCGGGCATCGTGTCTGCGGATCGCATTTATCGCAACACCTTATGGCCTGCAGTGTGTTTGGTATTTAGTGCTAGATTGGGCTTGCTCCCTGCCATGGTATACAGGATACAAGCTGGCCTGAGGGCTATTACTGATGGGTTGCTGGCCGATACTACGCAGCATAAAGGATATCCCAGAGTGGAATTACCATTCTTATATCTGATGGGATGGCTAATCCTTTACAACACTAGAGTGATGTCTCCCGGATCTGCCAGTGGTTCGGGACATAACTTCTTGTTGAATTACAAGAATTCCCTTTGGAATGTGACTAGCGTCATTGATTTTCGACTAGCACTAAATTTTGCCCATGGTTGGAAGTTCTTCTACACCGTCTCCCCCGTACATATTAATCAACAGGGGACGAAGCTTCAGGATACAGGTCAGGGGAAGACTATTCTTTCTCCTGAAGCCTTTTACTGGTTGGTCTGCAATAGACCTTTCCACCTGCTGTACAGAAGTGAGGGCCACTGCTACTTGGAGCCTTATCTGCCTAGCCGTTTTGCCAGGCAATTTGGGTACGACTAGTTGTATGTGGAAAATCCCATCACCAGCTTCAAGTTCAAAGGTGGATTTATTGATGGAGCTAGAGGATGGTGGTATTTCATCATGGGTTGTACTGGAGCAACCTTTGTTGTGCCCGCGACTTCTCTCTCCATGGAGTTGTGTATTCTTCATTCGTACGTACAGTTTTATGCGTCCATCAATACCTTCTATCATAATTTTGATGTACATAGAAGTTTCAGAATGCCCTCCCATAGGTCTACAGGAAGAGAGAAGATACCGTCTGTTTCCTCGAATAAAGGTGATGAAACCACCGGTGCAGATGACTATTTGCTGATTTTACCGAGAGGCATAATAGCTCCGCCAGCAGAGCCTCTCATAATCTCCAATAAACGAAAGGCTTCCACTTTGAAAGAGCCTTTCCCCCGCAAGAAAAAGCAGGCTGCCAAAGGTCCTAAAAAGACTTCCACTAAGGGGGCCTCTAGGAGTGAGCCTATTGCTTCCCCTGTTAGGGATGGTTCTTTGATTAGGGGTCCTTCGCCTTTTCGAGAAGGAACCTCCACAGTTCCAGCTGACAGTGCTGGAGATTATTTGCTCGCGACTGTTGCCGCTACCACCGCTACTGGTAGTACTTCTAGATCGCCTTCAAGGTCGAGCATAATAAGAGTCAGTATGCCTTTACCGAGATAAATAATGGGCCTAGCCCCTCCTTCGTCTGTAAGTATTTCAAGCGAGATTCCACCCGATGAACCTCAAGTAGACCTGGGTGATGACTGGGATGACTACCCTCAAACGTCAGTTGGTGCACCCTCTTCTCCAGGTATGACAGCTTGTTTAGCATCATTAAGAAATGATTTAGCTATACAGGCTGCAGACGCACTATACATACCATCGGCCATGGGTAAATGCTGTCTCTAGGCTTTTTTCAGGAAAATTAACATCAAATTGATATTAACTTTCTCTTATCTTATTTTCGGGCGAAGATATCTCGGGGGAGGGCAGAGTTGACACAACTTCTGACTTTGTTGCGGATCCACCTAATGAAATGGCGGTGCCCGACGTCGAAGAAGCATAATTTGAAGCTGCTGATCTTTCCTCCGCAACATTCTCGGGTGTCATCCCGCCAGTAGCAGTTCAAATAATATCAGAGGAGGATGAGCCCACCATCTCGACTGTGCCTCCTTCGTCAAGCATGCCAGCAACTTCAACCATTTTTGGTGTCTCTTCTTTTGTTGCACCATCTGTTGAAGCAATGATTGTGGCAACATCCTCTACAGTCATTCCAGATAGGAGGCTTACCGATATTACGGCCACTCCCAGCGTCCATTCGAGCTTTGCTATGCTAGTTGATCAATACACTAGCATATTCTACCTCACATTGAAAGAATTGATATCTATGGTGCTGGAGAAGAATCTAGGCTTTGATGCTCTAAAGATGTCCTCCAATCTCACCATAGCGCAGATTAGAAATTTTAATAGCGCTGAAAAAGCTAATGCGCTAGAGCAAATAGTTAATGGTTTAGAATAACCCATTAACAAATATTTGTAACTATCCCGAGTTGGCATTGATGACCTGGTTCAGGCTGAGTATGACTCCCTAACTGCGAAACTTGATCAGCAGACAGAATTTTTAAACAAATTCATCTAGGAACATTAACAAGAGATGGATAAAGAGCAAGTAGTATTAGTGGAGAGTATTCCTCAGCTAGCTCAATGTTGCGCAGAATGTTAGGGATACGAAGTGAGGGTTCAAGAATTGGAAGCTGAACTTGTTCAGACAAGGGAGAGGCTTCTCAAAGCATCGTTGTTCGCAATGTATTGGAGGACCAAGTGAGTACAGCTCAGCAAAACTTGAGATATGTGGGTGTCATCCACGCAAGTTTTGTTGATACTCTGTCCGAATTATCTCTCTTGAGCAATGACGAGGCAAGGATGGAATGGGCTCACACTAACATTTTGAACTCCAGGAATGAGAGGATGGCTGCTTTGGTGTCACTACCACATTTTCTAGAAAAGGGTATTTTGGTAATTTCCTATTTAAATAAATATTGTGCATGGTAAATAATTTTTGTTGTATTATTTAATTATTGTTGGATGTTATTTAATTATTTTAGACTTATTTTAGTAGACCCAACTAGTATAGTTTGGACCCATGGACCAACATGAATTAATTAGTTAGACTTGGCCCATTTAGAAAGCCCATGGTTAAGAAGATGGATTAAATTAATTAAATGATTAGACTAGAAGCTTCCTTCCTTAAATATTTCTTCATGAGAGGCCCCAAGGGGTACATTGGACATTTTACAATTGCTTGGGGGAGGGGCTATGGCCGGCCTATTAAAGAGGAAGGGAAATTTCTCTCTCCTCTCATCTCATTCCAAATCTAGATATAGAATTCTCCCACTACCAAATTCCCTCCATTCCCAATCCAATTCCCTACCAAATTTATTCCAAATTCTTTCCAATTCACCATTAGAGAAGGAGGAAGCAAGGATCTAGAAGAAGGAAGCAAGGATCTACAAAGAGGAGCAAGGATCTACAATTTGGAAGCAAGTTCATCTCAATTGGAGGTTTCATTGGGAATCCATCTCCCAATAGGTATAATTCAGATTTTCCCATTTAAATAGCTTCTAAATATGAGATTTAATCATGTAAAATCAACCTATATGTATGTAGTACCCATAGGACTTTGTTTTGTGTTCATAGGAGACCCATGGAGAAAGTTATGGTACTTTTTGTGTCAATTTTATTGGAATTTCGAATTTATATTTTTTTGTGTGTGTCAATTGATCCTATAGATCAATTGGACATGAGATTTGTGTTTGAGGCTAGTGTCGTATCCATATTGGGATACTTGTGGTTCGTATCCCAACTATTTGGTGATACGTGTCATTTGGGGGTTTTCCTCCGACACGGGGCTTTGAACATGTCGTATTTTGACACGGACACATAGATCTACTTTTGACGCTTTGATTTGTTCATAAATATTATTTGTGATTTGTTTGTGTCCTTCGGGGTGCATTTGGTTGTGTGTTGGACTCGTGTCGCATGCGTATCCTAAATCTAGTGGGATACGGTGAGATACTCTCCAATTGTGTGTATTTTTGCATAGATCTAATTAATTGTGGTTCAATTCTTCATTTATAATTAGTATATATATATGGATATTAAATATTTATTTTGTGTAATTATTATAGTAATTATTGTAGCATAGATCTATATTTTGGGTGTGCTAATATAATGTACAATATAATATGTAGCTTCTTGCATGCAAATATATATGTTACTACTTGTTAAATAATATAATTTATACATAAAATATTTTATAAAATATATTTGTATGTTTAATTGTGTAATTATATTATTTATAATTATTATGTAATTATTTGGATATTAATGTAAATATTTTAGGTGTGCTTCTAGCCATGTAAATTATATGTTCTTTGTTAAATATTTGAAGGTATAAGTTTATGTGTATATTAATATATATATGTACATTTTTGTATTAATGGTTTATATATATATATATATATATATACTATTTTATATATTCAGTTTATATATATATATATATTGTTTATATATTCTGTTTTTATATATATAATTATATATATACAACTTATTTTAGTGACAGTGAATTAATGACAGTAAAAACTGTCATTAATTAGCCGACTAATAGCAGCCGCTGTAGCCTTCGGGCAATTAATGACAAACCTGTCATTAATTGCAGCAGCGGGAAACAGCAGCTTTTCTGCGACGTTTTTCCGCGACAATTTAACTGTCAGCGAAAACCAAAGCAGTGGCAGTTTATTATTTGGGTTTCGGTGACAGTCCTTCGGTGACAGTCCCGACTGTCACTATTTAAACTGTTTTGATTTAATCCTATTTTATTCACTGTTTTTCAATGACGCTTTGACAGATTTAATGTATATATTATAATTGTATATATATATATGTATATATATATGTGTTTTGTGAGGAATAATAATTGTAATAATATATTATGTTATTTATATAAATGTTGGGTTGTATATATATTATTTTAGGGTATATATTAATTGTATTATTAGTATACTTTGTGTGAGTTCTTTTTGAATCTAATTTGATTCCTAAATTATTGTAGTTTATCTCTATATTATTTTATAGATGTCTTGTGAGGTTGACTTTGGGTTTGACCATGTTTGACTTTAGTGGACTTTAGAGTTGACCATAGTTGACTTTTGACTTAGAATTGACTTATTGACCTAGAAATTGCCTAGTTTGACTTGTTCTCTTTTCGGGACCTTGTATTAATGTGGTATTCCATATCTAGGTCTTCGAGGCACCGAGTCAGACATTGTGAGACTGTTCATTGGACTTCAGGCGAGTACATTCTCTGATAGTTTCTCATTTATGATATCCTCTATGTTCGTTGTATCTAGTGTAGATATACATGTTCTCTTGACACTATGGTTACACGGATTGGTATATCCGGATCTCTTCATGAGATGTTATTCCTTGGTATATGGTGTATATGGTGCAAGTATTGTTTCATTGGTTATCTTGTACATGTACAGACACCGATTCTCGGGGAGACTAGCTATCTTCTTGGGGAATCTAGTGCCATAACGTACCGTGGTTGGATCTATTATACCAGTCGGGGTGGGGAGTATTTTAGTGTAGATATGTGATCATACCCTCCTTGTGCATGTCTTGTTCCTTGTGAGTGTTGATCATACACCGCACGTATAATCAGCCAGGCCATTATACTCTTGTGCAAGTTCCTAAGCCGATCACATGTTAAAGCTAGTACTCACACACTTAGTCATTAGTATTCTTGTTCTATCAGCATATTGTTCATTATTGTATTTCTTTCCAGTACTTCCTTATTGTCTATATATTTCTTGTATCTATTTATGCATCTTGTTTATCCACAGCTACTTACTGTTACATAGTTTTTATCATTATTTGAGAACTGCTGTTAGGGTTGTACTCTGCTCCTTTCCTGACTGGATATATTTTTCCAGATGACACTGAGGAGTACCCTACCTATTATGGACCCCAGGATGTTGTGGGTTTAGATTCTGAGACCCTGGCTCAAGAGGGACTTATCCCAACTGAGGCAGTTGACCCTGGAGTTGTAGCTTTATAGTTTTGTAGTATTCTTTTGTACTGGATTTGTCTCCAGCATATTTCTGTATTTTTCTTCAGACTCATTGATGTATTATTTTAGACTCATGAGTTGTATTGTGACTATTCTATTCTTTATCTGATTCGTGTTCATTCTATCTTAGTTCTGTGATTGAGTACACTATCTTTTGGTGGTTCATTATATTAGATAGACTTTCTAGACAGCGTTCTACCGCCGATTCTGCGGCGTAGGCTGGGCGTTGTTTCCGACTAGTACCCTTATCCCGGGTGCGGGTCGTGACACATTTTTGGTGGTGGCCCATGCAGGTCTAGCTTCACAAGTTTGTGATATCATGGTAGTGTGACAATTTAGTTGTACTACTGCGAGCCTGCGATAGGATATAGGAAATAGGCTGAGATACTCAATCACATCTAGGAAAATTCTTTTGATTCAACTATTCTCCTTTGACGTTGATACTTGATCTCTTAAACTGTCCTTTTCTTGATGTCTTACATCTTGTGCCATATTGATTCTTTCTTTCGCTTTGTCTCAGGATGCCGCCTAAGACTAGATCACAGCAAGGGAGAGCAGTTTCTGAGAGGTCTGCGACATCCCGAGGGCCTGCACCAGTCACTTCTCCGGTGATTGGAGTGTCAGCTGCTTTCGGAGGTCCACCACCCACTCAGAGGACTGTGCCAGCTGTATCTGAGGGGCTTCCACCTCCACCTCCTGTGCCAGCAGAGGCGTCACAGATGTTTACTCTGTTTCGTGAGATGCTCGAGGCACAGAGGGCTCAGTCGGAGGCACATCAGAGGCAGACCGACGTTCTACGGCAGGGTATCGAGAGTGCTCATCAGCTTGCTCGTGCTGTAGTTGAGAGAGGAGTTCCGGTCCAGCAGCAAGTTGTTCCTCAGGTTGCTCAGCTTCGGCCAGGCAACATTCAGGACTTCAAGAAACTGGAGCCTAGGGTTTTCAAAGGGACGGAGGGCATCGTCTATGCTGATGATTGGCTCGAGGACATTGAGCGTCTTATGAGGGTGTCCCGTCTTTCTGAAGATCTGAAGGTTGAGGCGGTAGGACTTCAACTGTTCGACGTCGCTCGTACTTGGTTCAGGAATGAGCCGGTTCTAGTTGACGCAGGACAATCTTGGGAGGTATTCAGGGACCTTGTCAAGAAGAAGTTTTTCGCCCGGATAGACAGGCTTGACTTGGGGAGACAATTTGAGAGTCTCATTCAGGAAAGCATGTCTGTGGAGGAATACGCTGCAGAGTTCGGTAGGCTGAGCCGATTTGCAGAGTATCTGGTGAGGAAGCCGGAGGTTCGAGCTATTCGTTTCTGAGAGGGTCTAAACTGGGAGGTAAAGATTCTCATTCCGTCTTTTTATGAGACATACTCGGAGATACTTGCGGAGGCACGCAAGGTTGAGCGGGATCTGGGTTTGAAGACCAAGAAAGACCGTGATTCTTTTCTGGGGGCCAACGGCAGTGCAGTATCTGCCAAACGTCCTCATTTCTAGTCCAGACCTTTCCAGCAGCCACAGCAGAACCAGACTCCAGCTAGAGCGCCTTTTCACCAGGCACCTCAGCAGCAGAGGCAGTTACAGCAAGCTCTATGCAACTTCTGCAAGAAGCCCGGCCACATCTGGGAAGTTTGCAGAAAGAGGCTAGGAGTTTGTTTGTATTGTGGTACTGAAGGGCATCAATTGAGGGAGTGTCCTCGTCGTGCAGTTCAGGGAGCAGCTCCAGCTCCGAGGGCACAGATGAGACCACCTGCAGCACAACCGAGGGGACCGCTTCCGACACAGCAGCAGCGTTTTGTCCAGCATCAACAGCAGGGAGGTGCTCGGCAGGGACGAGCGTTTGCTATGACAGTCGAAGAGGAGGAACCCACCAGAGATGTCATCGCAGGTTCTATTCTTCTTGATTCCATTCCAGCTTTAGCTTTGTTTGATAGTGGTGCTTCCCATAGTTTTGTATCTGTTTCTTTTGCTCTAAAGCATGGTTTGGTAGCTGAGTCTTTGCTTAGGACTTGCAAGATCATGACCGGGGGAGGCATTATCCTGGTTAATAATATTTGTAAAGATCGGAGAGTTACTCTGGGAGGCCGAGAGTTGAGTGCGTGTCTACTTGTAATGCCACTTCCGAGCTACGACATTGTACTCGGGATGGATTGGTTGAGTAGGCACCGTGCTAGCATAGATTGTAGAGGAGGTAGAGTTTTGTTTGGTTCGCCAGGAGAGCCAGAGTTCGAGTTTGCTAGAGGAGCTGCAGAGCAGGGAGAAGGCATTATTTGTGGAGCTATGGTGGAAGGCAAGGAGTTGCCACATCCGTTGATAGCAGAATTTTTGGATGTGTTTCCTGAAGAATTGCCAGGATTGCCGCCAGATCGAGATGTTGAATTTTCTATAGACTTGGTGCCAGGTACAGAACCGATTTCGCAGCATGTCTATAGAGTAAACAACAGCGAGCTGGTCGAGTTGAAGAAGCAGGTGGACGAATTGCAGGATAAGGGGTTTATCAGATCGAGTTCTTCACCATGGGGAGCCCCGGTATTGTTTGTACGTAAGAAGGATGGATCAGTGCGTATGTGCATTGATTACAGGGCTTTGAATAATCTCACTATCAAGAATAAGTATCCTTTGCCACGGATTGATGATCTGTTTGATCAGTTGAGTGGTGCGAAGGTATTTTCTAAGATAGATTTGAGATCAGGCTACCATCAGGTGAAGGTGAAGCCGGAGGACATACCGAAGACTGCTTTTAGAACTCGGTATGGTCAGTACGAGTTTATGGTGATGCCGTTTGGTTTGACTAATGCATCGGCGGTATTTATGAACTTGATGAACAAGGTGTTCCACCAGTACCTTGACAAGTTTGTGGTGGTGTTCATTGACGACATACTCATATACTCGAGGACACCGGAGGAGCATGAGGAGCATTTGAGGATTGTGTTGGATGTGCTGAGGAAGGAGAAGCTGTATGGAAAGTTGTCCAAATGTGAGTTTTTCTTGGACAAGGTGGAATTCTTGGGGCATGTTGTGACTGGTGATGGTATTTCAGTGGATCCGAAGAAGATTTCAGCAGTGGAATCTTGGAAGACTCCGAGTTCGGTAGCAGAGATCAGGAGTTTCTTGGGATTGGCAGGCTACTACAGAAAGTTTGTGCAAGATTTTTCGAGGATTGCCGAGCCGATGACCAGACTCACAAGGAAGGATGTGGAGTTTGTTTGGACGGAAGATTGCCAGGCCGCTTTTGAGGAGTTGAAGAAGAGGTTGACGTCTGCTCCTATTTTGACGTTGCCATCAGGGTCCGGAGGTTTCACTATTTATAGTGATGCATCGGGAAAGGGTTTAGGTTGTGTTCTTCAGCAGCATAGGAAAGTGATTGCCTATGCATCTAGGCAATTGCGTCCTCATGAAAAGAACTATCCTACCCATGATTTGGAGTTGGCAGCTGTCATATTCGCCCTGAAGTTGTGGAAACATTATTTGTACGGAGAGCGTGTGGAGATCTTCACAGACCACAAAAGCTTGAAGTACGTTTTCACGCAGAAGGAGTTGAACATGAGGCAGCATCGGTGGTTGGAACTGATGAAGGATTTTGATATCTCTTTGCAATATCATCCTGGGAAGGCCAATGTAGTTGCCGATGCTTTGAGCAGGTATCCGGTAGCTATGTTCTTGACGCAGGATCGATATTTGTTGGAGGACTTGGAGAGCTTGGGCATTGAGGTGATTGTTCCGGGTGGTGCTATGCAGATGTGGGGATTGCAGATACATTCAGATTTGATGGATAGGATCAAGGCAGCACAGTATGATGACGTATCTTTGAGGAGTATCAGAGCTCAGGTGAGAGCAGGATTGGAGGATGATTTCACTATTGCAGAGGATGGATCTTTGATGCATGGAGTTAGATTGTGTGTGCCTAGTGGGGAGTTGCGAGAGGAGATATTGCAGGAAGCGCATCGCTCTCAGTATTCCATACATCCAGGTGCTAACAAGATATATCAGGATATGCGAGAGAGTGTGTGGTGGTATGGCATGAAGAGGAAAGTGGCACAGTTTGTATCCAGATGCTTAGTGTGCCAGCAGGTGAAAGCCGAGAGGCAGAGGCCAGGAGGTTTACTTCAGCCATTACCCATTCCAGAGTGGAAGTGGGAACACATTACTATGGATTTTGTGTCCGGACTACTACGATCTCCAGGAGGAAAAGACGCAATTTGGGTCATTGTTGATAGATTGACCAAGTCGGCCCACTTTTTGCCTTTCAAGGTGGGTTTGTCTACGGAGAAGCTGGCAGAGATGTATGTGAGGCAGATCGTTAGGATACATGGAGTTCCCGTCAGCATAGTCTCAGATCGGGATAGTCGTTTCACTTTTCATTTCTGGAGGAGTTTGCAGGAGAGTTTGGGCACTCAGCTCAAGTTCAGTACTGCATATCATCCCCAGACAGATGGGCAGTTAGAGAGGACTATTCAGACTCTCGAGGATATGTTGCGCACTTGTTTACTAGATTTCGGGGGTTCTTGGGAGGACCATCTCCATTTGGTAGAGTTTGCTTACAACAACAGTTACCAGGCCAGTATAGAGATGTCACCTTTTGAAGCTCTATATGGTCGGAGGTGTCGTACTCCTTTGTCTTGGGACGATGTTGGAGAGAGAGTTTTGCTTGGGCCAGAGATGGTTGTGGATGCAGCAGAGAAGGTTCAGTTGATCAGAGACAGACTTCGAGTGGCACAGGACAGACAACGGCATTGGGCCAATAGCCATCGGAGACCCTTGGAGTTTGAGGTATAGTTTAGATTTTATTTTGTGTGCTTGTTCTTGGTTGTTTGTTATAGATAAGTTCTTAAGGTGGTGTTTTGTTCTAGGTGGGTGGTTTGGTGTTTCTGAGGATTTCTCCGACACGAGGCACGATTCGCTTCGGTGGAGGCGGAAAGCTTAGTCCGCGATTCATTGGACCTTTCACTATTCTAGAGAGGGTCGGTACAGTTGCTTATAGACTAGACTTGCCACCTGCATTGGAGGGAGTGCATAATGTGTTTCATGTGTCGCAGTTGAGACGATACGTGGCAGATCCTAGTCATGTATTAGATCACTCAGAGATAGAGGTGGGCCCTACTCTTAGCTATCCAGGGCAGCCAGTTGGGATTCTGGATCAGAGAGAGAAGGTGCTGAGGAACCAGACTATTCCTTTGGTGCGCGTCGCATGGAGGTATCACTCTCCGGGGGAGCCTACTTGTGAGAGAGAGGATGACATGCGAGAGCGTTATCCATATTTGTTTGTACCTTGAGGTATGTTATTTTTTAGTTACGTTCTGTTCATTAGTTAATGGTGATTCTTTAGTTCTGTTCTGTGATTTTCTGGGGGTAGTTTTCGTCTTTGAATTTCGAGGACGAAATTATTTTAAGGAGGGTAGACTTGTCACTACCATATTTTCTAGAAAAGGGTATTTTGGTAATTTCCTATTTAAATAAATATTGTGCATGGTAAATAATTTTTGTTGTATTATTTAATTATTGTTGGATGTTATTTAATTATTTTATACTTATTTTAGTGGACCCAACTAGTTTAGTTTGGACCCATGGACCAACATGAATTAATTAGTTAGACTTGGCCCATTTAGAAAGCCCATGGTTAAGAAGATGGATTAAATTAATTAAATGATTAGACTAGAAGCTTCCTTCCTTAATTATTTCTTCATGAGAGGCCCCAAGGGGTACATTGGACGTTTTACAATTGCTTGGGGGAGGAAATTTCTCTCTCCTCTCATCTCATTCCAAATCTAGATCTAGAATTCTCCCACTACCAAATTCCCTCCATTCCCAATCCAATTCCCTACCAAATTCATTCCAAATTCTTTCCAATTCACCATTAGAGAAGGAGAAAGCAAGGATCTAGAAGAAGGAAGCAAGGATCTACAAAGAGGAGCAAGGATCTATAATTTGGAAGCAAGTTCATCTCAATTGGAGGTTTCATTGGGAATCCATCTCCCAATAGGTATAATTCAGATTTTCCCATTTAAATAGCTTCTAAATCTGAGATTTAATCATGTAAAATCAACCTATATGTATGTAGTACCTATAGGACTTTGTTTTGTGTTCATAGGAGACCCATGGAGAAAGTTATGGTGCTTTTTGTGTCAATTTTGTTGGAATTCCGAATTTATATTTTTTTGTGTGTGTCAATTGATCCTATAGATCAATTGGACATGAGATTTGTGTTTGAGGCTAGTGTCGTGTCCATATTGGGATACTTGTGGTTCGTATCCCAACTATTTGGTGATACGTGTCATTTGGGGGTTTTCCTCCGACACGGGGCTTTGAACATGTCGTATTTTGACACGGACACATAGATCTACTTTTGACGCTTTGATTTGTTCATAAATATTATTTGTGATTTGTTTGTGTCCTTCTGGGTGCATTTTGTTGTGTGTTGGACTCGTGTCGCATACGTATCCTAGATCTAGTGGGATACGGTGAGATACTCTCCAATTGTGTGTATTTTTGCATAGATCTAATTAATTGTGGTTCAATTCTTCATTTATAATTAGTATATATATATGGATATTAAATATTTATTTTGTGTAATTATTATAGTAATTATTGTAGCATAAATCTATATTTTGGGTGTGCTAATATAATGTACAATATAATATGTAGCTTCTTGCATGCAAATATATATGTTACTACTTGTTAAATAATATAATTTATACGTAAAATATTTTATAAAATATATTTGTATGTTTAATTGTGTAATTATATTATTTATAATTATTATTTAATTATTTGGATATTAATGTAAATATTTTAGGTGTGCTTCTAGCCATGTAAATTATATGTTCTTTGTTAAATATTTGAAGGTATAAGTTTATGTGTATATTAATATATATATGTACATTTTTGTATTAATGGTTTATATATATATATATATACTGTTTTATATATTCTGTTTATATATATATATATATATATATATTGTTTATATATTCTGTTTTTATATATATAATTATATATATACAACTTGTTTTAGTGACAGTGAATTAATGACAGTAAAAACTGTCATTAATTAGCCGACTAATAGCAGCCGCTGTAGCCTTCGGGCAATTAATGACAAACCTGTCATTAATTGCAGCAGCGGGAAACAGCAGCTTTTCTGCGATGTTTTTCCGCGACAGTTTAACTGTCAGCGAAAACCAAAGCAGTGGCAGTTTATTATTTGGGTTTCGGTGACAGTCCTTCGGTGACAGTCCCGACTGTCACTATTTAAACTGTTTTGATTTAATCCTATTTTATTCACTGTTTTTCAATGACGCTTTGACAGATTTAATGTATATATTATAATTGTATATATATATGTATATATATATGTGTTTTGTGAGGAATAATAATTGTAATAAAATATTATGTTATTTATATAAATATTGGGTTGTATATATATTATTTTAGGGTATATATTAATTGTATTATTAGTATACTTTGTGTGAGTTCTTTTTGAATCTAATTTGATTCCTAAATTATTGTAGTTTATCTCTATATTATTTTATCGATGTCTTGTGAGGTTGACTTTGGGTTTGACCATGTTTGACTTTAGTGGACTTTAGAGTTGACCATAGTTGACTTTTGACTTAGAATTGACTTATTGACCTAGAAATTGCCTAGTTTGACTTGTTCTCTTTCCGGGACCTTGTATTAATGTGGTATTCCATATCTAGGTCTTCGAGGCACCGAGTCAGACATTGTGAGACTGTTCATTGGACTTCAGGCGAGTACATTCTCTGATAGTTTCTCATTTATGATATCCTCTATGTTCGTTGTATCTAGTGTAGATATACATGTTCTCTTGACACTATGGTTACACGGATTGGTATATCCGGATCTCGTCATGAGATGTTATTCCTTGGTATATGGTGTATATGGTGCAAGTATTGTTTCATTGGTTATCTTGTACATGTACAGACACCGATTCTCGGGGAGACTAGCTATCTTATTGGGGAATCTAGTGCCATAACGTACCGTGGTTGGATCTATTATACCAGTCGGGGTGGGGAGTATTTTAGTGTAGATATATGATCATACCCTCCTTGTGCATGTCTTGTTCCTTGTGAGTGTTGATCATACACCGCACGTATAATCAGCCAGGCCATTATACTCTTGTGCAAGTTCCTAAGCCGATCACATGTTAAAGCTAGTACTCACACACTTAGTCATTAGTATTCTTGTTCTATCAGCATATTGTTCATTATTGTATTTCTTTCCAGTACTTCCTTATTGTCTATATATTTCTTGTATCTATTTATGCATCTTGTTTATCCACAGCTACTTACTGTTACATAGTTTTTATCATTATTTGAGAACTGCTGTTAGGGTTGTACTCTGCTCCTTTCCTGACTGGATATATTTTTCCAGATGACACTGAGGAGTACCCTACCTATTATGGACCCCAGGATGTTGTGGGTTTAGATTCTGAGACCCTGGCTCAAGAGGGACTTATCCCAACTGAGGCAGTTGACCTTGGAGTTGTAGCTTTATAGTTTTGTAGTATTCTTTTGTACTGGATTTGTCTCCAGCATGTTTCTGCATTTTTCTTCAGACTCATTGATGTATTATTTTAGACTCATGAGTTGTATTGTGACTATTCTATTCTTTATCTGATTCGTGTTCATTCTATCTTAGTTCTGTGATTGAGTACACTATCTTTTGGTGGTTCATTATATTAGATAGACTTTCTAGACAGCGTTCTACCGCCGATTCTGCGGCGTAGGCTGGGCGTTGTTTCCGACTAGTACCCTTACCCCGGGTGCGGGTTGTGACATTTGGTGCAACAGATCCGCGACTTATCTGCTCCTCCCCAATGATGTACTTTTTTGCTTCTTTTGTAATCTGTTATTCCCAGAGATAATAAAGATACATTTTCTGACTTTATGGACCCATCACTTTAGAATATAAATGATAGGCTAAGATGAAAGTGATATCAGAGGTAATATGGACATGATATACTTTCAGTAAGGTTCAGCTGAATATATCTATTCAGAGATAATATGGACATGATCGAATATGATCCAACTAAATTTTTATACAAAACACTATCAGAGGTAATATGGACGTGATAGGTTTTGAAGTTTCAAATTAGTTAAACATATCTATTCAGAGGTCATAAGAACATGATAGAATATGATCCAACTAATCTTTATACGTAGTATTGTCAGAATGAATTCTTCATCATACTCCGTTAAGCAAGAAAGATCAAGCATACTACTTCTTCAGTAATTTGTCGTTGATAGGAGCCATTATCAAATCTCTATTAGGCTTGGCTAATTTGTAAGCACCATTTTAAAATTTCGTTTCAATCACATAAGGGCCCTCCCATTTGGGCTTGAATTTGCCCTTATTTTTGTGTGTAATGATCATTGGCCTCTTCACAACTAAAACTAGCTCACCAACTTTGAACACTCTTTCCTTCACTTTTTGATTAAAAGCTCTGGAGATGCGTGCCTGGTAGAACTCAATGTGCTATTGAGCTTGAAGATGTTTCTCGCCTAATCCTTCTAGCTCTTGAAGCCTTAAATGATCATTATTTTTTGGAGTTTGCTCATTAGCCACTGCTATTCTGAGTGATAAAATTTGGACTTCAATGGGGAGAACTGTTTCACACCCGTAAACTAATAAAAATGGGGTTCAACCCATTGGTGTTCGTACCGTTGTGCGATATGCCGAGAGACATTCCCCCAGTCTTTCCTTCCAATCTCTTTTGTTCGAAGAGACAAACTTCTTCAAAAGTTTGATGATGGTTTTGTTGAAGGCTTTCGCCAAACCATTAGCAGCAGGATTATATGTCGTTGAGGCCATATTTTGTATCCGATTCTTATCACAAAATCAGTGAAATGCTTGACTGATAAATTGAGGCCCATTGTCATGAATTATCCTTCGGGGTATCCCAAAGCGATAAATTACATGGTGCTTGATAAAGCTGATCACGTTGGATGTCTTTACCTCAGCAAGAGGGATCGCCTCCGCCCATTCGGAGAAATAATCAGTGATGGACAATATAAATCGATGTCCTCTAGAAGACGAAGGATGAATAGGACCAATGATATCCATTCCCCATGCTTCAAAGGGCCATGATGCAATAGTAGGATGTAAATACTCAGAAGGCTGATGTATAAAATCTACATAAACCTGACAGGCTTTGTATTGTCTTGCATATTTTATGGCATCTGCAATCATAGTAGGCCAGTAGTAGCCCATCCTCCTGATACGATCCTGTAACTTAGGACCGGGTTGATGTGCTCACATACTCTATCATGAGCTTCTCGGATAACCCGCTTTGCATCATCACCAGAGAGACATCGTAACAACAGTCCATCATATGTTCGACGATATAGACTTTGTGAAGAAGCATCAAAATAGAAACGTAATGATCGTCTTTTGATAGATGCTGCTTCTTTAGGATCCTCTGGTAAGATTCTGTATGACACAAAGTCTATAAAGGGACTTCTCTAATCTCTCTTAGGAGGAACCGTGTTTATAGCATAGGTGCGTTCTATGTGAAAATTATTTTTCACACAAAACAAATCTCTGTTAAGAAGGATCACCGAATTCTTCCTTCTTATAGGAATGGCTAGATCTGTAGCTAGACTGGCCAGGGCATCTGCTTCCAAATTTTGAGATCGAGGAACATGCTCTAAGAAGAATCCTTTAAAAGATATGGCTATCTCGATCGTTATTTGGTGATAAGGAATGAGGTTCAGATTGCGGACTTCATATATTCCTCTGACCTGATTGACGATCAGTTGAGAATTACCAAAAGCTTCCAGGTATTCAACATCTAATTCTTTCACGACTTGAAGCCCGATTAGTAAAGCATTATACTCTACCATATTATTAGAGCAGGGTTCGCTAATAGAATATGCTCGATAGATGACAAGTTTATCAGGAGTCACCAGGACAATTCCTACTCCAGAAACCATGTTTCCCTTGGGACTAGTCCTGGAAGCACCATTAAAGAATAGCTGCCATGTATCACCATCCATTGCCGAATTATATTCTGCAACTTCGTCGGGAACATCCTCATATAATTTGGAGGTTTCCGGAATTGGATGGGCAGCTAAGAAATCAGCCAAGGCTTGACCTTTTATGGACTTCTGAGGGACGTACATCATATCATACGGTGTCAATAGCATCGCCCAAGTTGCGAGTCGGGCATTAAGAATACTTGGCTTATTCATTAATACCCGAAGTAGATTGATTCTGGAGATAATATTAATAGTTTGGCCTGCTACGTAATGTCGTGTCTTCTGAATGGCAAATATTAGGGCCAAGCATTCTTTTTCTACTGGACTATACCTGTGTTCAGCTCCTACCATCATCCTGCTTAGATAGTAGATAGCCTGTTCATGACCCTCATTGTTCTTCTGTGCGAGGAGAGCTCCTACCATCATCCTGCTTAAATACTTGGCTCCTAAGTTCTCTCAGATTACAGGGCGGTCGTATTTCTAGGATAGCTTTTACTTTATTAAGGTCAACTTGAATGCCTTTAGCGGTAATGACAAATCCCAGAAATTTGCCACTGGATACACCAAGGAAGGACTTTGTGGGGTTCATTTTGAGTTGATGTTGGCGCATCAACTCGAATACTGTCTTCAAGTCTTGGATGTGATTATCCTTGAGGCGACTTTTGACAGCAATATCGTCTACGTAACATTCTACCGTTTTGTGTAGATACTCATAGAATATGTTACTCATAGCTCGTTAATATGTAGCCCCGGCATTCTTTAATCCAAAACGCATGACTGTATAGCAATATACCCATAATGGTGTACGAAAGACAGTATGCTTCTCATCTTCAGGATTCATCTTAATTTGATTATATCCTGAAAATCCGTCCATGAAAGACATGCGCTCAAAACCGCATGTATTATCGATCATGACGTCTATAATGTGAAGAGAGAAGTCATCCTTAGGGCAAGCCGCATTTAGATCTCGGAAGTCGATGCAAATATAAACTTTCCTATTTTTTTCATAACCGGGATAACATTAGCGACCTAATCAGGAAGTTGTTCTTCCCAGATGAACCCACAGGCTATTAGTTTCTTGATTTCAGCTTCAATGGCATCCATCATATCCGGACAGAACCGGCGTTGGTGTTGCTTTACAGGCTTTGAATTGGACAATATATTGAGTTTATGGGTAGCCACTTTAGGATCAAGACCTGGCATATCCTCATAATTCTAAGCAAAGACATCGATATATTCTTTTACCAGCTAGATCATTTCTTTCTTTCTTCTTCGGAAAGATTGTTACTGATAAATATCAGCTTTGGTGAAATTCATCCCCAACATTGACTTGGATAACCTTATCTTCTGTGGGCGGTTCTTTTTGTTCGAACCGGAGTTCCCATTGTGTACCCATTTGCTGTGCCCAGGATTTATTCTCAAATGGTTCAGATTCTTCTTCCTCTGTTTCGAAGGAATCTGTCAACACCATATTTACTGATAATGCTCGTTCGAGTTCATCATCTGAATCGGAGGACGACAAATCATCTTGAGAAGAGGAAATGGTCTCCTCTCTTGACTCAGAGTTGTTTAAGGTTGCAAGAGATGTGGTATACCCTAACCCGAAACGAGTTCGTTGATAGTAGGGATCACCATACAACGATATTCGTCTGCCTTTTCCATAGTTGAGGCCAGGCTCCAACTTCAAATCATAACCCATGCTTTGCATAATCTTCAAAGTCTGTGGGCTATATCTGTGGACTTACATTTTCCCAGCATCAGACTCATGAGAATCTTCTTGCACAATCGGTCTATTCCACATGCAACCGAAGACTATTGGATGCTGATCGTTGCGAGTAGGTGGAACAATAAAGATGGAATCTTTATGTGGGCCATATGTCGTGACGATATTAGATGTTGACGTTACTTCCCACACATATGGATGATAGAAGTCTATTGCTTCCAAGAACTTTTGTGCTATAGGTTCTATATCGTTATGAGGAGAAGATTTCTGATTAGGAAATTGAGTGTCAGTATACTAGAAAAGAGAATATTTATTATCATCAGAACCCACGTTCCGGGTTATATTTATATCAGCTGACTGCTTGTTGTGCCTAAGGTCAATGACCAAAGATGGAGGCTTCTTGTTCAGACTGATCACTAGAGGATCATTTCCTCCTCCCGATTTGGTTTTGCCCAAGTGGATAGTCATAGGTTCCATGACTTTCGGACGGGTAATCCGCCCTTTCACCTGGATTGACAAAGGTTGCTCAGCAGATGGTTCTCCTGGCTCCCGATAGGATTTCTCCTCCGTCCTGCCTGACACCTCCTTCATGTAGTCTTGGGTGTACAACATGGCATCGGAATAGTAAGATTCAACCCCTTTGAAAGGATTGAGATCAGTGAATTATGTCTTTACTGTTCCTTGGACGTCTATATATTTGAAGCATTGATGTAGAGTTGAAGGGACAATATTGTGATCATGGATCCATGGTTTGCCCAATAGAATATTGTAAGACACATCAGAATCAATGACATAGCATGTAGCTAGTGATATAAGGTCACCAATCTGGATCCTCAGACGAATCTTCCCCAACGGCCTGCTTTTTCTGGTATTGAAGCCCACGATTGTAGTGGTAGTGTAAGCCAGTTCACTTGTAGGAATCCTCAACGGTCTTAGCAGACTATGAGGGATAATGTTGATTGACGATCCCGGATCTATGTGAATCCGATCTACCCCAATGGAGCCGACATATCCGGTGTAATAAAGAGGCCTGTCATGTTTGTTATGTTTCAACAACATGTCCTCTTGAGTGAAAGTGATGTTAGGGACCACTTTCATCACACTATGGCATTGAGGACATGCCACAGGTTCTTTATCAGAAGATTTAAGCTGGGTCAAGCATACATCTGCTTGCATTAATGCTTCACTCAAGGCTTGATGAGTGTCTTTGGATAGCCTAAGTAGCTCAAAATGGACAATATGGCCAAAGTATTAGCCAACTGGGCTAAGATGTCAAAGTTATATGGTTTCTCTAAACCTTTGTGTTGAATATTCTTCAAAGGTTTATCAAAACAAACTTCTTTTTGTTTGCCCTTGTCCACCGAGGTTGGTTTGGAAGGACCTACCTCTGGCGTAACAGGTTCAGGCTCTGGAGGTTTGGCAGCTGAAGTGTCTGTCGTTGCTTCCTCATGACTCCCTCCATAGTCTTTGAGGTAGGCTTTTCCTGACCGGGTTCCGGTTGCCAAATTCTCTTCTTTCGATGTCGGAGATATTGCAACCATATGGCATGGTTTACATCTTGAGTTCTTTTTCGACTTAGCTTTAGCAACTTTAGTCTCTTCCTCAATTTCAGACACCAGATCAGGGTGAACCCCCATGATCTCCCCACGCTTGGTAGTTAGGGGCACTAGGTCATGATTTTGACCCCTGGTCGGAGGGATATTAACAAATATTCATCATTGCCCGTGGAATAGGTACCACACCATCCGGGACTTCTTGAGGGGGCGGATTGCCAAATTGGAGTGAGATCATGTTGGCAGTGACCGTCTTCTTGCTATTATGTAGAGTGATGGCCATGGCATCGATCAACTCCTGGATTTTCATTTTCAGTACATAGCATGCCTTTGTGGGGTGATGTATGTACCTGTAGAAAATGCAGTACTTAGGATTATTTGTACTGCCGACTTCATTCAGACGCTTTATCTCGGGGAGAGTAAGCTTGCCATTTTGACCAGACAATCGAATATGCTCGAAATATCGTCGTCGTCAAAAGAATATTCTTCTTTAGGCCTGGAAGTCCTAGGATTCTTCTGCGTAGTTACTGGAGTATGTTGCCTGGACGTATTGATTGCCAGAGCTTCCTTTCCTTTGGAACTACGAGTATGGTCGTTATTGGAGGATGACCGCTTCCCTCTATCAGAGGTAGAGTTCATGATTCCGTTGTCACGAGCCTTCCGACTGTTATCTTCAACGGCTACCGCTGATATGATAAACAAGGGCCAATCATGGAACTGATATGGTCCCATGAACACTGAGATCAGTGGGAGAAGGTTCTTCCGGCAAATGTCCACTAAGGCTGAGTCTGGAACTCCAGGAAGCATCTGCAAAGTAGCCTGACGAAAATGTTCAATAAAAGTATGAACGTTTTCTTTATCCTTCTGCTTCACTTCGATGAGTGATGACATAGACATGTCCATTCCTTCCTCATAGAATCGAGCGAAGAACAGAGTCTTAAAATCTTTAAAAGAAGTAATGCAGCTGTCCACTAGACTACGGTACCATTGGTAGGCACTCCAGACAGACAACCCTTAAATACCCGAGTGAGAAGGGCGTCATTCCCCTGCAACAACACTGTCATCATGCTAAAGTAGTTCATATACTGGCTTGGTGACGTCTTCCCTCAAACAAAACCATAGCCTGTGGTTTATATTTTGGTGGGAAAGAGATCTCGTCCCAGACAGCTGGGTATGGCTGGTTGATTCCTAACTTCTTGAGCTGATCCTTATGCTTTAGGGCATCAAATTGGGCTTTTAATTCCCTAACTTCCTGTATCGGATCTTCAGTTGGGAAAGGGACAGCAGAGAGGTGAGAGATCAATTGTATTGTAACTCCAACAGGAGGCAATACTTTCTCCGGGTTAAGAGGTTGAGGAGCAGCTGACTCTTGATTTGGAACAGGCTTTTGGCTTGCATTGGATGGTGGTATGTCTACCCCCACACGTAGTTGAGTCAGAGGAACCGGTGTTTGAGCTATTATAGCTGCATGTTGAGTCACCATCATCTGGCACATACTCTCTATCATGATATGCATCTCTTTAAGCGATGCTTCCAATACAGCAATGCGTTGCTCACTACTTCCTGATATGGAAGCTTCTTCATATTCGTCTCCAACGGCATAAACTCCCATTTCTCTGGATGCCACTAAGGGATTAATATAGATATTTGGAGATTGAGTCTATACTTTTAGCATCAAATTCAGAAAGCTGGCGACCCCAATGTCGGAATCAGAAGAATATAAAGCCGATTGTCGCGACCTTGAGCGAGTGTTTTGAAAAACACCTGCTTCAATATTCTCATGGAGTCTGTCAAATCTCCTTTGGCTTGGAGTTATAGAGGGATGACGTCTTGAACTTAACCTTCCTCTAGGAATGTATGAAGCCATGTTTACTGACGCGAATGTCGGTTCTTCTTCCGGTAAGGGCAAAGAGTAGTTCAACTGGTCGAAAACTGAACGTTTTGCCTTAGAACAGTAGTAGTTAATTAAAACCTTATGGCTATAACAACAATGCTCCCTAGGGGGTATAATAGACATATTAGAAGATCCCCTGTCTTTGCATTTTTGGATCATAAAATCACACAAATCAGGGGGATTAACAGAAGAAGAAGAAGGCTTATTCAGCCTTTTTACATCAATAGGAACATGGAGATTGGAAACCATAACCCTCTCTCTGCCATAAGAATACAGCAGTTCACCCATGCATTTAGCGTACGATCCATCATCCGTTTGAGGAGTGTATTTTCCCATGAAGCGGGTCTTCTTTAAGCGGACAGACTTATCCTGGCGTAATTTAGAGTTTTGCCCAGGTTTGCGCAAAACAGAGAAAGTCCTCAAACGGCCTCCGGCGTCACGCGTAATCTGAAGAGTGGACAACTTTTTCTCTTGGGGGCGTACAAGCCTAGAGGTTGGGAGATTCGCCTCTCATTTTCCCTTGATGTGATCCAAGGGTCCATCTGCCTCGTCATAGACGAGAGATATATTTTTACGCGCAGGGCGTGTTTGAAATTTCCGAATTGGCACTAAGGCCTTGTCAGAAATTTTGTTTGCCACGTCACAGACAGGAGACAAAGTTTTACGCACAGGGCACATGTTAGACATCTGGATTGGCCCTGGGATATTTCTAAAAGTTTTGTCTGCCATATCACAAATGAGAGACGAATTTTGACGCACAGAACGTGTGTTAGACTTCTGGATTGGCACTAAAGCATTGCCAGAAGTTTTGTCTGCCACGTCACAAATATGAGATGAAGTTTTACGCGCAGAGCACGTATTAGACTTCTGGATTGGCACTGAGACATTGCCAGAAGTTTTGTCTGCCACGTCACAGACGGGAGACGAATTTTTATGCACAAGGCGTATAGGCTTTATTGTCACAACCTTGTTGATCAGAGAAGGAGAGCTTGCAGGAAGGGTAGAGGATGTCTTGGGCATCCATACTTTACACAGCTTCCTGTTGTCCTGGACAGAGAGGGAATAAGAGCTACCCCCTGCACGAAGCATGTCTTCATAAGCAGATTGGTCGAACTGGACGACTAAAGTCTTCTTCGTCGATCCAATAGATACAACATCGTGTTGAGAAATGGCTTTCTCGTCAGATAAAAAATCGGTCCCCAGCAGAGTCGCCATCTTGTGTTTGATAATAAACAAAAATGAGGAAGAGGGTTTATACGAAACCTTTCATTTTTTGCTTACAAATAAGAAAAAGAGTATAATTAATCCTATACGAGGATGTTAAGTACAATAAAAATGATTCTGGGGAAAAATTGCTATTGGAATCTGATGTACGGTCGATCACTTTGTCACTTGGACCACACGATGATGAAGAAGTGCTGTAGAAGAAGAAGAACTTCAAAAGTTGCAAGTGAGATTGAATTCTCGTTGCCAAAGTTGTCAATCAACACTCTCTGTCTATGCTCTCTGTCTCTGATCTCTTGATCGATGCCTCTCCTCCCCTTGCTTCTGTGACCTGGGGTCTCTATTTATAGAGATCAATCACAATAACTGTCCAGTTGGCGTAGAAGCCAAACTGTAAAGAAAGTGGCATCTTCTATGCGGCGGTTATAATAACTGCTACCCACGTTTGAATGATCCTCTGAATCTGCGTATGACATGTGTCCCATTATAAGGTAACACGTATAACTGCTTCTCGAAGATCACGGCATGCAAGCCACGTAGGTAACTGCACCTTACGTAAAGATGGTTGGCGTAGAAACCAAATAACTGTCATATTGGCATAAAAGACCAAACTGTGAAAAAGAAGACTTATTTTACGCCACGTTCCCATTGTCTTCTGAATATCCCTATGACACGTGTCCCTTTGTGAGGTAATGCGTATAACTACTTCTCGAAAATCACGACATGTAAGCCACGTAGGAAACTGTACCTTGCGTAAAGATGGTTGGCGTAGAAGCCAAATAATTGTCTTGTTGGCGTAAAAGCCAAACTCTGCGTAAAACTTGAGGAATCATGAATAACAGACAACCAGCATAAAATAGCCGATTAACCATCATGACTGAGGTCTTTAGCGTATTCTGGGCTAAATAGCCTTATCATGTGCCTTTGCAAATATAGCCGAGTTGGCGTATTTCGAGGAGATAGCATACGACGTACTCGTATAGTTAAAAATACCCTGATTGGCATAAAATGCAAGGATGGTGATGTGAGCATATTAGTCATAGTTTTAGCTTTCCCATTCATTTAAAAATAGAACAAAATCTTGTGCATTAAATGCAGAGATCTTCCCCCATCTCGTGCACTAAGAGAGATATGCCTCAAGCTCTGTATGAGAAACAGCTTTTGACGTGGCGTCTGATTTTGTCTCATCTTGAGCGTAAAGGCTCATTTCTGCCCATGTAGAATAGGCAACGTATTCTTTGAATGCATAAAAATGACTTGTGTCATGAATATATCACTAAATGATAGCCTGGGTCTCTGTGCAAAATCATCATCACAGTCGTCCTCTTGATCGTCGTGCAATACTTTTTGTCAGGAGTCAGGTTTACTGTTTTGTCTGACAGATTCATCCAAGGAATACGAAGAGTTCCTCGTACAACTTCATGCTGCATTAAAAGCAAACGTATTTTACGCAGGGGGGTATAGCAACCTTTTTACGCCAAAACAGGCTTGAAGTGCTACTTTACGCGGGCAGCTCTGAAGCTCTACTTTACGCCATACAGCCTTAAAGCTTTGTTTTACGCATATAGCTCTGAGGTCATATTTTTATGCCACACAGCGCTGGAGATCTGTTTTACGCGAACATCCTGTATGTTGGGGGTTTTGACTATATGATACGCGTACAATTCCCCAATGTATTTCATGCTTCTACAGCAGCTTTCTTGCCAGGCAAGTATACCTTGCCTTATTGTACAGTTTAAATTCTGTATTATTAGTTGCATGTTTATATTATATAACTGTGCGCGTCCGAGAGAGACTCGGGTGCAGTCAACGAATGTGTTGACGTTAGGACTTGTGTCTGACCTAGTATCTAGTAGACCCACCTAAAGTTATGGAGTTGTCGGTATGACTCCCCAGGCCTTGACACATTTCTTATACGTGTTGTGAGTCTCATATAGGGCATGGACTTGCGTATGCGGTTGGCCACCTGTACGTTTAGGTCGTGCGACGGATAGGGAATAACTGCTATTAGTGATGCATGTTAGAAGACTAAGCAGTTATTAGTAGTTGGAGCATAGACTATTGTAGTATGGAAGTCCAATCCTTGGCCTTGTTTGGTTGTATGGTTGGACTATTGTTCTAACGATAGACTATAAGCCAGAGTTACGACCCCGATACTTGCCCTCTGTCTCGGTGTAGTAGCTACAGCGTGTTATGGATACAACATGCATAGATCATTAGACGGGGAGGACGACTAGTAGGCGTATGGGATACCCCACTTCCTTTATTCAGATGCCACGCTCGACGGAGCGATATGGACGATATATACTATACAGATGCCACACTCTTCGGGGTGATATGGACGTTATATTATTCAGATGCCACATTTTTTGGGGTGATATGGACGTTATATTATGCAGATGCCATGCTCTTCGAAGCTGGACGTTATTATACATCGCCCTTGTTTGGGGGCATATGTGGCATATACTAGCCAGTTGTCACGATTGGTGAATTAGGTCAGTATATGTCGAGCCTACACTTCCCATACACTCAAAGTTGTCCTCAAATTGTATTCACTTAGATGGTTAGCGTACCCCTTTTATTTATTCAGTATTTACTTTATGACATGCCTCTATGTATCTTGTTATGTCCCTCTGAGGACCTGGTACCTCTCCAGGTGTAGATGTTCATGAGTATTCGCAGAAGCGCAGATCCGGACTGGTTACTTATATTCCGAGCAGGTCTTCTCTTCGAGTCTCAGTGGTTGATAGTTGTGGTACTTACATTATATTTATCTTGTTTATTATATATTCTAGTTGGTAGTGGATTTGTTTCCATCCGACTATCATCTTTAGATACTTGAATTGAGATCTAGTTTCATAGATATTGGTTATTTACTTATATATGATTTTTGTGGATGAGATTTAGTTATGCCATGTGACTTGTGATCAATATATACCACTTGTGAATTATTATTCATTATACAACATACGCATGTATTATGGTTTCCATATATTGGAGTTACCATATCCATGCGGCTGGCATGCTTACGTGTCCTAGTCCTACGTATTTTGGGACAGGGGCGTGACAGTTCCAAATGGAGAACTTCGTCAGGAGTTGATATCAGAGGAACATAATTTAACATACTCTATTCATCCAGGAGGCACAAAGATGTACAAAGACTTGAGGCAGTACTACTGGTGGCATGGAATAAAGAGAGAGATAGCCCGCTTTGTGGCAAAGTACCTGGTTGTCACGACCCGCACCCGGTATAGGGGCACGAGAGCGTGGGTATGTCCAGCCTACGCCGCAGCATCGGCGATAAAATACTGTCTAGGTCTTGATGCTATCTAAACAATCTCACACAAGCATCCGACTCCATGAGGAGACATGGATACCATAATATAATATAAACAACATACTCAATCACAACTATAGCACGATAAGATCTCGAAGAAACAAGTAAGATACAACACAAGTTTAAAATAGAAATAGTCTAACTCAACAATATAATCCAAGTCCCAAATAAGTTTGCCGGAGACAAATCTGGTACCAAAATAGACAGCTAAGAAACTAACTAGATAACTAGTGATTCCGGCTAAACCTCCCAGAATCACAACTGAACTACCAAGTCCAAGACTGCAGCTACTCACCCTGTGGTCCATAAATGTCGGACACCAGTTCCTCTGAGGCATAGTCTGGAAAATATTTTCTAGTCAGGAAAGAGCAAAGTACATCTCAAATAATATTTCCATATAATTGATAAGGGCTATAAAACAATAAACAGATAATATTATATACTGAGAGAAGACAGTGAATAAATGCAATAACAAAATAAAGAGATGGGCAATGTAAAGAGACAGGCAATATAGACAATATGAAACAGTCAGTGCATATAAGAAACGAAGAGAATGAGGTACAATATTATATACTGTGATGTAGTATATGATCGAAAGTAGAGAACTGTAACTATTCTAAGTGTTTGGAATATCTGTATATTATGTGATCGCCTTGGGACAGGATCAGGCTGGTTACATATGATTAGCTATGATTCATGTAAGATCTGGCTAAACATTTGGTTAGCTATGATGCATGTAGAGGTCAGGCTAATCATATATAACAGCTATGAGGCATGTAATGGTCAGGCCGCACCCGACGTGAGATGTGGGGTGACCTATGATGTATGTAGAGTTGGGTTTGATCACATAATCTACTAATATTTCCCCCGCCCCCAACCAGTATAGTGGATCCAATCACGACACGTCACAATACACGAGCAATATCCAATATATCATGTACTCAATGTAACATCTCATGATTGAAGATCCAATCTATATACTAGTCTGTGTAGCACAGTATCAAGAATCAGTGTATCGCCTGGATGATTCAACAGTCCTATAGACATATCATAAAACAATATAACATTTGCATCAGGTACTACACTAACACACAATCAAAATACATCGAACTCAGGGGCTATGCCAGGTATGGCACTAGTCAACTAGGGTCAAGTGCATCAAGTTGTACGGGCGTCGCGTCTGTGATTGCTGTACAAGACAGACGGTCAAAATGATACGGGGCTTGCCAGTACGTCAATGTACCTGTGGCAGTCTGCTAACATGCTACGTGGTCATACTTGGGTCATCTAGTAGATAGACCAAATATATATATAAATATATAAATATATATATATATATATATATATATATATATATATCATACACATTAATACTAATTAATTACAATTATAAAAGATACATATATAAATATACATATTATACATATTATTAATAATTGAATTTAATACATATTTATGGGTATACCAATAATGATATACCAATATGTATAAAATGTCTATACACTGAATAGAATAATATATATATATATATATATATATATATATATATGTTTTTAAATATACATACCACATATTATATATATAACAACTATATTTAAGAATTTATTCATACTGAATATATATACATATATATATAGTAGTGAAAATGTACATATGTTATATTTATATCTATATATACCAATAAAATATACATATACTATATTTATATATATATACCATATACGTATACAAGTACATATATATATACCAATACAATTATATATATAATACATATATATACATACCAAAATAAATACAAACATATATTATGAATACGTATATACTAATATATGTTGAATACATATTTATTAATAGGGAATACACTATATGTTAATACATACATATATATATGAATGCATAAATACTAATATATTAATTTAATTTATACTAGTATACATTTTATTAAATACATATTATATGAAAATAAACTAATATACATACATATACATATATATATATATATATATATATATGAATACATATACAATAATACGTATGAATACATGTATACATTACATGGAATTAATTTCAACCAAAAGAAGGAGGAAAAGAGGGAGATGGAGGCTCACAGTCGATGGTGGTGGTGGTCGTGGCCGTCTCAGGCGAGTCGGGGAGGAGCTCAGGCAGGAGGACAAGGCGGTCGGGTCAACGCAGCGGGACGGGATCGAGGCTGCTCTTTCGCTCAGGCCTAACGTCGGAGTAGTCGCGGTTGTTGTGGTCGCACGAAGCACAGCGACGCAACGGGGATGGTGCAGTCTTCGGTACAGGCGAGGCTCGAAGAGAAGTCTGCAATCGTGTGCAGCATCGAGGAGGCAACACAGAAGCTGCCATGGTGCTTGCCAGTTGGAACGGTGGCTCAGCCAGCCATGGTGTAGGTTGCTGGTCGTGATGGTGAAGGCAATGATGATGGTAATGATAATGGGGGTGATGAACAGGGATGGCCGGAGTCCGGCGAGTGTTCAGTCGTGCTACGAGTGGTTTGACAGTGCTCGGCGGGAAGAGAGCAGACCGGAGAGATAGTGGGGGAGTGACGGCTCGTCGGGGTGGCTGTTGTCGGCTCAGGGAAGGAAGTGTGGCGGTGCGGGGATCTCATCGGGGAAGACGAAGTTGAGGGTGGTGGTGTTAGGAGTCGGTTCAGGAGAGGAGGAAGCTCGGCTGTGCGGGGGGATTGGCTCGCCGACGATGAGATACGGGGAGGAGCTAGGTGTAGTTGGTGGTGGAGCTGTGTATTGGAGGAGGCCGACGTCTCGTCGAGTGTAGGAGGTTGCAGAAGGAGGAGTAGGAGCGGGCTCGTCGCAGGAGTTTGGAAGAGGGGATGTGGCCGGCGACTGGAGCAGTGGCCGGGGTCAGAGGGAACGGCCGGGTGAACAGTGAAGTATTCCCCCCCCTTTTTAATTTAAAAAGGAAGGAAAAAGAAGAAGAGAAAGGGATGAGAGAAAATTTTGGTTGGCTGTGTGTGTAGGGAGGGAGGAGGAGAGAGAGAGGGTGAGGCTTTCAAGGCACCTTGAAATTAGGGCTACATTGGGAAGTGGGGAGAAAGAGACACTTTATAGGAGAGGTGATGAGAGATGTGTGGTGATGATGAGCCCCCATTTTGAATGGGTGGCCAGGATTTGATATGGAGAAAATGAGGGGGTTGTTTTCTTCATTTGGGTTAAAATAATAGGATGGTGACACATTATTGCAATTTTACAATTAAGTCCCCAACAATTGGAAAATTGCATAGAAGTGGATTTCTGGATTTAATTAATTAAAATTAGATACAATTGGCGTTCCAAAATTAATTAGGAGTACATGGGGCCAAAATTAGGTTGGGTCACAAACATCATTACTGAAGAAGACTCAGAACAGAATATTATCCTAATTCGGGTTGCACGAAAATGGGTCAAGATTGCCTCCAATTTTGATTGGAACGCACAATGATACAAAGTCGGATTTTATTTAGAAATTAAATAAACGTCCGCGACGAATATTTTGCGGCTAAAATAAAGCACAAGAGAGCATAATTATGAGTTACAAAAAGGTCCAAATGGAAGGCGGGCACGTCTAGGGCAAGCTTGTGAAATCTGTTGGAAGACAAAAGATATGGTAGCGCTCCAAATATCGAAGCAACAGTAAGGAGCGATAATTAAATAAAATTACGGTAATTAATTATAATTAATTATTATACAATCATTTAAATATTAATTATGAAAATACGAAAATACCCCTAATCCAAAATATGGGGGTGACAAGTCTACCCTTTTTAAAAGAATTTTGTTCTCGAAATTTAAGATCCTCGACAGTCGTATTTATTTATTCATTTTCCATCAAATTTTTAAATTCATCGGATCACATAATCATGAAGTGAATCCATATTGCTACTTCACAAAATTTCTTCCCAAATTTTATAAGTATCATATTCCCGCAAACCTTTAAAAAATCAATTCCCATCCTTATCAAAATCTCCTAAAAAATTTTATGTTAATCACTAAATACAAAACTTAATATTCAATCCTCAAATTTTAAATCCACCCAATATATATTTAAAAATCTTGTCCAAAAAGTTTGTGTTTGAACACCAACCCATTAATATCTTACTCCTCAAATTTTGAGTAAATTACTAAATACAAATTTTACTATTCAATCCTTTGATCGAAAATCCAGTCCTGGCACGTTTATAAAAATTTAAAATCTTATCCCAAAATTTGAATTCAACACTAATCCATTAGTGATCTAAATCTTTGATTTCTTTTTCAACACAATACTCAAATAATATAATACTCGCAAAATCCTCAATTAAAATTTTCAAATAAATATATATCTTGTAGTCAAATAAATACAATAATAATCTTCTTAATTTCCTTAAAATTTAATGACAATTTCAATAATTTCATAATCTTCATAAAATCAACGTTTTAACAAGATAGCCAATCTTGTCATATCAAGTTCTCAACTCTTTATTTAAATTATTGTTTATCCTCGAATTTTAAGGCGCATTGTCTCTTTCTGTCAAACCACATCCTCTTTATTGATTCTTTACTTACAGTCAATCCTCAACAATCAAAGTCTAAGAGAATCCTACCTACAGTCATACAACATACAATCTAGAGGAAACATGTTTGGCTATGGTCTGTCTTATCACGGTATTGCAGTCTCTGTCAGGGTATGCTACTAACTACATTCTAACAAAAAAATTATGAATAGAAGCTACGGTACTAGGGAATCAATCAATCAGAAGACGAAAAAAAAGAAACATGAGGAAAGAAAAGAAGGAACCTGCTAACATATTTCTTGCAGTATCTTCTGTCTCTAACATACACTTAACTCTGGCACATTCACTAACTAATTCCTATTCTTGTACACTGATATCCATATCAGCTAATCATTAGTCCACAAGATATTTATGAATACATACTCATGCACACACCTGTCTATTAATACCAAAATCTGATAACAAGGACCTCTAACACAATCATAGGTCAATGATGCATCCCAAGTTTGATACATGTATCCCTTTAGGTACCACTGTTTCTACGACAAGCATACTCACTGCTAGCTCTCTTACCTACTATAATTGTTCATACTAGTTGTTCTTATCACTCAAGTGCGCACCAAGTGCAACACACCCTACTAAGTACTGTTCTCCCTAATACAACTCTAGATGGACACCCAAGTCTGTTTGCAGTGCCATCTCAATCATGCTTAAGTCAACAGATCCTTACACATGTATATCATCTACTCATACACTAATATATATATTTCTTTTCCACCATAAAATTTTATTCTCATAATAAAATCATCAAAATTTAACTTTTTGAACAATTTAAAATAAAAAGTGTATACTTTCCTCAAGGGTCAAATATTCAATATTGAAATCAAATTTTAATCACTTCTAAAACCTTTATATCCTTGACCATGTTTATTGAATCAAATTTTGAATCCTCAATATTTTAACAACATAAAATCTCAACTCCTTAAAATTCTCAAAATTTTAATTCATTTCCACTCTTGAAATGATAAAATTAAATCTGCAAGTATACATATAAATACTCACAGTCTCTAATACTCAAGGTGCACACAAATACACCAATTATCTACAACCTCAACTGTGTACTAAAATTTGTACTACCCAGATTACTTGCATTATTACTCCCAATAATCAAAGTTATCATCACATGTATTTTCTTCCATGACTTTCGATCTATATCAATAGGTACACCAATCTAATTATCATTACACGAAGTACTTACTGTTATTAGCACAATTTTTAATAATCCTCGATATAGAAACATTAATACTCTTGGCATGGTAACTCTAGCTTCATTATTGGATCATCTCATCAACTTATTAGAACTCATGATTACTTGCACCTTCTATAACTTCACTTTACTCTCATGGGTAAGTATTTGGTTCCTCATCTCGATTGATGTATATGTATTTCCCTTTAATCTTTTACAGCCTGTAAAACTAATCTGTGATACGCTTCACCACTTTCATTACCAATCCTGATATTTCTCTACTCATGACATATCATTAAAACCCTTTATGCATATACATTTCTTTATTCTCAACACCCCAGTATCAATCATCAAATTGAGCATCATGCTCCACAATTCCTTGATACTTAATTGTTTACATATACCATTCAACTACATAATTTATGACTAGCCAGGACGGGCATGCTGGCTTTGATACTAACTCTTAGAACTATCACTGATACTCTATACTCTTCTTCTACTTATAGTGCTATAATGATACCTATCCTAGAGCTATTGCTACAAGGCACTACGCTATGGTTTAACTCTAGATTAATGCCTACTGCTCACATTTCCAACTAGGAAACACTTACAAACTCTCAAGCAACATTCGGTCAATACTAATACTCAAGACACAGACATAATTACAAGTCACTAATTATCATACTTAACAATGAATCCTCAAGGAAAGTTGAGGATTGAAGGTATTTCTACTGCTAGCAAACAAAAAAACGATGGAATAAAGTCCTATAATAACAGAAATAGATAAGTGTTGAGATGGTACTTTAATAACCAATTTAAGATACAACCTGATAATCATACACGTCTGTCAAAAATTATGACATTTAGAATCCTTGCCACGCCAGTAAGCATAGGTGCGATAAACGATAGGTTCCGTAACTAAGGTATGCAACTCTATAATCATGTCTTCTAGAATCTTCGCCACGCCAACCGGTATGGCTGCGAGAGACTCTAAATTTCATAACTAAAGTATGTACATCCAAGTCAGGTTCCTACGTTCTTGTCGCGACAGCTAGTATGGCTGCGATAAACTCTAGGTTCCATAACCAAAGTAGACGTTTTTACCTTTCTCACTGTCCTCATCAATATATGTCATCAGATGATACCATAAAGTTTAGTCCGTAAAATTCATCTCGATATAAAATCAATTCAACAACGATACCAAGAATTTAAATTTAACAACTGGTCAACAAGAATCAAACTCAATATCAACGAGTGAGGACGGACGGAAACAAGGGCGGAGGATTAAAATTAGAATTGTAATAAGATTCTCAAGGGGTCATCCCAGGAATCTCTCAAGAATTTATGATTGAGTATCCTCTCTCATCCTACTATCCTATGTCCTATATTCTATAGCAGGCACGCAGTAGTACAACTATGATGTCGCACTACCACGATATCGCACAACTTGCAAAGTCTGACCTGCATGGGCCACCACTAAAAATGTGTCATGACCCGCACCCGGTATAGGGGTACGAGAGCGCGGGTACGTCCAGCCTACGCTGCAGCATCGGCGATAGAATGTTGTCTAGGTCTTGATGCTATCTAAATAATCTCACACAAGCATCAGATTCCATGAGGAGACACGGATACCACAATATAATATGAACAATATACTCAATCACAACTATAGCATGATAAGATCTCGAAGAAACAAGTAAGATGCAACACAAGTCTAAAATAGAAATAGTCTAACTCAACAATATAATCCAAGTCCCAAATAAGTTAGCCGAAGAAAAATTCGGTACCAAAATAGACAGCTAAGAAACTAACTAGATAACTAGTGATTTCGGCTAAACCTCCCAGAATCATAACTGAACTACCAAGTCTAAGACTGCAGCTACTCACCCTGTGGTCCATAAATATCGGATACCAGTTCCTCAAAGGCATAGTCTGGAAAATATTTTCCACTCAGGAAGGAGCAAAGTACATCTCAAATAACATTTCCATATATTTGATAATGGCTATAAAACAATAAACAGATAATGCTATATACTGAGAGAAGACAGTGAATAAATGCAATGGCAAAATAAAGAGACAGGCAATGTAAAGAGACAGGCAATATAGATAATATAAAATAGTCAGTGCATATAAGAAATGAAGAGAATGAGGTACAATATCATATACGGTAATGTAGTATATGATCTAAAGTAGAGAACTGTAACTATTTTAAGTGTTTGGAATATCAGTCTATCATGTGATCGGCTTGGGATAGGATCAGGCTGGTTACATATGATTAGCTATAATTCATGTAAGGTCAGGCTAACCATTTGGTTAGCTATGATGCATATAGAGGTCAGGCTAATCATATATAACAACTATGAGGCATGTAATGGTCAGGCCGCACCCGACGTGAGATGTGGGGTGAGCTATGATGCATGTAGAGTTGGGTAAGATCACATAATCTACTAATATTTCCCCCACCCCCAACCAGTATAGTGGATCCAAGCACGATACGTCATGATACACGAACAATATCCAATATATCATGTACTCAATGTAACATCTCATGATTGCAGATCTAATCTATATACTAGTCCGTGTAGCACAGTGTCAAGAATCAGATGTAATATTTCTAGATACTGGAATTATAGATATTATCAAATAACTGGAAAAATTATCAGAGAATATACTCGCCTTGGGTCCTTAGCTGGTAATACCAATATCCTATTCCAATGTATCGCCTGGATGATTCAACAGTCCTATAGACATATCATAAAACAATACAACATTTGCATCAGGTGCTACACTAACACACAATCAAAATACATCGAACTCAGGGGCAATGCCAGGTATGTCACTAGTCAATTAGGGTCAAGTGCGTCAAGTTGCACGGGCGTCGCATCTGTGATTATTGTGCAAGACAGACGGTCAAAATGATACGGGGCTCGCCAATACGTCAGTGTACCTGTGGCAGTCTACTAACATGCTACGTGGTCATACTTGGGTCATATAGTAGATAGACCAAATATATATATATATATATATATACATATATACATATATATATCATACACATTAATACTAATTAATTACAATTATAAAAGATACATATATAAATATACATATTATACATATTATTAATAATTGAATTTAATACATATTTATGGGTATACCAATAATGATATACCAATATGTATAAAATGTATATACACTGAATAGAATAATATATATATATATATATATATATATATATATATGTTTTTAAATATACATACCACATATTATATATATAACAACTATTATTTAAGAATTTATTCATATGAATATATATACATATATATATATATACTAGTGAAAATGTACATATGTTATATTTATATCTATATATACCAATAAAATATACCTATACTATATTTATATATATATACCATATATGTATACAAGTACATATATATATACCAATACAAATATATATATAACACATATATATACATACCAAAATAAATACTAACATATATTATGAATACGTATATACTAATATATGTTGAATACATATTATTAATAGGGAATACACTATATGTTAATACATACATATATATATGAATGCATAAATACTAATACATTAATTTAATTTATAATAGTATACATTTTATTAAATACATATTATATGAAAATAAACCAATATACATACATATACATATATATATATACGAATACATATACAATAATATGTATGAATACATGTATACATTATATGGAATTAATTTCAACCAAAAGAAGGAGGGAAAGAGGGAGAGGGAGGCTCACAATCGATGGTGGTGGTGGTCGTGGCCGTCTCAGGCGAATCGGGGAGGAGCTCTGGCAGGAGGACGAGGCGGTCGGGTCGACGCAGCAGGACGGGATCGAGGCTGCTCTTCCGCTCAGGCCTAACGTCGGAGTAGTCGGGGTTGTTATGGTCGCACGAAGCACAGCGACGCAACGGGAATGATGTATCAAGCCAAAATATCGAGATCGGGGTCATGGTGCAACGTCCGGTGGTACAGTCTTTGGTACAGGCGAGGCTCGAAGAGAAGTCTGCAATCGTGTGCAGCGTCAAGGAGGCAGCACAGAAGCTGCCATGGTGCTCGACTGTTGGAACGGTGGCTCAGTCAGTCATGGTGTAGGTTGCCGATCGTAATGGTGAAGGCGATAATGATGGTGATGATAATGGGGGTGGTGAACAGGGATGGTCGGAGTCCGGTGAGTGTTCAGTCGTGCTGCGGGTGGTTCGACAGTGCTCGGCGGGAAGAGAGCAGACCGAAGAGATGGAGGGGGAGTGACGGCTCGTCGGGGTGGCTGTTGTCGGCTCAAGGAAGGAAGTGTGACGGTGCGGGGATCTCGTCGGGGAAGACGAAGTCGAGGGTGGTGGATTAGCTCGCCAGCGATGAGATACGGGGAGGAGCTAGGTGCAGTTGGTGGTGGAGCTGTGTATTGGAGGAGGCCGGCGTCTCGTCGAGTGCAGGAGGTTGGAGAAGGAGGAGTAAGAGCGGGCTCATCGCCGGAGTCGGGAAGAGGGGAGGTGGCCGGTGACTGGAAGAGTGGCCGGGGTTGGAGGGAATGGCCGGGTGAACAATGAAGTATTCCCCCACCTTTTTAATTTAAAAAGGAAGGAGGAAAAGAAGAAGGAAGAAGAAGAAGAAGAGAAAGAGAGGAGAGAAAATTTTGGTTGGCTGTGTGTGTAGGGAGGGAGGAGGAGAGAGAGAGGGAGAGGTTTTTAATGCTCCTTGAAATTAGGGCTGCATTGGAAAGTGGGGATAAAGAGACACTTTATAGGAGAGGTGATGAGAGATGTGTGGTGATGATGAGCCCCCATTTTGAATGGGTGGCCAGGATTTGATATGGAGAAAATAAGGGGGTTGTTTTCTTCATTTGGGTTAAACCAATAGGATGGTGACACATCATTGCAATTTTATAATTAAGTCCCCAATAATTGGGAAATTGCACAGAAGTGGATTTTTGAATTTAATTAATTAAAATTAGATACAATTGGCATTCCAAAATTAATTAGGAGTATATAGGGACAAAATTAGGTTGGGTCACAAACATCATTAGTGAAGAAGACTCAGAACAGAATATTACCCTAATTCGGGTTGCACAAAAATGGGTCAAGATTGCCTCCAATTTCTATTGGAACGCACAACGATACAAAGTCAGATTTTATTTAGAAATTAAATAAACGTCCACGACGAATATTTTACGGCTAAAATAAAGCACAAGAGAGCATAATTATGAGTTACAAAAAGGTTCGAACGGAAGGCGGGCACGTCTAGGGCAAGGTTGTGAAATCTGTTGGAAGACAAAAGATAGGGTAGCGCTCCAAATATCGAAGCAACGGTAAGACGCGATAATTAAATAAAATTACGGTAATTAATTATAATTAAATATTATACAATCATTTACATATTAATTATGAAAATACAAAAATACCCCTAATTTGAAACGTGGGGGTGACACTGTTGTGTCAGCAGGTCAAGGCTGAGCATCAGAGGTCTGCGGGATTACTTTAACCGCTTCCGATACCAGAGTGAAAATGGAAGCATATCACTATGGACTTTGTTACGGGTTTTCCGAGGAGTCCTAGTGGTCGCAATGCACTATGGGTAATTATGGATGGACTCACCAAGTCTGCTCACTTTTTATCCTTCAGAGTTGGGCAATCTACAGAGGTCTTAGCAGATATGTACATGAGAAAGATTGTGCGACTGCATGGAGTGCCAGTTAGTATAGTGTCTGACAGGGATATGAGGTTTATATCCTACTTTTGGCGAAGTATACAAGAGAGTCTCGGTACCCACCTGAAGTTTAGCACATCATATCACCTGCAGATAGATGGCCAGTCTGAGCGCACCATTTTAACATTGGAGGACATGTTAAGAGCATGCATGCTTGATTTTGGAGGATCATGGGAGGACCATTTGTATTTGGTCGAGTTTTTCTATAATAACAGCTATCAGACAAGCATTTAGATGGCTCCCTATAAAGCATTGTATGGCAGGAAGTATCGTTCCCCAGTGTGTTGGAGCGATATAGGCGAAAGATAGATTCTTGGGCCAAAGTTGGTTATTCTTACAGTGGAGAAGGTAAAGAAGATCCAAGGGCACCTGCGAGCAGCACAGGACAGACAGAAGCATTGGGCGAACACGCATCGACGACCCCTAGAGTTCTAGGTTAGAGATTATGTATTTCTATAGATCTTACCTACTCGAGGGACTATCAGATTTGGAGGCAAAGGAAAGCTGAGTCCGAGGTACATCGGACCATTCGATGTGTTTGAACGCATCAGAGAGGTTGCTTACAGGTTAGCCTTACCATAGACTTTGGATGGAGTGCATGACGTCTTCCATATATCTCAGCTAAGGAGGTACATGCCAGATCTGAGTCATGTGCTTGATCATTCAGAAATTACAGTCGGCAAGAGCTTATCATACCAAGAGGAGCCCGTTAAGATTTTGGACAGAAGTGAGAAGGTATTACAAGGTCAGACTATCCCCCTAGTTCGTGTCGCATGGAGGCATCATGCACCAGGCGAGTCAACCTAGGAACGTGAGTGTCATGCCCCGGACCCGCTCGGGCAGCTACTCCGCCTTGCCTCACCCCCGTATAGCCGGATTATCGAACCGGGCACAAATCATCGTGCCTCGTTGCGCCAGACGCGAATCACCGCGCCCGTCCCGCGGGTGCGAGGAAGAGATTTTATGTGGCCCGCACGAGTGTATCGGGGACGTGATACCGTGCGAGCCTAGGGTTGCGCCGCACAAGGCCAATCATTTAATTTAATAGTTGGCTATCATCGCATCAATCGAGTAAGTAGCGAAAAGGGACTTGTTGCAATATAATGCATTTAGCCAACTGAGTATTCGGGATAATCGAGGCAACTTGGGTTCCTTTGCTCGTTTCATACATTATGCCCCCTTATACGATAGCATCTCGGGGCAACAATCAAAACCAAGATTTTAGGTCTTAGGGACTATGGAACGCCTATCGCTCCCTCGGACGATCCAGTACCTGTAAGCAAGTAAACTGTTGGTGGGTCAGCACTTTTATAAGTACTTGTAAGATAAAACAACTTAACAGAAACAAGCATTCACTCAAACCAATACTAAGTAATCATGTTATAAAATATTACATTACTAGTGATCTTTCTAGTTTTACCTAGGTTCGTTTCATGCAGTTCGCTAGCAGAGTCATATTACATTGTTTGGAAACATGTTTGGAAACAGAGTTTCATATTGAATATGCTAGCAAGACAAGCTGTTCGTTCATGAATCAGGGTGTGCGCAGCATGTCTCGTGAGACTCCAGGGTCAAATGCATAGCTAGACACACATGCACGATCTTAGGGGTAGTCCTCTATCCAAGCCAACATAATGACTTAGCTATATGCAGGGCGGTCCCCGAGTATCTCAGGATCGGCAGCTGGTTGTATAGCATACCAATGACTCATTCATCTGATGTTAATGGCAGCTATGACTCATGGTTGCTTTCTACTTTCTCTGTAGCTGTCACTACCCGATTCTAGAAAATAGGGTTTTTTTTGGTAAATTGTGTATTGTTTATAATTAATTATATTTATATTTAATTAGTGGTTGTATTATTTTTATTTGATTGTTTTAGGGTTTTGGCTAGTCTGGACCCATGTCAGACCCTAGTGGACCCATGTCCGACCCAACCCACACCCTTGTGAGGCTTATTTTTGGGTTTAGAATATTTATTATATTTTAATTTAGTTAGTTGGAGAGATTGGGAGTTAGTTTGAGTGTTTTTGGAATCCCAAACCCAAAACCCAAGTTGCATGACTAGAGGGAAGGGCATTTTGGTCTTTTGCACTATGTAACCCTTCTTTACTACCCATGACCGGCTCCCTAACCCCCCCACCATTCCAGATCTGGACCCGATCACAGTAGCCCCCCCTTTCATTCTTCACTTCTTCTTCTTCTTCTTCTTCTTCTTCTTCTTCTTCTCCACTCTTTCCTTCTTCTTTCTTTCTTCTTCCCACTTCCAAGCAAGTAAGTATTCTCATTTTTCTTCCTTTCTCCTTTCATTTCTTCTATTTTTGTGAACCCTAACCCTACACTTTTCCCTAACCTAGGTGTGTAGAGCCTAGACTTAGTGTGGAGGCTTGATTTGGAGGCTTGGAGCTTGAGGGAGGTGATTTCAAAAGATTTGGAGACTTTGGCCTTGGGATTCCAACTCCCAAGAGGTAAACCCTAGATTTTCTCACACTAATTACTCTTATATAGTATAATTAGTGGTTTAGAACCTTCCTAGACCCTAAGGCTACCCGTGGAAGAAAGTTGGAACAAGTTTGGTTGTGTTTGGAGACTTTGACACTAGGTTTTGTGTCAAATTCGGATGAAATCCGAGATTGGCCCAATTTTGGGTGATGCCCTAGGTTAGACGGACCTAGGTAAACATTTTGGGTGTCTTGAGGGTTAGTACGCGTCTCCGTTCGGACACGTGAAGTCGTGTCACGGAGAAATAGGCGTTTCGGGCGTTTTTGGAGTTTTCGTCGTCGCCGGTTCTATGTACGTGCGCGTTTTTACCACGGACCTAGAATCGACGAGTTAGTATTTTTTTCTAGGATCTAGACATTGTTTGAACCCGTGGGTAAATTTTTGGCCGATTCTGAGTTGGTTTGGTGTGCGTTTCAGGAGGTTTTCCGAACCGCACACCACGTGATCGTCGAAATGACCGAACGGCCATTTCGACTTGGTTTCTTAGTTTCGGGCTTGTGCGCGCATTGGGTTAGCTTCAGAGAGTGTGTGCTAGAGTTCTCGGATTATATGTTATATATATATACGTGTTTGTGCGTGTAGGGGTTGTTGGACGTGCGTTGGTGAGTGTTGTGTGTTGTGTTTGTGTCTATATATATATATATATATATATATATATATATATATATATCTATGTATGTGTGTCTATATATATATATATTTATAGATATGTGTTGTATGTATATATATGTGTGTGTATACATATATGTGTGTAAGTATATATGTATAAGTGAGTGCTTGTGTATATATATATATATATATATATATATATATATATATATATATATATATATATATATATGCATGAGTGTGTGTGTGTTTGTATATGTATATGTATATATTTATATATATATATATATATATATATATATATATATATATATATATATATATATATATATATATATATCTGTGTGTATGTGTATATATATATATATATGGGTTTGTGTGTGTATATATATATAGATATGTGTGTTGATATATATATAGATATGTGTGTTTATATCTATGTGTGTGTGTGTACTTATATATATAAGTGTATATGTGTATTAGTGTATATGTATATGTGTGTGTGTATATAATTACGCGTGCTAGCATAGGTTTTAGCGGGTTTAGGCGGGGTGCGTAGCCTAGGTCGAGGTATCGGATACCGCGGGTATCCCGGTATCTCGAGGAGGCGAGGTTGTTGGTTTACTAGATTAATGAGCTAGTTTTGATCTAGAAATTTAGGGGCACCCTAGTTTGACCTAGCTTTGACCATAATTGTCCCCGTTGACCATAAAAGTCAACGTTTGACCTAGTTTTGACCTAGAGTTGGCTTTTTAGACCCCGGGTTGACTTTTTGACCCAAATTTTACCGGTTTGACCCGTTCGACCTAGATTAACCCTAGAAGCCGGTTTTTAGTTATTTTATATCAGTTTAACTCTTTAGAACCCTGTTTAATCTTGTTTTTTGCAATAGGTTCTTGCGATACCGGTCCGGATCTCGATCCTCATTAGTTGCTCAGGACATCAAGCGAGTACCTACCTCTAATAGTTTCCATTTCATGATAGCGTTTATATCACCTGTTCTAGAACTGTAATACTTGATTCTGACATATTGTTACACGAGCTGGTACTAATGGATCCCGTCATGAGATACTATCCCCCTTACCGTGTTCAGCTGGTACTCTATCACGTGTATTTTATCATGTGCTTCGGGTATTGTTTCTCGTGTGCTATCATGTGCTCTTGTGCTCTCGCCTTCGTGTGCACGAGCTATTTATCATGTACGTAGCATGTTATGGTTGGATCCAAGAGTATTAGTGGGGGAGGGGAGTAGGAGTTGGTTATGTGATCAAAGCCAAACATTATTCATGTGTATGTCGGTTATGCAACTCACGCATAACAGAGTTATCGTAGATTACTCATGTGCAACCTAAGTCGATCACATAACGAACTTGTGCTCAAGGCACTTAGCTAGTATTCCAGTTTTCTCACATGCAGTTACTTCTCTACTTGTATTGTTCTCCAGTTTACATTGCAGCTACTTTATCTGCTCCATCATGTATTTATTTTCTTGTGCATCTTGTATACTTTTCTATTGCTAGTCATATACACCTTACCATGTATTTGGAGTTGCTTTCAGAGTTATGTACTTTGCTCCAGTCCTGACTGGGCATATTTTTCCCAGAGGATCCTGAGGATTATTGCCCGATATTCTACGGGTCGGGTGTCGAGGAGTGTTGTGACCCGGAGACTGAGAAGGAGCCCGTCAAGGAGACGCCGTTAGCGCCCTAGTTAGCTAGCTGGGTTTTCTTGGGTTATTCCCAGTTGATTATTTTGGATGATTGTACTTATTATTTTGCTGCTATGAGATATTGTAGACTTGGACTGTATTTTGGATATTGTCTTGCTCTGTATTTCCTTGTTTCTTTGTGATATCATATCGTGCTTTTACTCTTCCCCTAGTTATTGTGATTGAGTATTCATATATATATTGTGTGGTTGCCCTCCTTTTGGAGAGGATATTGACAGGCTTTGTTAGATAGATATTGTGACCTAGAATGAACCTTTATAGCGTTCTACCACCGATTCTGCGGCGTAGGCTGGACGTACCCACGACTCATGCTCGATTTTTTGGGTGCGGGTCATGACAGTAGCAGCCGTGATACTTGCAGCTCAGCTCTCCACCAAAAGCCATTGTCCGACCGCATGCGAATGCATGGAACACTATCAAATAAACTCTAGTATGCAGACGAGACAAACCATGAGAACAGTTATCGTTGTTGTGGGGCAATCCGACTTATCACTTGAACACATTCAGAAAAAATATGGTTCTCTCGAAGCATAGACAATAGTGAACATGTTCATGCACTCTAGGCAAACGTTTTAGGATTGTCGTTAAGCAGACATTGTTTCAAAGACAAGCTAGGTGAGTTCGTTCATTAACATGCAAGGCAGGTTCTATCATTCTCTTATGAAAATATTGCAAGCAAAAACTCAGGTTATTATTAAGGTGTGCAAGAATCAGAGAACAAAGTTCTGCCCACTCACCTGATACATAATGCCGACGCGGAGCGGAGCATTACATACTTACCGACCAACTAAAAGTTTTGTCCTCGAAACTTCAAGGATAAACTTCTCGATATTCTGATTAGCGATAGTGCCGTCCTTCGCCGTACTCAATCGAAACAATCAAGCAATTCAAGTTCAGAAAACATTTGCACTTTGAGAATATCTATGGACTTATTGTATGGAACTCTCTATTGTAATACCATATCGAGCAATATCTCAGAGTCATAGCAACAAATTTGGGCCAGAAGATCGATTCTGCTTTGATACCATTCGGTCACGCCCTGGACCCACCCGGGCCGCCGCTCCGCCTTGCCTCACCCCCGTATAGCCGGATTATCGAACCGGGCACGAATTACCGTGCCTCAGCGTGCCGGACGCGAATCACCGCACCCGTCCCGCGGGTGAGAGAAAGGGATTTTATGTGGCCCGCACAAGTGTATCGGGGACGTGATGCCGTGCGAGCCTGGGGTTGCGTTCGCACAAGGCTAATCATTTAAGTTGATAGTTGGCTATCATCTTATCAATCGAGTAAGCAGCGAAAAGGGACTTGTTGCAATGTAATACATTTAGTCAACTGAGTATTCGGGAAAATCGAGGCAACTTGGGTTCCTTTGCTCGTTCCATACATTATGCCCCCTTATACGATAGCATCTTGGGGCAACAATCAAAACCAGAATTCCGGGTCTTAGGGACTGTGGCACGCCTATCACTCCCCCGGACGATCCAGTACCTGCAAGCAAGAAAATTGTTGGTGGGTCAACACTTTTATAAGTACTGGTGAGATAAAATAACTGAACAAAAACAAGCATTCACTCAAACCAACATAAGTAATCATGTTATAAAACATTACATTACTAGTGATCTTTCTAGTTTTACCTAGTTTCGTTTCATGCAGTTCACTAGCAGAGTCATATTACATTGTTTGGAAATATGTTTCGAAACAGAGTTTCATATTGAATATGCTAGCAAGACAAGCTGTTCGTTCATGAATCAGGGTGTGCGCAGTGTGTCTCGTGAGACTCCAGGTCAAATGCATAGCTAGACACACATGCACGATCTTAGGGGCAGTCCTCTATCCAAGCCAACACAATGACTTAGCTATATGCACGGCGGTTCTCGAGTATCTCAGGATCGGCAACTAGTTGTACAGCATACCAATGACTCATTCATCTGATGCTAATGGCTGCTATGACTCATGTTTCCTTTCTACTATCTATGTAGCAGCCGTGACACATACAGTTCAGCTCTCCACCAAAAGCCATTGTCTGACCGCATGCGAATGCATGGAACACCATCAAATAAACTCTAGTATATAAACGAGATGAACCATCAGAACAGTTATCGTTGTTGTGGGACAATCCAACTTATCACTTGAACACATTCAGCCATAATATGGTTCTCTCGAAGCATAGACGATAGTGAACATATTCATGCACTCTAGGCAAGTGTTTCAGGATTGTCGTTAAGCAAACATTGTTTCAAAGACAATCTAGGTGAGTTCGTTCATTAACATGCAAGGTAGGTTCCATTATTCTCTTATAAAAACATTGTAAGCAAAAACTCAGGTTATTATTAAGGCGTGTAAGAATCAGAGAACCAATTTTTTGCCCACTCATCTGATACATAATACAGACGCGGAGCAGGGCATTACAGTGAGGAGGATATTCGATAGCGGTATCCCCATCTCTTCGAAGGACTAGGTACATTATAGCATTTTAATTTCAGTCTGTAATTCTTAACATACGTATGTTTTAATTTCAAGGACGAAATGCTCTAAGGAGGGTAGATTGTAAATCCCCTCGACCAATTTAGGATCATTTTAATTTAGATTGTGAGACTAGGATTAATTTGGACACAATTAGGATTAATGTGCAACAATTATATATCTTAATACACTGCACCATAGCTTTGATATTTGGAGTGCTATACTAGTAGTTACCCTCAAACTAATTAAATACACATTTCCTAGACATGCCAGACTACCCATCTGACCCTTGTGTAACTTTTAGATACTCAATATTGTGCTTCATTTTAACTGCACAATATTCGTTACAAACGTCCCTGAATAATTCCAATAAACCCAATTTCTCATAATTTACCATTCCCATTTGAAATTGAGGTACAACCACAACCCAATTCCCTATAACCCAAATTATGGTATTTACCCATTCTGAGCCTGCTACGCCCATGACACTTGTGTCCCACCCAATTTTAATTCTGTGTGTCTTTAATTTATTAAAGAATATCGTGCATATTATTTCTAGTTAAATTAAATTAGAGGCAAATTTTACCCAAAGTAAGACCTAACCAAGCCCTTGTACACCCTTTCATGTGGACCAGCCCAACCCCAAGGAGTCCAGGCCGGCCTAAACTTCGAGGTCAGCCCATAATCCAATCCTATATATAATACACATTCTCCCTATTTGAAACCCTAGATCATAAACACCACCACCATCAAGCACATAGTCGAACCCTACCAAATCCCTGTTCTCTTCAACCGAGCACCCCTCTCCCTTCCCCCGACCGGACAATACACCACCACCACCTCAGGCCGCCACCACCACATCCCTAGCCGCCGGACCACCCCCAGGCCGTCTGCACCATCGCAATCACCATCCCCTTCACCCTCAAAAACATCTTCATCAAACCCGACTCCATCTAACCCGACCCCGAGTGCCCTAGCCGCCTCCAGCACCGACAACCACCACTGCCAGGCCGACCCCGACCTCCCCCACGACTTGACTTCCATCCCAGCACCGTCCCAGCCCGCTGCCGCCGCTGCCAGTCTGTTGCAACCGCTGCTGCAACTGCTATAGTTACTGCCGCCCGTTGTTGTTGTTGCCAGCACATCTACCGAAGCTTCGCCCCCATGCCAGAGGATGGCCAGTCAACGAGCAGACCCCCTCGTTAAGCCAACTAGGTACTCGTTCTCTAGTTCCTCTTCTTTATTGTATCGTTGTATAGTTGTATCATCAAGTCGTCGTATCGTCGTATCTTGTGTCGACACAAACTAATTAATATGAAACAATATAGATGTGTATGCATGTATTTTAATTATATTATATGATAATAAATACATTAGTAATTACCCTAAATATATGACCTGTTATCAAAGACTAGTAATTCACCTAAAAATTTAGACATAGATCCAGTACATTTAGCATGGGAAATAAGGACATGTAATTGTATGAAACGTAAGTAGTTTCATAACCCATAACTTGATAATTTATTGTCATGAGGTACACGGTAACTGAGGATAGGATACACGTGCACCTTATCTACATGCACACGCGACTCTGTAGTCGACCAGCCGTGATCCTTGCGTCAGTACCTGAGAGCAACATCGTAGTATTGTGTATATTACTTTAATGTCTGATGATAGAATTTGTTATATTATATTGTGTGTTTAGGGTCACTGGACCAGCTAGGAGATATTGCAGGAGCAAGCTATTGGCATTCACAGCTTGAGGACCCAGGCAAGATATCTTGCCATATTTACTGTTTAAATTAAATGATACATATGTTGGATGATATCTTGTTGCTTTATTTCATATGATTGTGCGTGTCCGAGATTGACTTGGGTGCATTCGACGGATGCGTCGATGAGTATGTACTTGACCTAGTCACTAGCAGACTCACCCCATTGGGAGGATACTCTGATATCTTCCGAGACCTGACACTCTTAAACATTTTACGGTGACAAATTCATACTGGGATGCGGGTTCGAGTACTCGACTAGCTATCGGTGCATGTGACATGCATCACGGTTAGTGCATAATTTAGGATTTTATATTAGAAAATACTTGGCATATAGATACGTGGTATGCATGTCAAGTATTCAACTTCTATATTTACATTTTGGAGGGGGAGGATGTCATGACCCGCACCCGTAAAATTGGGCATGAGTCATGGGTACGTCCAGCCTACGCCGCAGCATCGATGGTAGAACGCTGTCTAGGTCTACTATCTAGCTAAAAATCTCACACAATAAATATATATACCTGTCAAGATCTCAACTCCAAACGGAAGAGCAATAACATAATGATAATACAAGTACTCAACCATGAATCTAAGCACGATAAGATAACAAAGAAGTCTAACAACTACAAAGTCTAAACAACTGCAGCTAAAAACAACCACAATAATAATAATAATACAACATCCAGAATCAAATATAATACAAGGTCTCAAACCAAAACCGGAGACAATTTCGGTACCAAAAGCTAATAAAAATAATACTGAGGTCCTAGTGATCCCGACTACCAATCCGAAAATCACTCTTAAACTAGGGGGGTCCCTGTCTGCACCATCGACAGGCTGAGGTCCATAATACGTCGGACACCAATCCTCCGGATTCTGTAAGAAAAAAATATGTCCAGTCAGGAATGGAGCAAGTACACCTCTAACAGCAGTTCCAATTAAATGATAAAAACTATAAAGCAGTTGTAGAAAGTAGCAAGGTGAAGGAAATAAAAGTATGAAACAAGAAATATATACATATCACTGGTGCATAAGGGTAAAGATGCATGAATATCAGAAGCAAGATAGTAATGACTGCAAGATACAAGAAATCTAAACAAAGAGCAAGTATATTGCACAAGAATGTAGTAGTGAGTCCATCAAGAATACATGTAATGAGTCAAGTCAAAAAACTATAAGTGAGACAAGCAAGAAATGCAAGAGAGTCCAGACTAGAAAGAATGAAATCGTGTCTTTGAAATACCTGTTTCGACATATAAACGGCTAGGGGTAAGTATGGCTCAGCCGCGTACAGGGTGCACGGCTGCTATCATTCCAAATTAGACCAGAGGGGATAAATTTCAGTGATTCTAGTTGGGAATGTTTACATTTCTACTCGAGTATTTTCCCGTCCCGACTAGTACAAGTGAATTAAAGACCCGACATGTAAATCAAGTATGAGTCCAGCAAGAAATATGAGTGATGCTTGTAGTGATGCCTGTAGTGATGCCAGTAGGTGATTCTATAATAGAGGCCAGAAATATAAAATATACGTATCGCAAGTAAATGAATCCAGAAATACTAGTCCCGTGTCATGCAAATTTTTTTAGAGAATACTATACTAGAAGCTGAATCATAATAATCATCAAATAATGGAAACTATCAGAGAATATACTCGCCTGACGTCTTAAGCAACTGGCGATCTGAACTAGTGTCCACAATGACCTATTGTGAAAAGCAAGGTTAAATAGAGTTCTAATGAGTTAAATAGATATAAAATAGCTAAAAATAAGTTTCTAGGGGTCGTTCTAGGTCAAACGGGTCAAACCGACGAAATCTGGGTCAAAAAATCAACTCTTGGTCCAATAAGTCAACTCTAGGTCAAATCTAGGTCAAAAGTTGACTTTGGTTGTCAACCGGGGTCAACTATGGTCAACTCTAAGTTAAACTAGGGTGCCCCTAAAATTCTAGGTCAAAACTAGGTCATTAAGCTAATAAACCCTCAAACTCGCCTCCTTGAGATACAGGATACCCTCGGTATCTGATACCTCAACCTACGCTATACGCCCCGCCTATACCCTCTATAATATATACTAGCACGTATAAATATATATAACTATACATATAAAACTAACTCTAACCTTAGTCCTAGGCTAAACTTAATACCTTGCCCCGATACCCAATACCTTGAGTATCTCAATAGAGATACTCAAGCCCATACCCCTCACTAACACTAGCTAGCTAACTAACTAGATATATAATATATATATATATATATAATATATATTATATATATATATATTCTAACCATATACTAATATATAATATAAGTATATATCTAACATATATAGATATATGTACTAACCTAGTGTATAGGTAAACACCCTCAATACCTTGGGTATCTCGAGGTATTGGAGATACCCAATTATTCTTCCCTCTCTAACACTAACCATATAGCTAACTATCTATATAAATATACAACTAGCTATATATCTAAGCATATATATATACATACAAACACATATGCATCTACCTATATATCTATATATATATCACACATACACATATACATATATTCATACCATATATATATATCCATATCTATCTATATATCTACTTGTACTTATCTATGTATCTATCTATCTATCTATATCTATATATAATATATATATATATATATATATATATATATATATATATATATATATAAAAGAAGGGGGAGGAAGGGAAACTGGCTCGAGTGCGCGCAAGCGCTACTGAAACGCGCCGCTGCCAACTGCCCGCAGCAGCAGCTGCTTCTGCTGCTAGCCGCTGCTTCCGTGGCTTTGCGTGGCTGCTGCCGCGGCGCTGCTGCGCCTGCACGCACACTGCTGCGCGGCTGAGCGCATCTGCTGCTGCTGCTGCATGCAGCGCTGCCGCGGCTCTGCGCGGCGCTACAGCCACTACCGCTGTGCCTGCAGCTGCTGCTGCTGCTCCACTCACTCTCTCTACCTCGCTCTCTAGCACACACACACAGACGCACACACACACTAACACACACACACAATGAGACACACAAGCACACTTAGATATATATATATACACAAACATATATATATGTATATATATACACCCAAACATATATATATATATAAATATATATATATATATATATATATACTACCATATATATATATATATATACACTTATACACATATACATAGTTACACACACACACATACACATATAAATATATACAAACACACTCACACAAACACACAAACACACGCACCTACACATACACCAACACACACTCTCACACAAACACTCACTAACACACACTCACATATATATATAAACACACATACATATATATATATAAACACACACACACACACTCATACATATATATATATATACACAAACACATATCCACACACACACACGCTCACAAACACACACTCACACTCACACACTCTCACACACACACTCTCACACACTAACACACACACAACTACACACACATAAACATATATATATACATATACACACATATATATATAAACACACACACACACACACATATATATATATATACACACACACACTAGCACACTAACACAACACACACAAGCACACACAACACACAAACACCAACACCAATGCTTGCACAATCACCCAAACACCTAAAAATATATATAAATATATAAAATATAACTCGAAAACTCTAATACACACTTCCCGAAGCTAAACAAACACGCGCACAAGCTTAAAACCTAGAAACCAAGTCGAAATGGTCATTCGGTCATTTCGACGAACACGAGGAGTGCGGTTCGCGAAACCTCATAAAACGCACACCAAACCTACTCAAAATTGGCCCAAAATTTACCCCCGGGTTCTAATCGATGTCTAGATCCTAAAAAAATACTAACTCGTTGATTCTAGGTCCGTGGCAAAAATACACATGCACATAGAACCTACGACGATGAAAACTTCCAAAATGCCCGAAATGCCCAAATCTTCGTGACACGATCTCACGTGTCCGAACGGAGACATGTACTAACCCACAAGACACCCAAGAACATCTACCTAGGTCCATCTAACCTAGGGCAACACCAAAAATTCGGCCAATCTCAAATTTTACCAAAAATTGACACAAAATCTAATGTCAACGTCTCCAAACACATCCAAACAAGCTCCAACTTCCTCCTACGGATAGCCCTAAGGTCTAGGAAGGTTCTAAACTACTAATTATACTATATTAGAGTAATTACAAGGAGAAAAATTAGGGTTTAGCTCTTGGGAGTTGAAAACCCAAGCCAAAGTCTCCAAAAAGCCCCAAATTCACCATACCAAGCTTCCAAGCTTCCAACCCAAGCTCCAACACTAAATCTAAGCTCTACACACCTAGTTTAGGGAAAATCAAGGGGTTAGGGTTGCATCTAAGAAAGGAATAGAAGAAGGAAGAGAAGAAAGTATAGAAAACTTACTTGAATGTAGAAATTGGAAGAAGGAAGAAGAAGAAAAGAGTGGAGAAGAAGAAGAAGAAGAAAGGAAATAAAATAATGGAATGGGGGGGTGCTCCAAATCGGCCATGAAGGAAATGGGTTAGGGTTGGGTTTGGTTAAAATGACTAAATTGCCCTCCAATTCAAGTCATCCTAATTGGGGTTTGGGTTTGGGGTTCCAAAAGCACTCTAATAAATCCCTAATCACTCCAACTAACTAATAAAAATATAAATAACTATTCTAAGCCAATAAATAAGTCTGACAAAGGTGTTGGTTGGGTTTGGCATGGGTCCACTAGGGTCTGACATGGGTCCAAGCTAGCCAAAATACTAAAATAACTAATAAAAAATAATACAACCAACAATTAAATATAAATACAATTATTTATGATAAATATACAATTAACCAAATTAAAATAAAAAATACCCTGCTTTGGAAAATGGGGTAGTGAAAAGCCTATCTCCTTAAAAAATTCTTCCTCGAAATTTAAAGTCGATCACACTCCCTCTAGGTCAAACCCCCAACAATCACAGTCAAGAAATTCTACCTAAACAACATGGAAGATCATGTTCCTACTGGTCGTGTTATCACAGTCTCAATCAGGGTCACTATACTATCTACCACAACACAAAAAAATATCTAACAGGTACTAATGAAGTACACCACAAGGAATGGAAAAGGACAGGAAGAAGAACAAAGAGACAGACCTACTAACCCGACACCCGTAGCATTGGCCTCCTCGACCGTCAATGAATAAGCCCTACCCTGCTTGGGTATCTCCCTCTTCTGGTATGGGGCATAATGATGTGCCACAGGTAGCCTAGCTCTAACTCTCCGATCCTGTGCTCCACCAAACGGAGATACAATAGGGAAATCTCGCATCTGGTGAGCAGCAGATCCACAAAATAAACACACCCTCAGCTTCCTCCTATAAACATCCCAAGTGTGTCCTGCCTTCCTGTAGTAGGCACAAGTGGGCACTCTCTGATCCTGACCCTACTGCACTGCCTTCTACATATAAGGGACGCTTAGCCGATCCCGCACTACCACTTGCACTACCTGAATCATCCCTACCTCTCTTGGAATTGAGCTCCAAGTCATCCTCTGCCCTCTGAGCGTCTCCTACTATCTGCAAGAAAGTCGCCTCACGGTCGCTCCTAGTCAAAGACTTGACCTCCATGACCAAGCCCTTGTGAAACTTCTTCGTCTTTGCTGCCTCACTCAAGCCCTCTACAAATCTGCCCAGACGGCAGAACTCTGCTGCGTACTCGTCCACTAGCATGCTCCCTTGAACGAGTGCCTCGAACTGGCTCTCCAAAGCACTGACCGCCACATCTGGGAAAAACTTCTCCTTAAAAAGCCTCTTGAAAGCCTCCCAAGTAAGCCTTGGTGCCACGATCCTCGTATCCATGCGATACTACGTCAAAGCAAGGTCGAACATCTGACTGCCCGCTGCCTCTATCTACATGCTGTCTGGAATCTGTGCCAGCCAAAAAATCTGCTCAATCTGCTCTATCCAGTCATCCGCGTACAGGATCCCTTCTGTATCCCAAAACTCCTTGGGCCGCATCCTCTGGAAGTCAATGATGTTTCTCGGCCTCGGATGCTGAGTCTGATCTGCCTGTGGCTGAATCTAAGCCACTCTGTCCACTGCCGTCATGGCCAGCTGGTGGGCGTTCTCAATGCCCAGCCTCATCACATCCACCTGACGGTGCTACGCGTCCATAATCTCCCTGAAGAAAGCAAATAACTGTATGGCGTCCACTGGTGTAGGAGGTGGTAGAGGCACCAACGGAACTATTGGGGTAGTCCTCGGATCGACAAGTGGAGGAGGATCCCCGAGAGAAACAGATGCTCCCTCGACCGCAGGAGTGATGAGTGGAGCGGTAGCAGCTGCCTGAATACGAGCTGGACGAGAGGTAGCAAACCTCTCGGTGGCAACTGCTGGGCGATACGATAAGATCGTGTCTTCGGAGGCATCCTGAACGCAGATCAAAAGAAGTCAATACTGTACAAGATACGATATCATCAAAGGAGGAAAATAATATTTCAAAAGAAACAATTTCAGAATAATTAGATTGGAATTGTTCCTAGTCGTGATTGAGTACACACTCATCCTAGATCCTAGATCCTATATCCTAGAGCAGGCTCGCAGCAGTACAACTAAATCATTGTACCACCACGATATCGCACTAATTGCGAATCGAGACCTGCATGGGCCACCACCAAAAATATGTCACAACCTGCACCCAAAAAATTGGGCATGAGTCGTGGGTATGTCCAGCCTACGCCGCAGCATCGGCGGTAGAAAGCTGTCTAGGTCTACTATCTAGCTAACAATCTCACACAATCAATATATATACCTGTCAAGATCTCAACTCCAAACGGAGGAGTAATAACATAATGATACACAAGTATTCAACCACGAATCTAAGTACGATAAGATAACAAAGAAGTCTAACAACTACAAAGTCTAAACAACTATAGCTAAAAACAACCACAATAATAATAATAACACAACATCCAGAATCAAATATAATACTAGGTCTCAAACCAAAACCGGGGACAAATCCGGTACCAAAAGCTAATAAAAATAACACTGAGGTCCTAGTGATCCCGGCTACCAACCCGAAAATCACTCCTAAACTAGGGGGTCCCTGTCTGCACCATCGATAGGCTGAGGTCCATAATACATCGGACACCAATTCTCCGGATCCTCTGGAAAAAATATGTCTAGTCAGGACTGGAGCAAGTACACCTCTAACAGCAGTTCCAGTTAAATGATAAAAACTATAAAGCAGTTGTAGCAAGTAGCAAGGTAAAGGAAATAAAGTATGAAATAAAAAATATATATATATATCACTGGTGCATAAAGGTAAAGATGCATGAATATCAGAAGCAAGAGAGTAATGACTGCAGGATACAAGAAATCTAAACTAAGAGCAAGTATGTGCACAAGAACGTGTAGTGAGTCCAGCAAGAATACATGTAATGAGTCAAGTCCAAAAACTATAAGTGAGACCAGCAAGAAATATAAGAGAGTCCAGACTAGAAAGAATAAACTCGTGTCTTTGAAATACCTGTTTGGACATGTAAATGGCTAGGGGTAAGTACGACTTACCCCGCACTGGGTTCGCGGCTGCTATCATTCCAGATTAGACCAGAGGGGGTGATTCCAGTGATTCTAGTTTGGAATGTTTACATGTCTACTCGAGTATTTCCCCATCTCGACTAGTACAAGTGAATTCAAGACCCGACACATAAATCAAGTATGAGTCCAGCCAGAAACATGAGTGATGCCTGTAGTGATGCCAGTAGGTGATTCCAGAATAGAGGCCAAAAATATGAAATATACGTGTCACAAGTAAATGAATCCAGAAATACTAGTCCGTGTCATGCCAGAAAAGTCAGAGAATACTATACTAGAAGCTGAATCATAATAATCATCAGATAATGGAAACTATCAAAGAATGTACTCGCCTGATGTCCTGAGCAACTGGCGATCTGAACTGGTGTCGCAAGGACCTATTATGAAAAGTAAGGTTAAACAGGGTCCTAATGAGTTAAACAGATATAAAATAGCTAAAAATAAGCTTCTAGGGTCGTTCTAGGTCAAACGGGTCAAACCGATAAAATCTGGGTTAAAAATTCAACTCTTGGTCCAAAAAGTCAACTCTAGGTCAAATCTAGGTCAAAAGTTGACTTTGGCGGTCAATCGGGTCAACTACGGTCAACTCTAGGTCAAACTAGGGTGCCCCTAAAATTCTAGGTCAAAACTAGGACATTAAGCTAATAAACCCTCAAACTCGCCTCCTAGAGATAGCAGGATACCCTCGGTATCCGATACCTCAACCTATGCTATACGCCATGTCTATACCCTCTATAATATATACTAGCACGTATAAATATATATAACTATACATATAAAACTAACTCTAACCTTATCCTAGGCTAAAACTCAATACCTTGTCTCGATGCCCAATACCTTGAGTATCTTAAGGTATTGAGATACTCAAGCCTTACCCCTCACTAACACTAGCTAGCTAACTAACTATATATATATATATATATATATATATATATATATATATATATATATATATATATTCTACCATATACTAATACTAATATATATATATAACATATATCTAACTATATAGATATATATATATATATATATAACCTAGTGTATAGGTAAACACCTTAATACCTTACCCCTAATACCTCAATACCTTGGGTATCTCGAGGTATTGAGATACCCAACTATCTCCCCTCTCTAACACTAACCATATAGCTAACTATCTATATAAATATATACACCTAGCTATATATCTAAGCATATATATATATATATATATATATATATATATATACAAACACATATGCATCAACATACATATCTGTCACTACCACATTCTGAAAATGGGGGTATTTTCGACTTTTTATAATTATTAGTATTGTGGTATTCATATTAAATAATTTTTTGATAAGTGTATTTAAATTAATTAATTTTGTGAGATAGATAATTAAATATATATTATATTATATACTGTGTTCTTAATGTCTGAGCTGGTAGACTTGACCTAGAGGCCACTAGATGAACACCTGATCAAATAATGGGGATTATGTATTTAATTGTTTTATTTTAGAATTTATTTATTGGAGGTTGTATTTAATTACCGTAATTTATTTAATTATTGTGCGCTGCCGTTGCTTCAAAATTGGAGCGCTACCCTGACTTTGCCTTCCAACAAATTTCACAACATTGCCCTAGACATGCCCGCCTTCCATTCTGATATTTTTGCAACCCAAAATTATGCTCTTTGTACCTTATTTTTAGCCGCACAAAAATCGTCGCGGACGTTTATTTAAATCCTAAATAAATTCCAACTTTGTGTCGTTGTGCGTTCCAATCGAAATGGGAGACAATCTTGACCTATTTTTCGTGCGACCCAAATTAGGGTAATATTCTATTCTGAGTCTTCTTCATTATTGGTATTGATGACCTGACCTGATTTTGGCCCATGTACTCCTAATTAATTTTTGAACACAACTTGCATTTTATTCCTAATTAATTTGAGGATACCATTTTAACCAATTCTGAAAATCCCGTTTAATTCCAGTACCCCGCTACTTAAGCCCGTACCAATCGTACAGCGCCCCCGACCCTATAAAACACCAGACACCGAATCGTCCGCCAGATTTTCATTATTTTATGTGTCCGTACAATTTCCCAAATCTAAGGGGGCTAATTTGCAAATTTACATTTTGGTGTCAACACCTCATTTGTTTAACAACAATGAAGGAGCTCTATTATTTAACTAAGCCACCACCCTCATCCCCACATAAAATTTTTCCATGACAAATCAGGACCACCCATTTAAAATGAGTGCATCCTCACCCTTGATTTCCCCCACACCCTCATCCTATTTAATGTCCCATCATTCCCTCTTCCCAAGAAAAAAAAAACCTAATCCCCAAACCTACACTAGCCCCTAAGCCCCCAACCGTATGATCCCTCTTCTTCCTCTTTTCTTCATTTTTCCTTTTTCTTCTTCTCTTCTTCTTCTTCTTCCTTCTTCTTCCTCTTCTTTTTATTTTTGATTTTTAAAATATAAAGGGGAGGGGGAACACTGTTTATTCTTGCTGTTCATCCCCATACTCCGGCATGCATCCCGACCTCCGGCCACCTCCGTTTATCATATTCCCGATCTCCATCTCCCCGGCGCTGTGCACTGGTCACCGGACTTCCCTCGGCCGTCGTCGACATCAACCACCACACATCTCTCCACCATCATCATCATCTCCCCTCGCGGCGGTTCCTTCCGGCGAAGCTCCCTCACCCCTCTGCTATCTTTGGCCCTGGCCAAGTTCCGGGCAGCCGCCGAGCTCCATGCTGCTGGACTCTGACTGAATACGAGCTCCTTCCAACCTATTGGACCGCCGACCTGTGCATCAACTCTGGTCGGCTGACTCGACGCGGCCGTCAAGCTCCCTTCACCCACCATTCTTTCCGAGCTCCAATCCTGACCCCGGCGTCTGCCTCGGCCTCCGCTGCAGAGCGCTCGACGCGAGGTCGGCAGGCGAGGAGGTGTTCTCCGTAACCTCCTCGAGCAAGTCCGACATCAACTACCTCGGCGAGAGCACCAAGGGGGATCTCATCATCAAGGAGGAGCATCTCGGCCCTCTTGGCAAGGATGGCCAGACTACATTAGATGGCCCAATCGAAGAGATAGCTAGGGATTGAAGCTAGAGAAGCAGAGACTGGAGATCCCATTTGATGGTTTTCGTCTGGATCACCAAGATGCCCTGAAGCAACTCTGGAGGTTGGCCTATCCACAGCGAGAAGTCCCCCTCTTAAATCAGAAGTATGGAAGGAAATGGGTTTCAATGCATGCTTCGTGTATGGAATTCAAGGTAGTACTGAAGTCTACAAGAGCACAGTTAGAGCATGAGCTTGGATTAAAAGATATTTTCAGAATAGAGGACTTACCAGCATATAGCATATTGAGTAGGACTGTTGGATTCTTCGATTATTCTTGCTACTTTACATGAAGACTTCTACTCCTATGCTTGGGACATCGTCATCCTTTCGGAGGGGTGCTTTTCGTAGTGCTCGTATTCTTCCAGCAGAAGTTTGGTGGTAGATGCTTCCCACACAAGAGATTCAGAAGTGCTGGTGGTGGTTACGAGTTGGTTTCAGTAGCTACTACTTAGATCCCCCACTGGAGACAATTTATGCACTTCCGTAGGAAAAATGGTACGATTCTATGTATGTATTATTATTATTGTATTTTATATATATATATGAGTATATATTAATATTTTCATATAATATGTATTTAATAAAGTATATACTAGTATAAATTAAATTCATGTATTAGTAATTACGTATTTCCTCATATATGTTAGTATTGTATTACATTGACAATATATAAGTATATATATATATTTTAAAATATATTTTTGCATATGTATTAGTATACATATATATATTGTTCAACTAGTATAAATTAAATATATATATAAATTGGTACGTATATATATATTGTAAATGTATATAAATTGGTGCATATATATATTGTAAGTACTAATGCAGTTAAAAATAGATGTAATGTGTCTTATATATCTATCTTCTAGATGACCCTAGTTGACCGTATCGTACCTGGCATAGCCCAATTTAGGTTTTGTGTTGTGTTAGTGTAGCATCTGATACAAGTATTATTTTGATATGTCATTAGGACTGTGGGTTCCTCCAGGCGACCCTCTGGAACAGGACCTCGGTATTCACCAGCTAAGGACCAAAGGCGAGTACATTCTCTAATTAGTTTCTAATTTATGATATCTCCTATGTTCACTGTATCTAGTGTAGATATCCATGCTCTTGACATGTTGGTTACACAGATTGGTTTACACGGATCTCGTCATGAGATGTTATTCCTTTTTCTTGGTGTAGCTTGTACAAGACTTATTTTCTTGTTATCTTGTGCATGTACAAACACTGATTCCCGGGGAGACTTTCTACCTCCCTAGGGAATCCCGTGCCATAGCGTACCATGATTGGATCTACTATACCAGTCGGGGGAGGGGAGTATTTTAGTATAGATATGTGATCATATCCAACTTTATATGCATCATAGCTCACCCCACATCTCACGTCGGGTGCGGCCTGACCATTTACATGCTTCATAGCTGTTACGTATGTTTAGCCTGACCTCTACATGCATCATAGCTAACCAACGGTTAGCCTGACTTTACATGAATCATAGCTAATCACATGTAACCAGCCTGATCAAGTTCCCAAGCCGATCACATGTTAAAGCTAGTACTCATAGACTTAGTCATAGGTTCTTGCTCATGGGCATATTATTTCTTCTCCTGCATTTACTTACAGTATTTCCTGTATTTCTTTTATTTCTCGTACCTATACATGCTTCTCGTATATTTCTATCTAGAACTGCTACATAGTTTATATCATGAATATAGAACTGCTATATTAGAGATGTACTTTGCTCCTTCCTGACTGGAAAATATTTTTCCAGACTGTGACCTTAGTGGACTTGTTTCTGACACTTGGGGATTGGATGTTACTGATTACAGGTATGACTATTTTGTCGTTAAACTTGTCTTGTATTTCTTTGCTTACCTTGATATCTCATCGTGCTTAGTTTATGTGATTGAGTATCCAGCATTATTTTATGATATCCATGTCTCCTGATGGAGTTGGGTATTCTTGTGAGATGGATTAGATAGTTACTTGACCTAGACAGCGTTCTACCGCCGATGCTGCGGCGTAGGCTGGACGTACCCACGTACTCGTGCCCCTAAACCGGGTGCGGGTCGTGACACATTTTTAGTGGTGGCCCATGCAGGTCAGACTTCGCTAGTTGTGCGATGTTGTAATAGTGCGACATCATAGTTGTACTACTACGTGCCTGCTATAGAATATAGGACATAGGATACTAGGATGAGAGAGGATACTCAATCATAATTTTTGAGAGATTTCTGGGACGACCCTTGAGAATCTCATTATAAATTCCAATTTAAATCCTCCCCCTTATTTTTGTCCATTCTCACTTGTTGATATTGAGTTTGATTCTTGTTGACCAGTTGTTAAATTAAATTCTTGGTATCGTTGTTGAGTTTTGATTTCATATCGAGATGAATTTTATGGACTGAACTTTACGGTATTATCTGATAACATATGTTGATGAGGACAGTGAGAAAGGTAAAACGTCTACTTTGGTTATGGAACCTAGAGTTTATCGAAGCCATATTAGCTGTCATAACGAGAACGTAGGAACCTGACTTGGATGTACTTACTTTAGTTATAAAATTTAGAATTTCTCGCAGCCATACCGGTTGGCGTGGCAAAGATTCTAGATGACATGATTATAGAGTTGCATACCTTAGTTACGGAACCTGTCGTTTATCGCATCTATGCTTACTGGCGTGGCGAGGATTCTGAGTGGCATGATTTTAGACAGACGTGTATGATTATCAGGTTGTATCTTAAAATGGTTCTTAAAGTATCATCTCAACACTTATCTATTTCTGTTATACGGTATTTTTTCTATCGTTCTTTTGTTGCTACCAGTAGAAACACCTTCAGTCCTCAATCCAGATTTTTTTTGAGCTCCTATTCTTTGAGGATTCCTTATTAAGTATGATAATTAGTGACTTGTAATTATGTCTGTGTCTTGAGTATTAGTATTGACTTAGGGTTGCTAGTGAGTTGTAAGTGTTTCCTAGTTGGACATGTGAGCAGTAGGTTTTAATCTAGAGTTAACCCATAGCATAATACCTTATAACAATAGTTCTAGGATAAGTGTCATTATAGTACTATAAGTAGAGGGATAGTATAGAGTATCAGTGATAGTTCTCAGAGTTAGTATCAGAGCCAATTATTCGTCCTGGATAATCATGATTATGTAATTGAGTGATCTATGTAAACAATTAGGTATCAAGCAATTGTGTTAGGGATTAATGGAGCATAACGTCCAATCTGACGATTGATATCAGGCGTGTTAAAGGTAAAGAAATTATATGTATGAGGAGTTATAATGAGGTGTCATGAGTAGAGAAATATCGGAATTGGTAATGAAAATGGTGAGGCGTATCACAGATTAGTTTAACAGGCTGTAAAAGGTTAAAAGGGAAATACCTATGCAACCATCTAGATGAGGAACCATATACATGTCACGCCCCGATCTCCTGCAGGCAATTCGGCCGTTCCCGCTAGACGGGAATCACCCTCGCCAGCGCTTCCGCGGAACGATCGCTTAACCCATCCGGGCGTGATACCGCACGAGCGTGAGCCACGCCCGTGCAAGGCCATGGTTCATTGGCTGGCGGCAAGAGTTCTAAGCCACAGAGTCGCACAGATTGTCCGAGTGCAGCGGAGTCATGAACGCATAGCGATTCGATAATAGGTTCACCGAGTCGACAATATAGCGGAAGCATTGAAACATAAGTTGAGTAATCTCTTTTATTGATATGAACAAGTGTTACAGGCGGTGTATAGCGGAGATTATAAGTCGCTCAAGCCTCTCTCTCTGATACAGTAAAAGCGTGCCAAGTGGCTACAATTGTGGTATGATTGCACAGGCGATGTTCAGGCGATGTTCACAACTTATGTCTTGTATATGTACTTCAGTCCCGGACGCACCGTTGCTTCGGAGTGATCTTCACGCCTAAGCACGCATGTTGGAGGCATCCGCACCGAACGAGGTTCTCCCGCACCCTGTATACAAACTGGTGGATTATCAGTACATTGAATGCACTGGTGGGGAAGCTACTCGCCCGCTCGACAAATCCAAACACGTAATACAGGTTCCGTGTACAACTAATAAGTTGCTTTCTAGTTGCCTTAGGATCAGTTTTATGCAAACATTGAATAGCTTATCGTGTCGGGCAGTGCGCCGTGCGATGTTTGAGGAAATACGGCGAGACTTACCAACTTACCATTTCTCCTTCCCTGTCCAAGGCAAACATTGAGGCAAACATGTTAATTCATACACGGGCAAGTATAACATTCAGGAGGCATAGCATATGCAAACACGAGGGTTGTTTTAACATGATCGTTCAGGTATTCAGTTTGTTCATTAATGCGATGCAGTGACTCGCATGCGGATAGCCGCTAAGCGAGGATGACTTATCTATATGAACATAATGTCGCTGGCATAGCCATAAAGGACAGTTTAGTCTCAGGGCGAAGTGACGTACAACGCGGGTGGCGAGCCCCGTCGTATAACACTTGCCGGGTAACATACGACTAACATACGTCCCGTCCGGATCAGATCGGTCCTAGTGCCCTGGTGATCGTCCGCGGAACTCAACATAATATACCTTGTGCACACAAGTTGTCTGCGATAATGCAGGTCAGGGTCTTATCCATATTCCATAGCTTGACATGATAATCATGAAACTTAAACTTAATCTGAACGAGCATATTGCTCCACGAGCTGGGATTCCATCATTACATAACATGATCCTCGTTCAGATGCATACATAGCATGATTATCATTCAAGTGTGATTCACGTTCAGGATTCATTCTTGCTTAATGCATTCCCCTGGTTCGGGAATATGCCTTGGTGACCTAACGGTCCCGGATACTGACAGGTTCATTCAGGCACGGAACGACTACGTAGTAGTCTCCCGAGGTTTGGATGAAAACATGGTAACATTCAAGCAAAAAAGCATGCATTTCTAAGGAACATAAACAGGCACGTTTTCTCGGACCCGAAGGTAAGTCGAGAGATGAAACCGTTAAGGGACTTAGCATGCGAGGGTCTGAACATATATAAGCAGTATTTTATTTCCTTATTCTAGCAAGCAATACAGGTTGGGATTATTCCCTTAGCTAGGTGCATTGGATTTATTAGCATGCAGGGGGTAATTCACCTAGCGACTAGCATATATGATTCCAGATTTTATGTGTGCTGGCTAAGCAAAGACAAGTTCACCGTAGCCACCCACCTTAGCGATGATTCACCTCGGTAGAGCGATACGTCTGAGCGAGCCTCTGAAAGCCTAAGCCGGATTCCTATGGAGGCAAGTCTGGATATCCTTTGCTTCTTGATCGAGGCAAAGCGGGTCGGGACAGCTGCATGATTGCCGTTTGAGACGGCAGTCCGCTTGAGCGGAATGGGGTGTTATAATACATGCCCATGAAATTAAAGAAACATGAGTGTTATAGAAGATACATGTGATCATGAGTTCTAATGAGCTTGATGAGATAATCCATCAATGAAGCTAGTGATATAATATCAAGAGTGCTAATGGTTCTATATCGAGGATTAGTCAAGAATGACGCTAATAACAGTAAGCACTCTGCGTGATGATAATTGGATGATAAACCAGTTAATATAGATTGAAAATCATGAAAGAAAATATATGTGATGATAACTTTGATCATTGGAGGTAATAGTGTAAGCGATTCGGGCAGTACAATTTTAGTACACAGTTGTAGACAATAGATGTATTGAGTGTACCTCGAGTATTAGAGACTGCGAGCACTTATATGTATATTTGTGGATTTATAAAATTAAAGAGTGGAAATGAATTTTAACTTTGAGAATTATTGAGGAGTTAAGATTTATGTCAAAATTTTTTTGAGGGTTCAAATTTTGATTCCATAAACATGGTCAAGGCTACAAAGATTTTAGAAGTGATTAAAATTTTATTTCGATGTTGAGTATCTGACTTTGAGGAGGTATATGCAAATTATTTTTGTTGATCGAGAAGTTAAACCTTGAAAATTATTTTGAGGTTTAATTTTATGGTAGATGAGAAACATGAATATTAAATATAGGAGTAGATGATATACAGGTGTAAGGATCTGATGACTTGAGCATGATTGAGATGGCACCGCAGACTGACTTGGATGTCCATCTAGAGTTGTATTGGGAAGAGCAGTACTTAGTATGGTATTACATTTGGTGTGCACTGGAGTGATGGAAACAATAGTATGGACAATTGTAGTAGGAACGGGAACTGACAGAGGGTATGGTACTAAAGAGATAGAGGTATCAACTTAGATGCATTATTGAACCATGGTTACATTAGAGATTCTTGGTATCAGATTTAGGTGTTAATAGACAGGTGTGTGCAATATGGATATATTCATGGATCTTGTGGATAAATGACTAGTTGATAAGGGTACCAGTGTACAGGAATAGGAATTAGTTAGTGAATGAGCCAGAGTTAAGAGTATATTAGAGATAGAAGATACTGTAGAAAATATGTTAGTAGGTTCTTCTTTTTTTCTAATGTTTCCCGTCTCTTGATTGATTGATTTCCCTAGTGCTGTAGTTCGTATTCATGATTTTCTTGTTAGAATATAACAAGTAGTACACCCTGACAGAGACTGTAGTACCATGACAAAAAACACATGACCTATATATTTTCTTAGATTGCATGGATGTAGGTAGAATTTTCTTAAACCATGATCATTAGGGTTTTGACCATAACTAAGATCTATGACAAGGTTATGACTGACATAAAGGGACAAGATGATTAAATTTGTGGATGAGCATTAATTTAAATAAAGAATTTTGGAGATTGTCATTATATTTATTTGACCGCAAGTTATGAATTTTTAGAATTTTATGTTGTAGACGTTGCAGTGTCACACTGGTGAGTATTGTGAGGAAAAAGGAAACTAAAGAATCAGATCATTGATGGATTATTGTTGAATTCAGACTTTTGGGACGAGATTCAATACATTGATAGAAATTAAATTTGAGGAACAGATATCAAATTTTGAGTATTTAATTAACTTAAAATTTTGGAAGAAATTGTGAGGAAAAAAAATGGACTCTGATTTTTATTTTCGAGGATACTGCAAGAATACGAAAATTTTAGAATTTTTGAGATTGTGAAATGGCAAGGTGGATTACTACCTGATTTTGTAGCTGACGAATTTAACTATTGATGGAAAATAAAATAATGAATAAACACTACTATGAGGACTTTAAATTTTGAGGACGAAATTCTTTTAAGGAGGGTAGACTTGTCACTACCACATTCTGAAAATGGGGGTATTTTCGACTTTTTATAATTATTAGTATTGTGGTATTCATATTAAATAATTTCTTGATAAGTGTATTTAAATTAATTAATTTCGTGAGATAGGTAATTAAATATATTATATTATATACTGTGTTCTTAATGTCTGAGCTGGTAGACTTGACCTAGAGGCCACTAGACGAACACCTGATCGAATAATGGGGATTATGTATTTAATTGTTTTATTTTAGAATTTATTTATTGGAGGTTGTATTTAATTACAGTAATTTATTTAATTATTGCGCGCTGCCGTTGCTTCAAAATTGGAGCGCTACCCTGACTTTTGCCTCCCAACAAATTTTACAACATTGCCCTAGACATGCCCGCCTTCCATTCTGATATTTTTGCAACCCAAAATTATGCTCTCTGTACCTTATTTTTAGCCGCACAAAAATCGTCGCGGACGTTTATTTAAATCTTAAATAAATTCCAACTTTGTGTCATTGTGCGTTCCAATCAAAATTGAAGACAATCTTGACCTATTTTTCGTGTGACCCAAATTAGGGTAATATTCTATTCTGAGTCTTCTTCATTATTGGTAATGATGACCTGACCTGATTTTGGCCCATGTACTCCTAATTAATTTTTGAACACAACTTGCATTTTATTCCTAATTAATTTGAGGATACCATTTTAACCAATTTCGAAAATCCCGTTTAATTCCAGTACCCCGCTACTTAAGCCCGTACCAATCATACACCGCCCCCGACCCTATAAAACACCAGACACCAAATCGCCCGCCAGATTTTTATCATTTCATGTGTCCGTGCAATTTCCCAAATCTAAGGGGGCTAATTTGCAAATTTATATTTTGGTGTCAACACCTCATTTGTTTAACAACAATGAAGGAGCTCTATTATAACTAAGCCACCACCCTCATCCCCACATGAAATTTCTCCATGACAAATCAGGACCACCCATTTAAAATGAGTGCATCCTCACCCTTGATTTCTCCCACACCCTCATCCTATTTAATGTCCCATCATTCCCTCTTCCCAAGAAAAAAAAAAAAAAAACCTAATCCCCAAATCTACACTAGCCCCCAAGCCCCCAACCGTATGATCCCTCTTCTTCCTTTTCTCTTTATTTTTCCTTTTTCTTCTTCTCTTCTTCTTCTTCTTCCTTCTTCTTCCTCTTCTCTTTATTTTTGATTTTTGAAATATAAAGGGGAGGGGAACACTGTTCATTCTTGCTGTTCATCCCCATACTCCGGCATGCATCCCGACCTCCAGCCACCTCCGTTCATCATATTCCCGATCTCCATCTCCCCGGCACTGTGTACTGGTCACCGGACTTCCCTCGGCCGTCGTCGACATCAACCACCACACATCTCTCCACCATCATCATCATATCCCCTCGCTGCGGTTCCTTCCGGCGAAGCTCCCCCACCCTTCTACAATCTCCGGCCCTGGCCAAGCTCCGGGCAGCCGCCGAGCTCCATGCTGCTGGACTCCGACTGAACCCGAGCTCCTTCCAACCTATTGGACCGCCGACCTGTGCATCAACTCCGGTCGGCTGACTTGACGCCGCCGTCAAGCTCCCTTCACCCACCATTCTTCCCGAGCTCTGATCCTGACCCCGGCGTCTCCATCGGCCTCCGCTGCAGAGCGCTCGACGCGAGGTCGGCAGGCGAGGAGGTGTTCTCCGTAACCTCCTCGAGCAAGTCCGACATCGACTACCTCGGCGAGAGCACCAAGGGGGATCTCGTCATCAAGGAGGAGCATCTCGGCCCTCTTGGCAAGGATGGCCAGTGTAACGCCCCGCAACCGCTCGGAGCGTTACGCTGAGTCGGACTGAATGAATCAAATGCTGGTTACATTTGAAATGTCGGATTTTGGGAAGAAGGATTAATCGAGTTGGTTTCAATGTGCAGATGGCTAGCGGGTTCGATGGAAATCAGGTGTTCGTTCCGAACAGGACTGAATAGCTAAATGGAAACGATAATGCCGTTTTCCTTAGTCCGATCGGTCGGATGATTTGGAAAGCTCGGCCTGCTCGCACGGTCATACCAGTTGAGTAGATCGCGCTTGCATCGGACCACGGGTTCAAGGGATTGGCCGTATCGGCAGGACAGGATGCCTAACGGATTCGAACATAGTGAGTGGGCTCTTTCCCTTCTCCTCTACTCCTTCATGCCTAATAATATGGAAAACACGTAAATGGCTTGAACACTTGGGCTGAAACATCGGGAAGCACTACACTGAGGCGTGCATAGAGTGTGCGTCGTTGGCTTGGTAGGATTGTGGCTTGAATGGTTTACGCGTTGGATAGTTGGATACGATAGCTGGATTATTCATTTGAGGCGATCGGTTGGATACTTGGGATTTTGCTTGGACGGTTGGAAATACACAAGTTGGAAGGATACAATTGAGGCAATGGGAATATCGGGATTCGGGCGAGCGAGCGTGCATCCGTGCACGAGTATCACTTGGTCGCTTTGTCTTACAAAGCGAGTAGTTGTGGTTCGAAACCGAACAACTGCATCGGCGCGGGCATTGTGCCTCTTTTGGGGCATTGTGCCATGGGTTAGCTTTGAGCATAGGTGTTCCACCAATTTGGATTGTGTTGAGAAGAGGCTTCGTGCCTATGAAACACTTGATATTTGATGCCTCGGGCTATGTTTTGAGGTCGAGATTTGGGTTCTTGGAAGGACATGTTGGAAGAATGGTTATGGATGTGTTGGTTGGATTATTGGTGGAACGAGTCTAGGATCGCTTGGTGGGGCGAGAATGTTCGATCCTCTCGTCATACCTACGTGTCTGCATAGTCACGGACAACCTGAGTGGCACAGGGTTTGGTTTCCTTGAACGGGTGCTCCGGGGCACCGGGACCGTTCGGCCATGGAGGAGACAATTGGGTAACGCGTCTTGGGCGCGGTACCAGCGGTTGGATGCGATTCAGGTGGGTTAGCTACTTAGCGCTGTTTCGAATAGAACCGCATTGATCTGTCCGATCAACGTCCTTTATGGCCCTTGGCCAGTGACTTCATATAAGAATAGATGTTGGCTTGTTTTACTTTGGTTGGTTTGTGCATCGTATAGGCGCGGCCACCTTGCCTCGGCAAGAGTGTGCACTCGAGAGTGGGATATATAAACTTTGGTTGAGAATGGATATTGAGGCGAGACTGATGGTTCGATATGTTATCGTGCAAGCGATGACATTGAGTTAGATGGGTCGGCTTTATATTAACTGCTTGTCATTTGGTTTGAGATTGAATGCTAGCATGCTTAAACTGCTTTACAGCTTTCCTTAACATGTCATCCCTATGCCATAAAATGAATCTAGGATTCAACTAGAAAGATCACCATATAACTGTTTGCATTCACTATTTTACTTAGTGTCGGCTTAGGCGAGTGGGTTACCCCGCTCACCAGTACGGTTGTGTACTGACCCACGTTTGTGGGCAATATTTCAGGTACACAGACGTAGTGGCGCTGCTTGGATATACGGGACAATATGTATGAACTGTAAGTACCTTTGTGGGCTAGAGAAAGAGCAAGAGTTATTTCATCGTCTCCGTGGCATCGCCTTTGTGGCATTGACTCGGGGCATCTCATTTGGACCCTATCGTGAGCTTCGCTGTGTATACTCTGATTGTGTGCTTGGTACACAATACTTGACTTCCGCTGCAACTTGGTTGTTTCAATAATAACATTTGGTGTTTGATAACATCGCCTTGTACGAGCGCAACTCCAAGCTCGTACGGCATCACGTCCCGATGAGAACGATTGTCCTGCGGGATAGCTGTAAACGTGGTGATTCACGTTCAGCGGGGACTATCGAGCTTGCGGGAGATTGGGGCGTGACAAATTGGTATCAAAGCGCCCGGTTCATTTCTTCGGACTTGGTCCTTCGCTTCATCACAAACTCTAAATAGCTTCCGCGTGTCGTCTAGCTCTTGACTCTACTCGGTGCCGCATTGGATGTTTCATAGAATAAGTCTATTTATTGCTGGTTTTGGTTGCATTATATTTCTTGGTTGGGTTGCTTTGGTTGATTTTCGTAGGATCGCTTAGTCTCGTTAGGCGTTGTTGCATTCGTGCAGCAAGTTGGTTGGCGTTGTTGCATTTGTGCAACAAGTGTGGGCTTTTGTTGGGTTGGCTTGGCTTAGCGTTCGGGAGTTCTGATTGCCTCATTGGATCAGTTGGTTGGCTAACGAGATTTGGTTATGCGGCATGTTTTGAGTAGAAACATTCGAAGAGAATAGATCCTTGCACGAGTTACTCGTCAAGCGATTGTGTTGGATAGAAGTTGGAATTTTGGCTGTGGCGCATCGGTTGAGCAGGTTTGAGTTTGGCTCGGGAATATATGGATAAGTTGGCATGAGTTGCTCGTATAACAAAGTGTGAAACCGTTGGGTATTGGGTTGGACTATTTGGAAGACAATCATTGCACGATTGCTCGTGTTGAGAAGGTATCAGACGGGTTGAGAAACAGTTGGATAATTCAAGCGTTGCCTGAGTTTTGTGTCAGACTCGAATTGGGAAAGGCATGATTATGCATAAGGGATGGTTCGAACGGATCTTGGATCTGTGAAGGAAATTATAATGCGAGTAGCAACTTGATTCGGAGTGGTATATGGGATACCATATTTTGAGCAAGGCATTGGAAACATTTTGGTTGGACATTCAATGGAAATTTCCTGAACGGACTCGTGAAAACGAGAATACAAGTTGGTTGGTGCACGTCGGTTGAGTTGGGAAGAATGAAAATGGAGCAAGCGAATATTGAGTTGGGCATATCGTGAACGGACTGGTGCAAATGGAAAGCATCGTTGGGCTTAAGAGATGGACGAGATCGGAACGAACATTTGGGTTACGCTTGAGCAAAGCGATGGGATTATCGGAATGATAGCGAGCACGGACTATGATTTTGGGCAACACATTTGAGCTGTTGGTTGAGCAAGGAAACACGATATTGGTCTGGAGGGACAATGAGATGGATTCACACAAACTTGGAAGATTTTGGATGTTGCTGCTCGAGAAGTCGACTCAGGTTTAGCGGAAATGGAATTTTGGGCGAGATGGTGCAACGACAGTAAGACGGATTCTCCGGAAGACGTGGACGGATTGTGGCAACAACTAAAGACAAGAATTTATGGCTGACAGACTTTTGAAGATAGCTAAACGTGGGAGCAACGTCGGAGCAAATCACTGTGCGGTTTGAGCAAGTTAGACGTGCATTGCAGAATGCGGCAAATGGATAAGAATTGGAGCAAGTCTTGGGTTTTGAGAATCATTGCAAATTGTAGTGCGAGAATCGAATATGCAATTCGAAAATTTGATGGATTCAGGATAGAATGGCGGATTGATGGAATAAGGTTTCAACGAGCGCGGTTCTCGAATTCGAAAACTTCGCTCTGGTGAATGGCTGGATTTTTATTCGGATTTGCAGATGAGATATAGCATAGTTTTTAGTAACTGTCCATCGTGATGATTACAATTATCGAGCATAGCTTCGGGACAGCTGACCCTAGCGACTTGCCCGCTGAATCGGATATGAATATGGTAGACCCATAGAACGACCCTTGAGGCGGCGTATTTGGGAATGCGTCGAGGGCAGATGTGAGCAATGTGATTTGGCTTATTGACTGAGTGTTGGATTTGAGAGATCCTTGGGATAGACTTCAGCTGAAGACACAGCCGGAAGATCGAAGCGATTGTGGGATTGGCCTAAGTCAACTGATGAGATTCAGAGTCGCAGATTTTTATCGATGGCATCGCCTCTGACTCATCGTGCCCTGGAAGGGAATAGCATTCATATGAAATGACGACTGTGAAACTAGCTCGTGAAGTTAAAGCAGCGGCTCGTTCAGATCAAATCCTTGCGAATACTGGAAGGGACAGATTTGCCTCAGATTTACAAGATGTCTCGGAACTTTGTCTGGGAAGCGTGCTCATTCGGAAGGCGAAGGTGATATTCTATGCTTCGAGGCAGTGGAAGCAGCGCGAAGAACTATTCCATGCGCAACCTAAGAATTGTGGCGAGTGTGTCCACGTTGAAATCGTGGCGACACAAATTCCTTTGGTGTGGCGGCGAGATCTTCGTGGATCACACGAACCTCAATATAGATGTTCACCCTGTGAGATATTGAGATGGCAGGAAATGTGTTGGACTGAGCTGATCTAAGCAAGTTGATATTTGGGTAAGTCGCATAGCTGGGGTAGATCAGTTGTGAGAATCGTTCGGTGCACGAGATAATATTTGGAGATGTTGCTAGTACTGATTTCAGAAATAGTGGGATGGATTGAGCTGGAACGCGAACTCATTGAGTCGGTGGAAAATCTGCATAATTGAGAATAGTTCTCGAGCGAATGTGTTGGAATAAAAATCGTGATTTGGTCTAGTTGGGAGCAAAGCAAATGGACGCCTCGAACATAAAGATACCCTTGTAACTTGTTCAAATTTGCTATCGCAAAGCTCGGCTGAAATGCATGTATTTTAGGGACGCCTTAAATATATGTACGATCCAAAACTAAGCGATACGAGAAATTCGGGTTGAGCTGCAAGGAGGATGTGGGAATTCGTGAAATTTATTCGAGCGTTCAGCAGGACGAGATGTTGTGTCAGAAATAGTGAATATGAGAGTTGTATAGAGCAGATCTATGGAATTGGATTATGGCATGTGATAGGAATGAGTACCAGCACGGTTCGTGGACGAACCTGATTCTAAGTGGTATATTATGTAACGCCCCGCAACCGCTCGGAGCGTTACGCTGAGTCGGACTGAATGAATCAAATGCTGGTTACATTTGAAATGTCGGATTTCGGGAAGAAGGATTAATCGAGTTGGTTTCAATGTGCAGATGGCTAGCGGGTTCGATGGAAATTAGGTGTTCGTTCCGAACAGGACTGAATAGCTAAATGGAAACGATAATGCCGTTTTCCTTAGTCCGATCGGTCGGATGATTTGGAAAGCACGGCCTGCTCGCACGGTCATACCAGTTGAGTAGATCGCGCTTGCATCGGACCACGGGTTCAAGGGATTGGCCGTATCGGCAGGACAGGATTCCTAACGGATTCGAACATAGTGAGTGGGCTCTTTCCCTTCTCCTCTACTCCTTCATGCCTAATAATATGTAAAACACGTAAATGGCTTGAACACTTGGGCTGAAACATCGGGAAGCACTACACTGAGGCGTGCATAGAGTGTGCGTCGTTGGCTTGGTAGGATTGTGGCTTGAATGGTTTACGCGTTGGATAGTTGGATACGATAGCTGGATTATTCATTTGAGGTGATCGGTTGGATACTTGGGATTATGCTTGGACGGTTGGAAATACACAAGTTGGAAGGATACAATTGAGGCAATGGGAATATCGGGATTCGGGCGAGCGAGCGTGCATCCGTGCACGAGTATCACTTGGTCGCTTTGTCTTACAAAGCGAGCAGTTGTGGTTCGAAACCGAACAACTGCATCGACGCGGGCATTGTGCCTCTTTTGGGGCATTGTGCCATGGGTTAGCTTTGAGCATAGGTGTTGCACCAATTTGGATTGTGTTGAGAAGAGGCTTCGTGCCTATGAAATACTTGATATTTTGATGCCTCGGGCTATGTTTTGAGGTCGAGATTTGGGTTCTTGGAAGGACATGTTGGAAGAATGGTTATGGATGTGTTGGTTGGATTATTGGTGGAACGAGTCTAGGATCGCTTGGTGGGGCGAGAATGTTCGATCCTCTCGTCATACCTACGTGTCTGCATAGTCACGGACAACCTGAGTGGCACAGGGTTTGGTTTCCTCGAACGGGTGCTCCGGGGCACCGGGACCGTTCGGCCATGGAGGAGACAATTGGGTAACGCATCTTGGGCACGGTACCAGCGGTTGGATGCGATTCAGGTGGGTTAGCTACTTAGCGCTGTTTCGAATAGAACCGCATTGATCTGTCCGATCAACGTCCTTTATGGCCCTTGGCCAGTGACTTCATATAAGAATAGATGTTGGCTTGTTTTACTTTGGTTGGTTTGTGCATCGTATAGGCGCGGCCACCTTGCCTCGGCAAGAGTGTGCACTCGAGAGTGGGATATATAAACTTTGGTTGAGAATGGATATTGAGGCGAGACTGATGGTTCGATATGTTATCGTGCAAGCGATGACATTGAGTTAGATGGGTCGGCTTTATATTAACTGCTTGTCGTTTGGTTTGAGATTGAATGCTAGCATGCTTAAACTGCTTTACAGCTTTCCTTAACATGTCATCCCTATGCCATAAAATGAATCTAGGATTCAACTAGAAAGATCACCATATAACTGTTTGCATACACTATTTTACTTAGTGTCGGCTTAGGCGAGTGGGTTACCCCGCTCACCAGTACGGTTGTGTACTGACCCACGTTTGTGGGCAATATTTCAGGTACACAGACGTAGTGGCGCTGCTTGGATATACGGGACAAGATGTATAAACTGTAAGTACCTTTGTGGGCTAGAGAAAGAGCAAGAGTTATTTCATCGTCTCCGTGGCATCGCCTTTGTGGCATTGACTCGGGGCATCTCATTTGGACCCTATCGTGAGCTTCGCTGTGTATACTCTGATTGTGTGCTTGGTACACAATACTTGACTTCCGCTGCAACTTGGTTGTTTCAATGATAACATTTGGTGTTTGACAACATCGCCTTGTACGAGCGAAACTCCAGGCTCGTACGGCATCACGTCCCGATGAGAACGATTGTCCTGCGGGAGAGCTGTAAACGTGGTGATTCACGTTCAGCGGGGACTATCGAGCTTGCGGGAGATTGGGGCGTGGCAGCCAGACTACATTAGATGGCCCAATCGAAAAGATAGCTAGGGATTGAAGCTAGAGAAGCAGAGACTGGAGATCCCATTTGATGGTTTTCGTCTGGATCACCAAGATGCCCTGAAGCAACTCTGGAGGTTGGCCTATCCACAGCGAGAAGTCCCCCGCTTAAATCAGAAGTATGGAAGGAAATGGGTTTCAATGCATGCTTCGTGTATGGAATTCAAGGTAGTGCTGAAGTCTACAAGAGCACAGTTAGAGCATGAGCTTGGATTAAAAGATATTTTCAGAATAGAGGACTTACCAGCATATAGCATGTTGAGTAGGACTGTTGGATTCTTCGATTATTCTTGCTACTTCACATGAAGACTTCTACTCCTATGCTTGGGACATCGTCATCCTTTCGGAGGGATGCTTTTCGCAGTGCTCACATTCTTCCAGCAGAAGTTTGGTGATAGCTGCTTCCCACACAAGAGATTCAGAAGTGCTGGTGGTGGTTACGAGTTGGTTTCAGTAGCTACTACTTAGATCCCCCACTGGAGACAATTTATGCACTTCCGCAGTAAAAATGGTACGATTCTATGTATGTATTATTATTATTGTATTTTATATATATATATGAGTATATATTAATATTTTCATATAATATGTATTTAATAAAGTATATACTAGTATAAATTAAATTCATGTATTAGTAATTATGTATTTCCTCATATATGTTTGTATTGTATTACATTGACAATATATAAGTATATATATATATTTTAAAATATATTTTTGCATATGTATTAGTATACATATATATATTGTTCAACTAGTATAAATTAAATATATATATAAATTGGTACGTATATATATATTGTAAATGTATATAAATTGGTGCATATATATATTGTAAGTACTAATGCAGTTAAAAATAGATGTAATATGTCTTATATATCTATCTTCTAGATGACCCTAGTTGACCGTATCGTACCTGGCATAGCCCGATTTAGGTTTTGTGTTGTGTTAGTGTAGCATCTGATACAAGTATTATTTTGATATGTCATTAGGACTGTGGGTTC